>JAYESD010000006.1:94127178-94632752 GCA_036927565.1 Tuctoria greenei | reverse complement strand
TACACTTTCTTTGTTGTCCTCTGAAAGCATCTAGGCCCCATGAGGTACGGTTTCGGTGATTAATGACAACCATTCGATATTACTAATGAATTTGTGAATGCAAGGTCTCAATGACACTCAATCAAATGAAATCAAAATTACATTGGAGACCCATATAAAATCAACAAATGAGATCAAATCAAAACATATGAAGACGAGAAGTGAAAGCTCTAATTTGACATCGCTCAATGCTTGAAGACAATCAAAACAACATTTCCAACAAGTGTCAAAGAGGTCACAAGTTCAAATTTCCAAAAGAACAACTCAAAACAACTCGAAGTCAACAAGTTGAACACACCGGATCAACCGACGTTCTATGAGTTGACTACATCGGTCAAGTTGGTTCAATTGAAGAAGAAGACCTCAGACAAATGCACTCACCGGATCATCCGATGTGAGTGGCTCAGTGACATCGGTCCATCATCACAGATTGCAATACCATTGGACCAAGTGAAGCACCGGATCATTCGATGTGCAGACTTACACACATCGGTCAATCACTCCAGTAAGCCTCAAGATCAAGCAAAATTCTGGAGGAAGAGCCACCGGATCATCCGATGAATAGAGAGATCAACATCGGTCTAACAACGGTCATATCTGACACAGTGACATCAGCTAATTTGGCTTTGACCGATGACAACTGAAGGGGAGACATCGGATCATCCGGTGTTCGCAGACAAGTGATGTCAGCCTACTTTTCCAACGGCTATCTCGTGGAGGCTGGCTATTTATACCCCTTCAACCTGTCAAATCGATATGAATTGAAGCCCAGACATACTCTACACATCCTAGAGCATTCAAGCAATAGAGCAACCACTTTTACATCATTTGTTCATCATTTGTACACCAAGAAATAGGCTAGAACTAGCTAGAGATAGTGCTTGGGTGCCTCCATTCTTGGTGATTGGAGTCTCTAGTGTAGTGAGAGCCCAAAGGGAGTGACCCTTGGTGTGTGCAACTTCCGGAGCTTGCCAAGAGGATAGTGGAAGCCCGGAGGATCCCAAAAGTGTACAAGGCTTGAGCTCCACCTTGCCAAGGTTGGCGAACGGAGAAGAATAGTGAAGAAGCCCCTAGTCTCGGTGACTTGGGAGTGGCAAAACCCTTTGGTGGGTGCCACAACGTGGACGTAGGAAGATCCTTGTGATCTTACCGAACCACGGGATAAACTCCGTGTCCCTTTGAGCGTTTGCATCCCTCTCCCTTTTACTCTTATGCAATCTTCATTCCGCAACTTTGATTTACATTGATTGCATAGTTTAATTGCATAGGGAATTGGGCTTTAAGTTGTTAGTTTGTAATTGTCTTAAAATTTGAAAGAAAGCCCAATTCACCCCCCCTCTTGGGCGTTTCGATCCTTACAATTGGTATCAGAGCCTTGTTGCTCATTGGATCATTCTAGCTTCACCGCTAGAGAGCTTAAATGGCCAAGAATGGGGGTTCGGTTCCTATCTTCGAGGGCAAGAACTTTGCCTATTGGAAAGCACGCATGCGTGCCTACCTAGAGGCCATTGCTCCCGAAGTGTGGGAAGCGACCCATGCGGGATTTGGAGATCTTAACTATGTTGGGGATCAACTAAAATGGGATGCTAAGGCTAGAAATGCCATCTATGAATGCATTAGTCAAGATGTATTTGCAAGAATAGCTAGTAAAGAAAAGGCTTGTGAAATTTGGGCATGCTTAATTGAAATTCATGAGGGTTCCTCTCGTGTTAAAGAACTCAAATATCACTTGCTAAAATCCAAGTATGATGAATTCAAAATGCTTCCTCATGAGAATGTTAACCAAATGTTTTCATGCTTAAATGTTCTTATTGAGGAGATTAATGCTCTTGACATTGCATCTCTTGGCAAGGGACTTATCAACCGAAAGATCCTCATGCTCCTTCCCAAGCCTAAGTACAACATCATAACCTCCATGCTCCAAAAGGAATCACTTGACAACATTGAAGTTTCGGAGCTCATTGGAGAAATACACGCTCATGAGATGAGCGTACTTGGAATGATGGAGGAGTCATCATCAAAAACTATTGCTCTCAAGGCTTCAACCAAGAAGCCACTCCCAAGAAAAAGAAAGTGGTTGAGCCTAGCTCAAGCGAAGAAGAGCAAGCAACAAGCGAAGATGACGATGATGAGCTTGCATTGATGATGAGAAAATTCTCACGTCTAAACTCCAAAATCGCAAAGAAGGGATACTCCTTTGATCCAAAGAAGAAAGCCTTCCTCCCAAGAAAAGATGAAAACAAAACATGCTACAATTGTGGTGATCAAGGCCACATATCATATGATTGTCCAAGACCCGACAAGAGGAAGGACAACCACAAAGGAAAGCATAGAAAGCTAGAAGAAAGTGATGAAGATGAAGAAGAGGTCAAACCCAAGCGCTCCTTTGGAAAGAAGAAATTTGACAAGGGCAAGAAGACCAAGCTCTTTCCGAAGAAGAGAAGAGGGCCTCAAAAAGTCTTCATATGCGAGGCAAATGAGTGGATCACGGATGAAGAGTCAAGCGATGAAGAGAGTGAAGATGAAGAGAACTTGGCGGGCCTTGCCGTCGTCGACAAAGACAACTCACCTCTTCGTCCACCTCCTATGTGCCTCATGGCTAAAGGTAACTCCAAGGTATGTGACGATTCTAGCGATGATGATGAGCTCTCCCCCGATGAACTAGCATCTATGATTAATGAATACCATGTCATCATAAAAAGGGAAAAGAGCAAGGTCAAAGCACCTGAACAAGCTTGTGCTAAACTTGAGAGTGCGAAGCTCGATTTGCATGACAAGTATGTAACCATACTTAAAGAGCATGACACGCTCAAAACACATGTCAAGCAAATCGAGAGGAAAATGCTCAAATCAAGCTTGATCATCATGAGCTTGACTTAGCAAACCAAGCACTCTTGGGAAAGCACAATGACTTGGTTCAAAAACATGAAGTGCTTAACCTTGCTTATGAGAAAATTGAACTAAAAATGAAAAACATGAAAAAGGAAACCCTTGATGGCAAAGTATCAACTATTTCACATGCCACTAACACTTTGGATAAGTCTTTGCCTTTGAAAGCAAGCCTTAGGGAGAAGGAATTGATGGACGAAATTGAAAGTCTCCGCACTAGTGTGGTGAGACTTTCCAAGGGAGAGGACAAGCACAAGGAAATCCTCTACCAACAAGCCAAAGGCTTCAACAAGAGAGGACTTGGATCCTTCCCGGTGCTCAACAAAGGAAAGGTGCCCTCACCGGAGCTTAGGACGAGCTTCATCAAAGAAGTTGGATCCTATTGCCAACATTGTGAGGTCACCGGACACCACACGAGGGAGTGTCCTCTTCCCAACCGTCCTTCTCCCAAATTGCCTCCTAACTACAAATCTACTTTCCATGATTATCACTATCTCTTAAGCAAAGTAGGTGGCAAGGTGAAGGCAAGGTTCATCGGCAAAGACATTAAGGGCATGAAGGGGAAGCTCCCCAAGCAACTTTGGGTCCCAAAATCACTTGTATCACACATACAAGGACCTAAGTTAGCTTGGGTGCCTAAACTCAAAAACTAACTTCATGTGTGTAGGTGAACTACAAAGCCGGAGGAAAACATTGGGTACTCGATAGCGGGTGCACTCAACATATGACCGGCAATGATGGTATGTTCACTACCATAGAGAACCCCGATAATCATGAACAAGTCACCTTTGGTGACAACTCAAAGGGGAAGATAATTGGTTTAGGTAAAATTGCTATTTCGCATGATTTGTCCATTTCTAATGTACTATATGTTAAGTCTCTTAGTTTCAATTTACTTTCCATGCACAACTATGTGATCTTGGACTAACGTGCACCTTTGACAAGAATGGTGTTGTAGTAACTAGTGAATCAAGCAAAGAACTAATCTTCAAAGGATTTTGGCATGGACATCTTTACTTGGTCGACTTCTCCAACAAGGACGCTAGCTTGACCACTTGTCTCTTCACTAAGACAAGCTTGGGTTGGCTATGGCATCGACGCATTGCTCACATTGGGATGAGCAAGCTTAAGAAGTCGTTCAAGCTTGGGATGGTGACCGGCGTGAAGGATGCCACGTTTGAAAAGAACAAGCTTTGTAGTGCTTGTCAAGCCAGGAAGCAAGTTGCTTCACACCACCCAATGAAGACAATGGTGTCAACCTCCAAGCCGCTCGAACTACTCCACATGGACCTCTTCGGACCATCTACATATCAAAGTCTTGGTGGTAACTTCTATTGTCTTGTTATCGTTGATGATTATTCTCGATATGCTTGGACTTTATTTTTAGGTGACAAGGGTGAAACTCCGGAAGTTTTCAAGACCTTTGCCAAACGTGCTCAAAGGGAATTTCAACTTCCCATCATCAAAGTCCGGAGTGACAACGGCACCGAGTTCAAGAACTACAACATTGGGGAGTGGTGTGATCGTGAAGGAGTGAAGCATGAGTTTTCGGCCACATACACCCCCCCAACAAAACGGTGTCGTTGAAAGGAAGAACAAGACCCTTATCACCCTTGCAAGAGCAATGCTTGATGACTATGGCACGTCGGAGAAGTTTTGGGCCGAAGCAATCAACACGGCGTGCCATGCCGCAAATAGGGTCTATCTTCACCGACTACTCCAAAAGACCCCATATGAGCTCCTCATTGGGAGAAAGACCAACATCTCCTACTTTAGAGTCTTTGGGTGCAAATGCTACATCTACCGCAAGAAAAGGCTCGGTAAGTTTGAAAGAAGATGTGATGTTGGTATCTTTCTTGGTTATGCATCAAACTCAAAAGCATATCGAGTATTCAACCAAACCTCCGGTCTAGTTGAAGAAAGTTGTGATGTTGAGTTTGATGAGACTAATGGCTCCCAAGAGGAGAGTTTTGGTCATGATGAAATAGATGATGAGCCTCTACGAGAAGCCATGAAAAACATGACCATTGGAGACATCAAGCCGGAAGTTGAAGAGGGCCATGATCAAGGGGGAGCATCAAGTTCCAACATCAACACCTCCATGATGCCTCAAGTTGATGAGGAAGAAGAAGAAAAGATGATCCATTGCCAATGCAAGATTCACAAGCCACACAACACCAACGACAAGAAGAAGTCCATGATCAAGTCCAACCACAAGAGGAACAACAAGCTTCACCACCGCCAAGTGACTCACAACCACTTATGAGGCATGGACGCATCTCCAAGGCGCATCCAATGGACCAAATCATTGGAAGTCCTTCAAGGGGCGTAAGTACTCGTTCCCGCCATGTCGCCTCATTTTGTGAGCACTACTCTTTTGTTTCGTGTGTAGAACCCACTCACATAGAGGAAGCACTCCAAGATCCAAATTGGGTGATGGCCATGCAAGAAGAACTCAACAACTTCACCCGCAATGAAGTTTGGGTGTTGGAGGAGCGACCTAAGGACAAGAACGTTATCGGTACGAAGTGGGTATACCGGAAACAAGCAAGACGAGAATGGCGTCGTGGTCCGCAACAAGGCAAGGCTTGTGGCCAAGGGTTTTTTCACAAGTTGAAGGACTAGACTTTGGAGAAACATTCGCTCCGGTCGCTCGGGTTTGAAGATCCGAGGAATCCTAACCATGTGTATAGGTTACACAAGGCGCTCTACGGACTCAGGCAAGCACCTAGGGCATGGTATGAACGACTAAGGGATTTCCTAGTCATGCAAGGATTCAAGATCGGGAGGGTGGACACTACACTCTTCACCAAGCACATCGACGGGGATCTATTCATTTGTCAAATTTATGTCGATGATATCATTTTTGGCTCAACTAACAAATCTCTTAGCCATGAGTTTGGCAAAATGATGTCTAGGGAATTCGAGATGTCAATGATTGGAGAGCTCAACTTCTTCCTTGGATTCCAAATCAAGCAACTTCAAGAGGGGACCTTCATCTATCAAGAGAAGTACACAAAGGACCTCTTGAAGAAATTTGAGATGGGAGATTGTAGCTCAAGAAGCACTCCAATGGCGACAAATTGCCATCTCGACGCGGACATGGACGGTAAACCTATTGATCAATCTCATTACCGTTCTATGATTGGCTCATTGTTATATCTTACCGCATCTAGGCCCTATATTATGTTTAGTGTGTGCTTGTGTGCTCGCTTTCAAGCGGCACCTAAAGAATCGCACAAGAAGGCGGTCTTTAGGATACTTCGGTATCTCAAGCATACCTCAAGTGTAGGTTTGTGGTACCCCAAGAACGCTAGTTTCCATCTCTTGGGATACTCGGATTCGGACTTTGCCGGATGTCGTGTGGATCGCAAGAGTACCTCCGGTGGGTGCCACTTACTTGGGCGTTCCCTAGTATCTTGGTCGAGCAAAAAGCAAAATTCCGTGGCGTTGTCCACCGCGGAAGCGGAGTATATAGCGGCCGGTGCATGTTGTGCCCAAATTCTATATATGAAGCAAACCCTTTTGGACTTTGGAATTAAAATTGGTTGTGTGCCTCTCCTTTGTGACAATGAAAGTGCGGTTAAGATAGCTAGAAACCCCGTTCAACACTCCCGCACTAAGCACATTGATATTCGCCATCACTTCTTGCGTGATCATGAGGCTAAAGGAGACATCTCTTTGCAAGGTGTTAGATCCGAAGAACAATTGGCGGATATCTTCACAAAACCACTTGATGAGAAAACCTTTTCTAGACTTAGAAGTGAATTAAATGTGCTAGATGCATCTAACGTCATGTAAGTTGCCATGTTCATGTAAGGATGCATATCATATAGGTCTTGTCTAACTCCCAAAGGATAGGGGCAAGCTAGAAGTAGTTTTCCCTGAGGAAGCCTTTGGAAGGTTCAAACTTGGCAAGATAGATTTATTTTATGCCTTGCATGATCCCTGCCATATAAAGTTGCACTCATTCAATATCTTGCATTATAATTTGTTTGGCATTGCATAACGGTAGATTGTCACAAAGGGGAACCCACCTCATGAGAAGGAGACTTGTTTGAAATGCAATATCTCAACTCATATAAGGTGGAAAGAACAAAATGTTAGGTACGTTAATGCCTAGAGGAACATGCTTCATTGAGATAGTAGTCTTCATACTCTACCTCACAAAGCATGGGCCTTACATTTTATTTGGATATTTTTCCTCCATTTTTCTTGGTGTTCCGTTTGTGTTAAGGTCTAGCCAAGCTATTGGCATATTAGCTTCTTGAGGGGTAAAGGGTTGCCCAAAAAGTCCTAAGACATGTGTTTCTCCTCGATTGTTTGTTTGGTCAAAGGACATATATGGGATGTTTTCGTTCTGTTGTCATCGGATTATCCGATGCCCCTGTCAATCCCTCATCGGTCAAATAGGTGTTCAATCCTCAAAGCCCAACTCTGTCAGAACCTCAAATGATCCGACGCGTTCATCCTGGAAAACATCGGTCCATCCGATGTTCACTCTTCTGGAGCTGTGATCTATTCAACCGATGTCTACATCCCTCTAATGTCGGATCATCCGGTGTCAATATCACTCGGTTGAACACCCTTACTGTGATAATCGACCGATGTTCAAAACCCTAAACGTCGGTCCATCTGATGTCAACAGCATTCCCTGAATATCCTTTCTGTGGCAATTGACCGATGCTCAATTCTCATATCATCGGTCCATCCGGTGTTTAAAAAACGGCTAGGGTTTGGGTCCCACTATTTAAACGCCCGCGCCGCCGCCACCTTCTCTCTCCCCGACCCCTCGCGCCCCCGTGCTCGCGTCGCCGCCTCTCCCTCGCCTGCAGCGCCGCCGCCGGCCGCCGCCGCCGCCCTCTGCTCGCGCCACCGCCGCCGGCGACCCCCTGCGCCATCTCCACCGGCAGCCGCCGCCGCCCTAGGCGCCCCCGCCTCCGTGCTCCTCCCGCGCACCGCGCCACCTCCGCCGGCAGCCGCCACCGCCGCCGCCCTAGGTGTCGCCGCCGCACCTCTCCACCGCATCCAAGCATCGCCACCGTCTCTCCCTCCGTCGAAGCACCTCCACCAAACGTCGTCTTCTCCGGCCCCCGTCGCTAGGTTTTCCCGAGCTCCATCGTCGCTAAGGTGAGCTCCGTGCCGTGCGACGTCTCTCGTTGATTATCTCGTCATCATTCATTTTCAACCTCGCTAACTCTATCTCTCTGTCGTCTAGATGGGTCGCGACCGCAAAGGAAAGGGAAAAGCGATCGCGGAGCCCGCCGCGAAGAAGCGAAAATTATCGAAGGATGAGAAGAAGGCCTTGATGGCCGCTCGCGCCGCCGAGGAGCGTGAGCGTGGCCGAGGAGGGTCCTTGAGGATCCGTGAGGCCCGTCCGAGGCCGCCTCCAGTGGTCGACGACTCCGACGCCGAAGAGGAGCCAGTTGAGCCCCTCGTCCGCCGGCGCTCAGCCCGGACGCGTGGGGGTCACGTCGAGGCTGCTCCTCGTCCAAGACCGACGGCTACCGACCGTCGTGAGGACAGGGAGGCTGAGAGGGACATCCATGAGATGGACACGGCCGTCCGGGTCGGTGAAGGAGTCCGTCTTGTGGACTACCGGAAGATGAAGGCGAAGCAACTCCGGAAGCTCAGATGGAGTGTTCTTCTTGAGGAGTGGTTCCCACAGCCCCGAGAGCTTCTTGTGGACAGTCGCTTCTGGACTGTCACCCAGGAGTCTCTCTATGAGACCTACAAGCGCCGGGGGCACAAGCTCTTTCAGCACAACCACTTGGACTGGAGGCAGCTTGCAGTGGCAGCGGAGACTGAGGTCTGCCCCTTCTTTGAGAGATACAGAGGCTTGGTGGAGCTACTGGATTATGAGAGAAGTGCCTATGTGGAAGAGTGGGTCCGTGTCTTCTACGCGACCCTGTACATCTCAGAGGGCAGGAGGTCGATCGCTTTCATGTTCAATGGTCAGCACTATCACCTCTCGAGGCAGACTCTGGGGCACATTCTTGGTTTGGACCTGCACGACACTAGCATACACGAGAAGGTCTATGGGCAGGCAGATCCACCAAGGAGGCCACTTACTGGAGGGGTAGCACCTCAGCTGGACGAGATCCGCTCCTTGTTTGGCCCCACGTTCTCTCCAGATCAGCCGAGAGTCCCAGCACTCCTGACCCCAGCTGCGCGCATTGTGCACCTCGCCTTGCGCCGCACGCTCCTGCCGAGGTCAGGTTACTTGGAGGGGTTCACGAGTCTCCAGCAGACCCTCCTGTTCTACATAATGAATGGGATGGATTTTGATATATTGGACATACTCCTCTGCGAGATGGAGGACGTCATTACAGATGGAGTGGGCATGATGAGGCAGCTAGCATACGGGCACTGGATCAGTTATATTTGCTCTATGGTGGTGCCAGAGGGACATACAGCACAGGCCCGGCTTGCTGACGAGAGCGTGACCCGCTTCGGTCACTACCGTGCGTCCGCTCCTGGAGACCGCCGTCTTGGTCGTCCGGTTGAGCGCCAGGTCAGGGCCCGCTTGACTGAGGAAGACTGGTCCGACCTAGAGCGGGAGGACGAGAGACTTGCCGAGGCCGAGGCTCAGGGGGAGGACTTGCAGCATGTCTGGTCCGAGAGCGACACAGACGACAGTGTCGAGGAGTACTTCCCTCCTCCTCCACCTTCACCGAGGCAGCACGACGCCGAGGCCGGAGGATCAGCTGCTCCGCCACCGACGCCACCTCCTGTGTCCGAGGCGCAGGTGTCACAGCCGTCAGAGCTGTCGGCACTACTCCAGCAGATGATCGAGCAGCAGCGCCAGGACAGGCTCGCAGCTGAGCAGGCCAGGGCGGAGCAGGCTGCTCACCTGGCACAGCTGCAGCGGCAGCAGCAGGAGCTCCAACTGGAGATCGCCCGTCAGAGGCGAGAGGATACGGACCGGTTCACCAACCTGGTCGATCAGATGCACCGCCGTACCCTCGACCAGCAGCAGCAGACCCAGCAGGCCATGATGGGGATCCTAGGGTTGATCACCAACCTTTACACTCAGACCGGGATCGCCCTTCCTTCACAGCAGCCTGGACTGGGACTGGCTCTAGCTGTTGCTCAGGTGCCCACTACTCCTATCCCTTCCATCAGCATGTCACCACTTCTGGCATCTAGCGCACCGATTCACTCACCACTGCCGGCGACGACCTTGTTCCAGCAGACACCGGCATCCGTGGTGAGCGCTCCACTTCCTCCAGCTCCTCCAGCACCTTCAGTACCTGCTTCCTCTCCTCCAGCACCGGCAGCGGACCCTCCAGTTCCCACCGCTCCGGCAGCTCCTTCGACCGGCGACTCCAGCTCCGACGACTGCGACGGTGCTCAGTTCGTACTCGCGCCTAGCTCTCAGGGTCTGTAGGCGTTCTAATCCCTTTTTGGTGTCTTGATGCCAAAGGGGGAGAAGATGTAGAAGAGTCAGCGGGAGTGGTATTAGCAGTCTCAGGGGGAGTGTGTGTGTAGGGGGAGTGTGTGGTTGAGTGTGTGCTTATCCTTTGTATTCATGCTTGAGTACTCTTTTGTAATTTTAATTAAGCACTCTTTCGCTTGTCTCATTTGTTTATGATTTTAATCTATTGAGCTTTTCGCACCACATTTTTCTTTTGCGTTCTACAAGCTTAATGTGTCCTATGCTGTATTCATTGCATATATACTTGAGTATTATCATCAAATTCATTATTATTGCGCTTTAAATTATTGTGTTGTCATCAATCACCAAAAAGGGGGAGATTGAAAGCATCTAGGCCCCATGAGGTACGGTTTCGGTGATTAATGACAACCATTCGATATTACTAATGAATTTGTGAATGCAAGGTCTCAATGACACTCAATCAAATGAAATCAAAATTACATTGGAGACCCATATAAAATCAACAAATGAGATCAAATCAAAACATATGAAGACGAGAAGTGAAAGCTCTAATTTGACATCGCTCAATGCTTGAAGACAATCAAAACAACATTTCCAACAAGTGTCAAAGAGGTCACAAGTTCAAATTTCCAAAAGAACAACTCAAAACAACTCGAAGTCAACAAGTTGAACACACCGGATCAACCGACGTTCTATGAGTTGACTACATCGGTCAAGTTGGTTCAATTGAAGAAGAAGACCTCAGACAAATGCACTCACCGGATCATCCGATGTGAGTGGCTCAGTGACATCGGTCCATCATCACAGATTGCAATACCATTGGACCAAGTGAAGCACCGGATCATCCGATGTGCAGACTTACACACATCGGTCAATCACTCCAGTAAGCCTCAAGATCAAGCAAAATTCTGGAGGAAGAGCCACCGGATCATCCGATGAATAGAGAGATCAACATCGGTCTAACAACGGTCATATCTGACACAGTGACATCAGCTAATTTGGCTTTGACCGATGACAACTGAAGGGGAGACATCGGATCATCCGGTGTTCGCAGACAAGTGATGTCAGCCTACTTTTCCAACGGCTATCTCGTGGAGGCTGGCTATTTATACCCCTTCAACCTGTCAAATCGATATGAATTGAAGCCCAGACATACTCTACACATCCTAGAGCATTCAAGCAATAGAGCAACCACTTTTACATCATTTGTTCATCATTTGTACACCAAGAAATAGGCTAGAACTAGCTAGAGATAGTGCTTGGGTGCCTCCATTCTTGGTGATTGGAGTCTCTAGTGTAGTGAGAGCCCAAAGGGAGTGACCCTTGGTGTGTGCAACTTCCGGAGCTTGCCAAGAGGATTGTGGAAGCCCGGAGGATCCCAAAAGTGTACAAGGCTTGAGCTCCACCTTGCCAAGGTTGGCGAACGGAGAAGAATAGTGAAGAAGCCCCTAGTCTCGGTGACTTGGGAGTGGCAAAACCCTTTGGTGGGTGCCACAACGTGGACGTAGGAAGATCCTTGTGATCTTACCGAACCACGGGATAAACTCCGTGTCCCTTTGAGCGTTTGCATCCCTCTCCCTTTTACTCTTATGCAATCTTCATTCCGCAACTTTGATTTACATTGATTGCATAGTTTAATTGCATAGGGAATTGGGCTTTAAGTTGTTAGTTTGTAATTGTCTTAAAATTTGAAAGAAAGCCCAATTCACCCCCCCTCTTGGGCGTTTCGATCCTTACATCCTCTCTAACCCTGGAGCAGACCAAGGAATTTCCAGAGGAGGAGCTAGCACTTCTCTCTACTAGATTCTCAAAAGCATTGCAAAATGTGAGAACTAGAAGGAGAGGAGGCTCTGGACCTCAACGATGCTTTGAATGTGGTAAGACATGACACTTTCGTACAAAATGCCCTAACCTTTCAGGTTCTACTTCCCGAGAAGAAAAACAATCAAGGACAAAGCACTCGTCAACAAATGATAAGAAGAAGAAGAAGGGCTTTACAGGTCGCCAACTGGTGAACAGTTTTATCTCCGCACTCCAGGAACTTGGCTCAAGCGACATTGACATTGGAAATGATGAAAATGAAGATGATTTGGCCAACTTATGCTTCATGGCGGGCAAAACAAGATCAAGATCAAGTCAGGAGGATGCAGAACACAACAGTGACGACGATGAGGTATGTTCTACCTGTAATAAAATCTGTGATGCAATTTCTTGTGCAACTATTATTCTTAAGAAAAAGGACAAAAATCTTAGGGATAATGCTGCTAAAATTGAATCACTAGAATCTGAAATCAACTATTTGAAAACCTTGATTTCTAGTGATGATTCTTGTCCCTCGTGTGACTTAATCTATGAACAATTATCCACATTAAGAACTGCACATTCCTCTACTCTAGATAGATTTGAACTTGAAATTGAAAAGAACAAAAAGTTTGCTGCACTTGACATTGGAAACTTAAAAGATGCTTCTTGTTCTACAATTGATTTGCATTGTTCTAGTTGTGATGAACTTGAAAAGAAACTAAAAGATGCTATAGATGAAATTTCAATATTGAATAATGTTTTACGTTCTCATGAAGTTAAATATTGTTCCAATTGCAAATTAAAAAGAAAACATCATGTGAAAATTGCCTTCATCTGTCCAATAAACTTGATAACATGCATAGGACATTAGATCGGTTTTGTAATGGGAATAAGAATCTAAACTTGCTGTTGAATTCTTCATAGTCTTGCAATGATAAAACTGGTTTAGGTTTTGATTCTCTTGCTCATGCTAAGGCACATCCACCTAAAATTTTAAAGTCATTAGGATGTGGTTTGATTCAAATAGTTCCTAAACAAAAAGAAGTGGTTTTCAAATCTACAGGAGTGTTGTCTCATTCGGTTTCAAATAAAAATATTGCTTACTCATCTAGACATGAATACAAAGTCAAATTTCATTGTACCTATAGTGGTAGAGATGGTCATGTCTTAGATTTTTGTTATAGACTATCTAAACAACAGAAAAGGGAAATAATGATTGCTAGATCTCATAACTTTCATGCAAAATTTGCTGCACATATTAAATTGAATGCCATGAACATGCAACCTGCTGTTATGAGTCAAAAACATTCAATGTTTACCTCCGGATCTTCTGTTTTTGCCTCCAGAGCTACTGATTTTTGTGCTACACAAGTAACACCTTATAGGTTAGTAGTTACGAGTAAAAAACCTCAAACTTTGACTCATAAACCTGCTGTTTTATCTCAGCTTTCGCATGTTTTTCCCGCTGCACGTCGTGTGACTCAGTACTGGATACCTAAATGCCTTTTGACTAACCCTAGTATTGAGTCATCGACGTTTTGTGCTTCTATGTAGGTTATACGCTTGAGGAATGAGAACATTTGGATGGTGGATTTAGGTTGCTCATGCCACATGACCGGTAACAAAGAATGGTTCTTCTCCCTCTCTTTTGTGCCACGTGTAGAAAATGTTACTTTTGCCGATAATTCTTCAACTCCTATAATTGCTAAGGGTTCGGTAAGAGTAAATAATCACTACACTTTGAAGGATGTGGCACTTGTCAAAAATTTGAAATACAACTTGCTTTCTGTTTCACAATTGCTAGATGAAAATCTGGAAATTATTTTCAATAAAAACTACTGCAAAATTGTAGGTTCAAATAGTGAGCTTATTTTTAACTTGACTCGGTTTGGAAGAGTTTTTAAATATGATTTTGATATGTCTTCCTCTAAGCATAGGTGTCTAGTTTCTAATGATTCCAAAGATTTATATTTTTGGCATCGTAGACTTGGTCACGTAGGCTTTGATCATCTCATGCGTGTTAGTGCTCTTGATCGCATACGTGGGCTGCCTAAGCTTAAAGGGGACAAAGAAATTGTGTTCTCTTCTTGTAGACATGCTAAGATGGTTACAGGTTTACATACTCCTCTCACAATGATCATGACAACTGAACTGGATCAACTTTTGCAACTTGACGTAGGACCTTCACGTGTTCAATCGTTCGGAGGTAAATGGTATGTTCTTGTGATTGTTGATGATTATTATAGATACTCTTGGGTTTACTTTATGGCATCTAAGAATGAAGCTTTTAGTCACTTTAGAACTTTATTTCTTAGATTATCAATTGATCACCCAGGATCTTTAAAAGCAATTAGAAGTGATAACCGAACTGAATTTAAAAATCAGTCTATTGATCACTTTTGTGCTGAAAATGGAATAGATCATCAATTTTCATCACCATATGTACCTCAACAAAACGGTGTTGTAGAAAGAAAAAACAGAACCTTAGTTGAGATGGCTAGGACTATGCTTGATGAATATCAAACTCCTAGGAAATTTTGGGCTGATGCGATTGCAACCGCCTGTTATGTCTCAAATCGTGTTTTCTTGCGCGCTAAGCTAGGTAAAACACCATATGAGCTCCGGTTTGGACATAGGCCTAGTGTTACGCACTTTCAGGTCTTTGGTTGCAAATGCTTTGTTAAGAAACATGGGAATCTTGATAAATTTGAACCTAGATCCATTGATGGCATGTTTCTTGGTTGTCCATCTCATACTAGAGGTTACCGTGTGCTTTTACTTGACACTAACAAAATTGTGGAAACTTGTGAAGTGTCTTTTGATGAAGGTGAAGATGAGGAAAAATTGGAGCTGCTGCCTAAAAATTCATCAGCTAAAGACTTTGGTTCAGCTCCGGATGTTAATTCTCAACTAGCATCGACAACCATCAATGCTGATTCAAATCATCCTCAAGTTACAAGATCATCGATTTGTGATGAACATGAAGAAGAAGAATCTTGTGAGACATCTGTTCCCCTACGGTTTTACAAAGATCATCCCCGCAACAGATTATTGGAAGCTTGCACGAACGAGTTACACGGTCCAGGTTTTGCGATCCAAACTCTCATGCTCATTCTGCTTTTGTTGCTTCTTTTGAACCCAAAGATATATCACACACACTCACTAATGAAACTTGGATTATTGCCATGCAAGAAGAGTTAGAAAATTTTGAAATAAATAATGGTTGGAAACCTATACCTCCTCCTCAAGGTCACACTTTAATAAATGGGTGTTTAAAAATAAACAAAGTGGGGATGGGGTTGTGGTTAGGAATAAGGCTAGGTTGGTTGCTCAAGGTTTCACTCAAGTTGAAGGTCTAGATTTTGATGAAACTTTTGCACCTATTGCTAGATTAGAAGCCATAAGAATTTTGTTAGCTTTTGCTGCATCTAAAGGTTTTAAGCTATATCAAATGGATGTTAAAAGTGATTTTCTTAATGGCTACATAGATGAGGAGGTTTATGCCAAACAACCACCGGGTTTTGAAAATTTAGATTTTCCTAATCATGTTGACAAACTATCCAAAGCCTTGTACGGTCTCAAACAAGCCCCTAGAGCATGGTATGATAGGTTAAAAACCTTCTTACTTGAAAAGTGGTTTACCATGGGCAAGGTTGATAAAACTCTTTTGTGCTTAAGCATGGCAATGACTCTTAATTCGTTCAAGTGTATGTGGATGATATTATCTCTGGTTGTGCTTCTCATGATCTTGTGTCCAAGTTCTCAGCTATGATGAGTTCAGAATTGGATATGAGTATGATGGGAGAACTCACGTACTTTTTGGGGCTGCAAATCAAGCAAACCAAGGAGGGTACCTTTGTGCATCAAACGAAGTATAGAAAAGACCTCCTAAGGCACTTGAACATGGACAAAAGCAAGTCTCTTCGGACACCAATGGGAACAACAACAACACTTGAACTTGATGAAGATGGTGAAACCGTAGATCAAAAAGAATATATAAGCATGATCGGATCACTTTTGTACCTCTCTCAGGTACTTACATGGAACTCAAGAACCTGGCATTTTTCTTCCTTCTTCCTCAACCGTTACTTTGAAAGATTTTTCCGATGCTGATTTTGGAGGTCGTAGGATTGATAGGAAAAGTACTTCCACTACTACAATAAGCCTTATCGCAGGCGGCTCCAAACCTATTATCACACGAGGTTTTTAAAACCGCCTGAAACGAAGAGCCCGTGATAATCTGCAATTTCACAGGCGGAGAAGTGATACCGCCTGTGAAGAAATATTATTGCAGACAGTTTTTACTTATGCTATCGGCATGTGAAGATAAGTTATCACAGGCGGGTAGTGCAACATACATACCTGTCTGTGATAATTGTCTTATCACAGGCGGGTCTTGCAGTATATCTAACCGCCTGTGATAATTGTGTTATTACAGGCGGATGTTGACCTACATCAAGCTGCTTGTGAAGACTTTTTACCGCAGCCGGTTTTTACCATAACAGTAACCACTTGTGATAATTAGGTTATCACAGATGGTTCTTTACCTATATCTAGTCGCCTGTGATAATTGTTTTTCACAGGCATTTCTACCCGTTGGTAAATAACCGCATGTGATAAGGTATAATCTACGCAGTACTACTGCTGTTATTCCTAATTTCCAGGTCAATTCAATATAATCACATAACAGAAGTCAACAATATAATCACAGAACAGAAGTCAACAATATTATCATCACATAAGTCATCTCACAGAAGTCAATTTCACTAAAACAATATACATATTTACAAGTTACACATACAATTCATCTCATAGTTTACAAGTTTTCACTAAAAACTCTTTCTATTGGCATAGTCGCAAAGTTCTAGCACATCAGCTATTGCACCATTCTCATCAAAGAACTTCCCTCTTTCGTGCAAACTTTCGCGACGAATGAATTGACAGAGTTCAGAATCAATCTTGTCGACTCCTCCATCAGGAATACTTCTACAAACCGGCCATTCTTCGTTCAAATTCTTCGTGTGCTGCAATATAACACATAACAAGGTTTAGAATGTGTTGGTTTGAACAATCTCAAAGTATAGATCAAAGTGAGAGTATACAGGAATTTAGTTGGTATTTTTGGAGCAGTTGTACTATGAGCAATTGAATTTTAAAGTTGGAATCAAAATATGAAAATAATGTTTCTGGTAATATTGAACAGCAGAGAATATAAGTATTAAACTATGCTACTTACAATAAAAATGAAACTCAAAAGTAAGAAAATAAGGTATCGACATTAAGGATCACTTACTTTCTCATGATTCACTCTATATACGTCGGCGGTCCGAATATGCTCGCATACATAATACCCGCATAAGACACTCCCAGCAGGCTGCTTCGAACAAGCATAATATGTTTTAATGTCCAATGCATTCGTATTGGAAGGTCTCTCACCGCCAAGCCGTTCCGCGTAAAACCGCCAAGTAACGTAATACAAGAAATGTCATATAGAACTTGTCAACACATTCTAGATGTGTGTAAATTAAAATTATTGAATAAACGTATAGTTTCAAAATTGAAAGGAAATCTTTGTAACGATCTGGTGGGAAATCCGCCGAGTCCAAGACTATTGCCATTCCCTATGTTAGCTTGATGAAGATCATTATGTAGTGATCACTGCAAACACAAAAACACACATGTTAACAATTACCAATAACTGCTATTTCAATGTCATGTGTCGAACTTACTCGAAGTTGTACGGAGCCTTTACGAGGTCCTTGTCGTCTCTGACAAAGTTAAACATTGCATGTCCTATGTAAGCTGCAACTTCTGTCCTTTTATCCTTCTTAAGTTTTGCGATTGCTTTATCAAAATCTTTTTTTTTTCATGTGCTTGAACTTTGCTGAGCCTCGATCCGCCTGGACGTCGAATAGCGCCTTTGCAATCCTAGTAGGGTCAAGGATACCTATCTTACGCACCAACTTTTCATTATCCATGTATTGCATCCTATTGAAGAAGTCCATAATTTTTATAATATCATGAAATGCGTATGTGTGTAGTAAGAAAAGCAAATACAAAATATTAGAGCACTTACAAGCACCAGACAAGCAGCAGGTTGATTTTGAGCATGCCCCGATGCAAAAGGGGATGCAGCTCTTCAAATAAAATGACTCGTCTATCTTCTCCAGCGGTCCAGAATGCTTCTTTTGGAATACGAAATGTGACGCAATTAAGACCATATCTTGTGCTGGTAAGGATGTACCACTCATGCATTCTTTTCAGCGGGACGGGTTGTTTGCTTAGTTGTACGGATGTCATGAACGGCTTCACATTCTCAAATTCACGAGGAACATCCTCAAGCTTGTATATTGGAACTCCTGGTATAACTAAAGCCGTCCGCCGATTATACATGACATCGTCTTCTTCCCATCCTCGATATTTCCTAGTTCTGGCTCATGGGAAGAACGAGATGCACTCGATTTTATATTATTTTCCTTCATAGTTTCCAAATACATTGACACTTCTGATGAAGGTTTCTTATTTTCATATGAGCTAACTTTGATAGGCACTAATGATCGAGGAGTAGTCATCGGAAGTTGGACACTGGCTTGTTGAACCTGTTGTTCAACTGATTGCTCTTTACTCCCAGCAGCTGGCTCTAGTACTACTTCAAGCTGTCGCTCAACTGGTTGCTCTTTACTAGTAACAGCTTGATGTGGTACTGCTTGAAGTTGTTGTCCAACTTGTTGCTCTTCGATATCTTTACTAGCAAGGTTACTATCATCCTTGGTGAGACATAGTGGGAGTGGATCTTCCTGGACCGGGAGTGGATCTTCATGCACTTTCGCCTTAGAAGATGGGGTTGCAGTATTTCGAGATGCGACGGGGCTAGAAATTGGCTCATCATCCAACACGATATCGCATCGGTGCCAAAGGATCAATTGGTTGACAGCTACCCCAGAGTCGCGATCCCGTCAGGTGTGACATCGTCTATTTCATAATCTTCATAATCATTATCAATGATCTGAAGAACTTGCACCACAGCATAATACAACAGAAGTGGGTTCCCGTTGAAGTCACGATCCGGCTTTGCCATAGCAGTGGCAACCTGTTTGGTTTTGTTCTCTGCTTTGTCGATCGGGACAAGAAGACGACGAGATTTGTCGTTAGCAATATCATCGATAGGGAACTTATGGGTTGACCCTGAGCCTGGCACAGAACCAACGCTGCTAGGGTAGGCAGTTGGAGATACTAATTGCTCCTTTTGCACCGGAACCATCGTTGTACTCAGTGCCACTAATTGTCCCGATTGTCTAAGTTGTTCCATTATTTCTTGCATATTTTCTTTGACCTTTTGAGCAATCGTTTCATCAAGTGTTTTCTTAAACTTCTCACGTCTTCTATATGTATCTTTATCTTTAGGTAAACCATCCAGCCAAGACATTTGAGAAGAGACCGCTCTAACACGTCCGCTGTGTTCAGGGTTTCCTAAGATAGCGGTAAGTTGGTCATTCTCCCTCTTCGGCTTGAAGAGACCCTTCTGTTGCTTTTCAATTACTTCTTTCATTTTTTCCTCTACTTCATTCATAGTGTTGGGCTTTTCAAGTTTGCCCTCGCAGGTCAAACCTGACCGGGCAAAGACCCACTGCTGAGTTCGCTCATTGCAACCTTCTAATGGGTGAGGATTGCCCTTACTGTTAATTTTGTCTAATATCTTATTCCATTTCTGGACTTTGGGGGCATATCCGGTAGACCCCAAGCGATGATGGTATTTGTTCTTTTTTGCAAGCTCTGACCTAGTTGCACTTAGAGCTTTAGCATTAGGTGTGGTCTTTTTACAAACAAACTCTTGCCACTGAGCTTGTGTGATTTTTCCCATCTTCCTCGGGCTAGGAACCTTATCGGCCCTAACATAAGCATTCATTTCGGTCTTACAGCCACGAAACTTCTTGCCGCAAGAGACCAATGTTGCTTTCTTTACAGCTTCTTCCGTGCCTTTCGAGAATTTGAATTATTTCTTTATTCTTTCCCACAACTCATTCTCGGTCTGCTCGGGTAATTTCCTCCAATTCTCGGTTGTGATCGGCACGAGCTCCCTAACAAGAAAACCGCATGCATTACGGTACTTGGTAACTGAACCCAGTGGTTCTTGGGGAAGCCCACCTGGACCGACCCTTGTTATGTACATGATGCGGTCCAATGGACCCTTATTGGGACCTCGTTGCCCTCGTTTCTGCTTGAGTGAAGCAGAGGATTCATCCATTGGAGAACCTTCCGCGGTTTTAGGAGCCGTAGTCACCTCGTTGTCTTCGCGATTAATCTAGGTAGAAAAGAATTATAAGACTTTGTATACATGACAACCAACATTAACTTGAACTGCTGAAGTTAAGATTCGTGATCCATACCTCGCCGACAGGATCATATTCCGGGCCGAGATCCTTTGAAGTCTTTTTAGTTTTTATATTAGGAAAAGGATCCGACGGACTATGAAAGGAGCCTGAACTATGGAGTCAGTAAACTCCATATTGTCTTCTTTATTGTTACTACCGGGACCAATCTTCTTAGGGCTTTTCATGCTAGAACTAATAAGACAAAAAATCTAATAAATGGCATATTAACTCTACATGAAGTGTTGCATGAAGAAAAAGATGGAAGCATTCTAGGATTTTATAAGGCATTCTAGGGTTCAAGGCGACTGACCAAAAGGTTCCTATACATTGCGAGGGTGACAAGCATGTTAAAGTTGCTCACAAGGATAGCGACACCGATCTCGAAGGAGCACAACCCCGTGAGATGAAGTGTGGGATGGCTACACTCTATTTTCAGTAGATATTCTACTATTCACTCATGATCCTATTATAAATTACGATCCAAACGGCAACTGAATACATAACTGTTCAGATTCTGGATTGTTACGACACCTTAAACAGTACTTCAATTTAGACCTGGTTATTTCGTGTTTTAGCCTTAGTGTTGAATAGGAAATTGGTAGAGGACTCTTTAAGCTTTCCAGAAATGTATAGATATGCATAGGTTGCTTTTATAATTTAAGAATTATGGTTGTTCAAAGTTTAGAAAAATTGTGGCTGTTTCAGATAACACTGTACACAGGTACTAACTTCAACTCCAGTTTCTAATTAGTTCTAAACCGAATTTGAGGTAACAATGATTAGAAAAGTTGTAGAATAGTTCTTTAACTTTCAGAAAATGTAGCACAATAGACTAGAAGAGCTTTCTACAGATAATTATGGCAAAAATTCAGATGCTTGTTCATACAATTTCAATACCCTAAGTACAATTTCAAGCTTGCTGATCTACTCAATGCCATACTTAGTAAGCATATTTAACAAAAGCCTCTTTTTGTGCTCACAATATTGTGATAAACCATATTTGTAATGCATTTAATACTTCTCAAAATCCATTAATTTTCTCAAGGGGGGTTTCTTTGTTTATTTTATCACATATTGGAATATTTCCATGTGCAATATCGGACAAAATCAGTGAATGGTCATATTTCCATGTGCAATATTTCCATGTACTAACTCACAAAACTTTGAATGGTCAAGTATGTGCAGCATAGTGTTATCTAATGGCACCTCAAACACTTTTATTAAAACATCTTACTTGCCAAAGAAAAGGACATGATCCGATAGCAATGTCCTCGCTTCTATGGATTACTGACAACCCAAGGATGCATACCCACCGAACCCTAACCAATGATGCCACCGAACTTGACAGTTTTTCGAATTCCACCGAACCCTAACCAAGGATGCCTACCATTTCCCGATTCCCGAACCCTAACCTAGGATATGCAAGGCAGCGGTGAGGGCAGGAAGGGAGGCGGCACAGCGACGGAGGATGGAAGGTCGAAGGGTTTAGGGTTTACCTTGAAGCTCGGTGGCGACAGCAATGGATTCACTCGGCGTACCTGAAAGTGGCGACGGCAAAGCTCGGCGGTGACGGCGGCGAACACTTGGCAGCAAACAAAATTTTGGCAGCCTAACGGTGTCTAAGTGTTTCGCCCGGGTTAGGTTTTTCCAACACTACCGAGGGGTATATATAGACTCCCATTTTCTCAGGCAAATTTTAAGTACCGACCGTTTGAGAAGATGGTTACTTCAGGCAGGTTTTACTCACCAACCGCCTGAGAAGATACAATTATCTCAGGCGGTTGGTAAGTAATACCCGCCTGAGATAATAATCTTCTCAGGCGGTTATTAAGTACCAACCTCCTGTGAAGATCTTTACTTCTTCTTAATTAATATTTTTTATTAAATGTGGGTCCTTTAAAAAGGCAAAATTCCACTTTCTTGATATTGCCAGAACATAAAAAACATACAACAATTGCTATTTTTCATTTTTCTATCTTGATGAATATAATGCTTTTTTCATTTATTTTTTCAGTGGACATTTTTACTCATCATACCAACCTTTATGATTTTTTTCAGATTTTTTTAAATTTTTTTGAATCAATGTGTGTTCATAATTTGATGAATGCCTCATATGTATATGAGCATTTAGTTAAATGATGGATAATCTGAAGTTTGACATGTTGGAATGCATTTAAAAAAATTAACAAAATTCATACATGTATAAATAATACAAATATGTTCATACAAACAAATTTAAGTGAAGGATCCTTTTTTTTATGAGATACACAAATGTGAATAATATGTGAGTAGAAATTAATATGATATTTACCAAAACATTACAATGCCAGCTATACAAGTTATAAAATATTTGGTGGTGCTAGATGTTAATTTTATACAAATATAGAAGAAAGAATCATCAAATTTGGAATCAATTTGCAGAATCTTAACTGGTTTGAGTATTTATATTGGAATATAAAAAAACAAGGGATAAGGAAACTGAAGAGCCTTGAGCATTATCTCAGGCGGTTGGTAAGTAATAACCGCCTCTTCTCAGGCGGTTATTAAGTACCAACCGCCTGTGAAGATCTTTAGTTCTTCTTAATTGGTATTCTTGATAGAATATGGGTCCTTTAAAAAGGCAAAATTCCACATTCTTGTAATATTATTGATAAGTAAAGGTTACCATTAACTTTCACTTCATAAATCCTTTGAAATTGGTCAGAACATAAAAAACATACAACAATTGCTATTTTTCATTTTCTATCTTGATGAATATAATTCTTTTTTCATTTATTTTTTCAGTGGACATTTTTACTCATCATACAAACTTCTATGAAATTTTTCAGATTTTTTTTAAATTTTTTTGAATCAATGTGTGTTCATAATTTGATGAATGCCTCATATGTATATGGGCATTTAGTTGGAATAATGGATAATTTGAATTTTTACATGTTGGAATGCTTTTTAAAAAAATTAACAAAATTCATACATGTATAAATAATACAAATATGTTCATACAAACAAATTTAAGTGAAGGATCCTTTTTTTTATGAGATACACAAATGTGAATAATATGTGAGTAGAAATTAATATGATATTTACCAAAACATTACAATGTCAGCTATACAAGTTATAAAATATTTGGTTCAGGTGGTAGATGTTAATTTTATACAAATATAGAAGAAAGAATCATCAAATTTGGACTCAATTTGCACAATCTAAACTGGTTTGAGTATTTATATTGGAATCTAAAAAAAGAAGCAAGGCATAAAGAAACTGAAGAGCCTCGGGCATTATCTCAGGTGGTTGGTAAGTAATACCCGCCTGAGATAATAATCTTCTCTGGCGGTTATTAAGTACCAACCGCTTGTGAAGATCTTTACTTCTTCTTAATTAATATTCTTGATTAAATATGGGTCCTTTAAAAAAGCAAAATTCCACTTTCTTGTAATGTTATTGATAATTAAAGGTTACCATTAACTTTCACTTCATAAATCTTTTGAAATTGGTCAGAACATAAAAAACATACAACAATTGTTTTTTTCATTTTTCTATCTTGATGAATATAATGCTTTTTTCATTTATTTTTTCAGTGGACATTTTTACTCATCATACCAACCTCCATGAATTTTTTCAGATTTTTTTAAATTTTTTTGAATCAATGTGTGTTCATAATTTGATGAATGTCTCATATGTATATGAGCATTAAGTTAGAATGATTGATAATTTGAAGTTTGACATGTTGGAATGCTTTTAAAAAAATTTAACAAAATTCATACATTATAAATAATACAAATATGTTCATACAAACAAATTTAAGTGAAGGATCCTTTTTATGAGATACACAAATGTGAATAATATGTGAGTAGAAATTAATATGATATTTACCAAAATATTACAATGTCAGCTATACAAGTTATAAAATATTTGGTTCAGGTGGTAGATGTTAATTTTATACAAATATAGAAGAAATAATCATCAAATATGTACTCAATTTGCAGAATCTAAACTGGTTTGAGTATTTATATTCGAATCTAAAAAAAAGAAACAAGGGATAAGGAAACTGAAGAGCCTCGAGCATTATCTTAGGCGGTTGGTAAGTAATAACCGCCTGAGATAATGGTTTTCTCAGGCGGTTATTAATTACCAACCGCCTGTGAAAACTTTAAAAACCGCCTATGAAAAACTAACGCCTATATAAAGACCACTTGCCACAGTCGAAACGTAACCCTGGAGAATTTTCCACCGCTGCAAGGCTGCCGAAATTTCCCACCGCCGCGCCTGCTCTGTCGTGCTGCCGCGCATCCTGCACTGCCACGCCGCCGTTCAGCCCGCACAGCCGCGCCGCCGCGCCGCCGCCCAGAACCCGCGCTGCCGCGCCGCCACCTAGCCCCGCGGAGGCACGCCTGATCTGCCAAATCCCACATCGCGCCACAAGGTACCTAAGTAAATTCTCATAGTTTCCCTTTGCATGTTGTGTTGGTATATGGATTGTGTCCTTTTGCATGTTGGTATATTCTCATAGTGAGGTGGTATATGGATTGTGTCATAGTGTGTTGGTATATGGATTGTGTCCTTTTGCATGTTGGTATATTCTCACAGTGTGTTGGTATATGGATTGTGTCATAGTGTGCTGGTATATGGATTGTGTCCTTTTGCATGTTGGTATACTCTTATAGTGTGTTGGTATATAGATTGTGTCATAGTGTGTTGGTATATGGATTGTGTCCTTTTGCATGTGTGTACATATGCGTTTGGACTCAATAATTTGGAAGTTTGGTCTTTTAGATATTGATGTATGGACTATATTATAATAATCTTATTGTAGTGATTAGGGTTAGCTTTCTAGGGAGATGGTTTTATAACTCACCCATTTAGTTACCATCGTTGGATGGGATCCAATGTCAAGATATAACGGACCGGATTCCACCCAGACCTAGCCCATGCCACTGGGCCTGTTTGCCCCACAACTTCAATCCTTCACCCCCGCTTGCTGCTCCCGACGCCTTCGACTCCGTCCGCCTCAAGACGTCGCCCATCTCCTACATTAGTCGCCCTAATCATACTTGTTATGTCTCTGTAAATTCATTTTATAGAAGACATTTAGGGAATATTTGTGGCCAAATTTTGTAAATCTGACAAAAATTCTATTATTGAAGCATGGACCGTCGAGCGTGGATGTATAACATGCCAAGACCCGATCCTATGTACATTCATAATGTTGCAAATTTTATTGAAGCATCCAAGATACATGCGAAGTAGCAAAAGATAGATGACATATTATGTCCATGTATCGACTGCGAAAATAAGATTGCTTGGACGGATAATATAGTAATCCAATCTCATTTGGTGAAAAGAGGTTTCAAAAATAGCTACACAATATGGACAGAGCATGGTGAGTTAGATACACACGATGTGGATAAAGATGATGAGAGAGGTTTAGATGATGATAATGTTCATATCGATGACGGTAGTGACAATCAAGCTGGTGATGATGATGATGAGTTCGATTGTGAGGAGATGGTGCGTCACATTGAACCATATGTATTGACTTCTATGGGAGCAAGCAAAGGTTTAAGTAAAATGGAGACATTACAGAATGCGGCGACGGAGCTTTTATATGATGAATCAAACGGTTGTGATAAAGAGTTTACTACATTGTGTGCAGTCTTAGAACTACTAAATTTAAAGCTGCGCACAGATGGTTCGATTGTAGTTTCTCTGATCTTTTGAATCTTCTGGCAGAATTCTTCTAAATCCAAATAAACTGCCCAGAAGAAATTATAAAGCGAAGAAACTTCTTTGCCTGATGGCACTAGGTGTGACAAAAATACACGCTTGTGTGAACCATTGTATTCTGTATCGCAAAGAGCATGAGCTCGCAACTAGATGCCCCATTTGTGGTGTCTGGGATGTGTTGTATGCCTGAGTGTGTTGCGTATGTCTAGGATCGGATGACTTGTGTTGTCTTCTAACGTGCAGCATAGACCTTTTGTATGCCATGGTCTGGGTGTTACAGCGAGGTCGAAGCCCGACAGGTTGCCTCAGGCTATTAAGCACCCTGTACATGATCTTGGCACTTAACAGTGGCTTATTTGTTTAATAACATGCCTTGATGGTAGTATTACCATGCTTGAAGGTCCTCTGATCGTGTGTCATTAATGCAGAATTAATGACGCATTAATCAGGTCTCGTAACGAATGATTTATAGCCACTTGAATGTCTGTGCCATTGGAGATCCCAGAGTTCCTCTCGTTGGAGAGGTAAGGTTCGATATGTGACAGCTTCAGAGCCACCTTTAGCCGGGAAGTAGGTCTGATGCCACAGAACATGTGGCAGTACCGGAGCCACCCTTAGAAGAGAGGCAGGTTTGGCACTGCGGGACATGTGGTAGCACTGGAGCCACCCTTAGGAGGGAAGTAGGTCCGACGCCGCAGGACATGTGGCTGTACCGGAGCCACCCTGAGGAGTGAGGTAGTTCCAGCACCGCGGGACACGTGGCAGCACTGGAGCCACCCTTTGGAGGGAGGCAGGTCCGATGTTGTAGGACACACGACCTCCGAAGGTCTTCTCTCATGGAAAGTGGGACTTAGCGCTTCTTCTAGTACGCGAGGGAACCTGGTCCGTAGGGTACCGACAACATCGATTACCAAGATTTGAGTGGCCCAGCAACACCGAGAACAGAGGTGCATCACTTCAACCCCTTGTTTGATTCAGAGACGGTTTAGAATTTGGATGTCAATTTTGATGGCACGAGACTGCATTTTCATCCGGACAGAGAGCGAATTAGCCAAGCTACTCCTCTTGGCCGGGTCGAGCCTGAACTAGCCAACAACGTTGGTGACCGCATGTAAGCAGTGAGTGAGGAGGAGCCTTCGTCATTGACCCAGATGGTGCAGGAGGCACCATGGCGCAAGGCGATGCAGGAGGAACTGATAGCCATCAAGGAGAATTGTACTTGGACACTCACTGAGCTCCAACCAGGCCAGCGCGCCATTGGGCTCAAGTGTGTGTTTAAAGTCAAGAAGGTCGAGAAGGGTGACATCATCAAACACAAAGCTTGGCTCGTCGTCAAGGGATACGCACCGCGCCATGGCATCGACTATGATGAGGTATTTGCTCCGGTGGCGTGCATGGATGTCGTGAGATTGCTGCTCGCACTAGCTGCTTGGAGGGGTGGCCGGTGCACCATATGGATGTCAAGATGGCCTTCTTGAATGGAAATCTACAAGAGGAAGTTTTTTTGAAGCAGCGCCAGGTTTTGCACGAGAAGTTCAAGAACATAAGGTACTCAAACTACACAAAGCTCTTTATGGTTTGCATCAAGCTCCTCGTGCATGGAATCAGAAACTAGAAGAAAAATTTGGTGAAATGGGCTTTATGAAGTGTCAGTCAGACCATGCTATCTATGGGAAGGGAGATAGAGGAGATAGACTGCTAGTAGGTGTATATGTGGATAATTTGGTTAGTACAGGCAACAACATTAGCAGCATCAAGAAGTTCAAACTACAGATGGCAGAAGTGTTCAAAATGAGTGATCTTGGTTTGCTTACCTACTATCTGGGAATAGAGGTAAAACAGAACAGCAGTAGAATCAGCCTATCACAGAGCTGTTATGCAAACAAAATTATGGAGAAAAGTGGACTGGGAGGATGCAATCCATGTCTGGTACCTATGCAGCCCAAGTTAATGTTGAAAAAAGACAGTGACACTCAAAAGGTGGATGCAACTGGATATAGGAGCATTGTGAGAAGTCTAAGTTATTTGGTGCATACAAGGCCGGATTTGGCATTTGGTGTTGGGTATGTTAGCAGATTTATGAAAGATCCACATAAAGAGCATATGTCGGCCATCAAGCAAATTACGAGGTATGTTGCTGGAACAAGCAAATTAGGTGTTTTTTATCCTAGGAAAGAGGGAGACAAGGAAGAATTGCTGGGATACTGTCGGTACCCTGCGTACCGGGTACCCCTTGTTTACTGTAAACAAAATAATGGAGTTCCTATGTCCAATTGGCCGATGTCCAAAGGAGATACGCATCCCACAATATCGGATCTGCCTAACTTCATAGGGTGGAACCGATGCTACAACGTGTCCAAAAGAGCTGGACCTGCCTCCCTCGTTTGGGTAGCTCCGGTGCTGCCACATGACCTATAGGGCCGCACATGCCTCCCTCCTCAGGGAACCTCTAGCACTGCCATGTGTCCAGTAGGACCGGACCTATCCCCCAGAAGAAGGAAGCTCCAGAGCTTCCACATGTCAATACTCCAGACCTAAGTCTACAACGGGAAGACAGCAGGATCTCCAATGGCGCAGACATTCAAGGGCTATGAATTAATTGTTACAAGAGCTGGTTAACGCGTCATTAATACAATATTAATGATGCATGTTCAGAAGACTATCAAGGCTGGTAACGCTTCCATGAAGGCACGTTATCATGCTATTAACCACCCTTAACACTACAGATCGTGTATAGGGAAGTTAATTACAGCCGGGGCCACATGCCGGGCTAGGGCGCACACTGTAACAGCCAGTTCTTGGCATATAAAAGGGATGCGCTGCACGGTAGAGGGACAAGCCATCTACACTAATCTCAGGTCATCTCATACACACTCATACTTATACAATCAACACACACCTCGTGGAATAGGGTATTACGCTTAGGTGGCCAAAACCACGTAAAAGTCTCGGTGTTAAGCTCTTGTTCCTGATCTTGACTCGCGCCCCAACCAAATATGAACCTCGGCGGACTACTTCTTAGTAGTACCGGGGGAAGTGTCCTAGTCCACACTTTGAACTTTGGCGCGCCAGGTAGGGAGGCTTTCAAGATTTTAAGATGGTGAACTCCGTTCTTGCTTCATCCAACAGACCAGCTGTGCAACCCGTTGGCGGAAATCCCTTTAATGTGCAGCAGCCGGCCAACATTGTTGTTTCGGCGGGCGTCGCACCACTCCCACTACCTGCTCCAGCAGCCAACACCGGACAACAGGATGGTGTGTTCGCGTCGGTCACTGCATCGACAAACAACCTGGAGAACATGCTGAACGCAGCACGGACTCTACTCCAGCATCCACCAGCGTCGGGAGCTCCTCCCGCTGTGCTAGAATAGTGGAACGGTGATGTTGAGCATCTGTTGCGGCTACAGCCAATGCGATCAGCAACCAAAGTCTGTGCCATGCAGGGCAGGCACCTTCTCGGAACAGGACCTTGTCTGATAGACTTGGTCCTCAAGCGTCAAAGCTCCGAAAACATGCACCCTCCCAACAAGTAAAGTCACTGCCCTCTGAGGCTCGCTGTACTCACACGGTGACGAGGCTCCTGACTCAGGATCTCCAGTCGGAGCTCGACCACCGCTACATGCGGCATGATGGCCGTGTTAGCATCGAGCGTGCTCGTGAGAGGCGAGTTGCTCGAGAAAACCCTTTTTCTCTTGGAGTTGGGGTGGTTGTTCGGCCCTTGCCATGCATCTCCGCATGGTCGAGTGGCCACCCAAGTTTCAGCCTCATCTACCGGAGAAATACGACGACGCTGTCAACCCCATCGAATTTCTTCAAATCTACTCCACTGCCATCCTCGTGGCTGGAGGAAATGCGGCTGTAATGACAAACTACTTCCACGTGCCTTTAATTGGGACTGCAAGGTCCTGGTTCATGGTCTTACCACCCGACTCCATCTAGAGTTGTACGGAACTCTGTCGCCAGTTCACCACCAACTTCGGGAGCTCCTACAACCGGCTTGGCACCGAGCTGGAGTTGTTTGCCGTACAACAGAATTAGGGAGAGTTGCTGCAATCCTTCATCCAGCAATTCTCTCAGGTACGGAACACTATTCCTTCTATCTCCAACGCTTCCGTCGTCGTTGCATTTCGATAGGGGGTTTGAGATAAGAAGATACTGGAGAAGCTAGCAACCAAGAATTTCAGCAGCATCATAGAACTTTTCAAACTGGCCAACAAATGCGCTAGAGCTCCAGAGGGCCACGAGATGCACTCCAAACCAGCTGTGAAGGCAAAGCAATATTCCTCCAAAGTTGAAGCTGCTACCTCCAGTAGTGGAAAAAAGAAGAAGAACTCATGTGGCAAGAAGAAGTCACTTGCCAGCACACCTACTACATTAGCTGCTGCAGCTTTTGGTGGTCGGAGGCCATGCCCCGACAAGCGACCTCGACCATCGTCTGAAGACGGCAACGGAGAAAAGATGTGGTTTTCGATCCACAAATCAACAACCCACAATCTTGAAGATTGTCGCGAGGTCAAGAGGCTTGTTGTTGATATTACCTATGTACTACTAACAATTCATCCCTAGTAGTGGTGCCAGAAATGTTTGTTGGTAAGTTTTAATACTCAAGTGAATGTCCGCAAGCGCACAGAAACTATCGGTGTAGCATTTTCCCTTTAAAGAGTATTCCCAAAGGTTGTCATTTATATTTTCCCAATGGAAGTCTAGATGGAAGTTAAACAATCATCAGGTGGAAAGGTCTTAGGTTGGTCTAGGTAGAGTTCTAGCAAGGATGGGTTTAATGATAAGTTGAGGTAGTGTGACACACACAAGAGCATTCTATCCTATGGGGATAAATGAGGTAATAGCGGAACTAGGCTAAGAGTTAAGTAGATACTCCTCCTATGCTTCTAATGTACATATACATAGCCTAAGTTAGTTACTAATGATCATATTAATTATGAATTTTCATGCTAAGTGGATTAACACATCGTGCACGGGTTTACCCCTAGCAACACTAGGCGACTCCTGCCAAGAGCCTGTGGCATAGCCGAACGTGGAGGATTGCAAAGGACAGACAGGGCTCTCACCACCTACTGCCTACCTCTTCAATCTGTGCTAGCATATTAAGTAATTACCTTAAGTGCCTAGGCACAAGCCATCCTAAGGCAATGAACTAAATCATTGTTGAACCAATGCTAATTCATAGCATAAGTGAATCATGTTAACATAATCATATCATAGCTAATTAGACTATAGTGGAGGTTTATCGTGTTTATGATAATGTAATGAGCATGGTATAGCACGATCATAAATACTACTCCTACCACATACATGGAATCCACAATCAAACAAGAAACGCTTCATCCAAGTATATGAACAATAGTAGACTAAAGATATCATCTTTATTATGAATAATGTTACAAATACAAATAGGAATATGGGATACATACCTTTCCTAATTGGGAAGAGACTCCTTCTACTCCTCTCAAGTGGTGTGTGTTGAAGTGAGGGGTGAGGGGTCCTATTTATAGCTTGGAGAAGGGTCGGTTCCCGCCACCAAAAGCGCGCGAATCAGTCACCCATGACCACTTCAAGCCAGGAGAAGACACCACATGGAGTTTGACCGAGAAAGGCGCCAGGAACTAGTCGGCCGACTAGGGGGGTCGACCGATCTGTTCCTGGCCTCTTTTGCAGTGTGCTTTCTCCAGGTGATGTAAAGGTGGGTCCCGTTGACTGATATTGGTGCTACACCATTGTATGGTCACGGATACTTTTGTTTGTTGGCCATTTGATCCATGTGGTGCCATGTGTCGTTGCTTGATTGGCTGGAATGATATTTTGTAGGATCCATCCTCTTGTTTCACTTCTTTTCTACATAGAATCCCTGCATGCACTACTTTCTCCAAGGACAACTGGAAATAGGTTAAATAGAAAGGTGATGTGTGCAAGAAATGACAATTCCTTCCAATAATTGAGTTATATTGACGTGAAATTGGTGTATAACAGCCGTCAACAAACTCCCCCAAGCTTATCCTTTGCTCGTCCCAGGCAAAGTCTAGACTTTTGGTTGATAATTAGGAGTTGCTACTATGTTCTATTTTTCAAAAGTACCATGTGCAAAACAAAATACTCTACCTAGTATTGCAAAAATTGGCACAATACTTTACCCATCTTAGGTTATTATGGGGCTTATGCCATCTCCTATTCATGGGTTGTTGAAAGATAGAACAACAAATGGAGCACACATACCCTAGAAATCAAGTTCTACTCAAATTCTGGGGAGTTCAATTTAGAATTTAAGTATCTCAGTTCGATTCGCTCAAGTCTCTCCTTTTTGTGTAGTGGAAATATGTCTTCACCAAGGCGTTGTGCCTGAATTCATCCTACCTCTACATAAGGCTTGTAAGTGGAGCTTGGTAGGGAATATAGTAGGAATATTTGCAACACATAATATTGCTAAGTCAAAAGAGCAAGCCTTAGGAGAAATCAATTTCAAAACAATTTGATTCAAGACTTGTGCATGTATGATGGAACGGAGTGGATGAGGATATTTTGAGATCACTTCTTTTTGAATGGACTCTCTTGTTTTGCAGGGATGAACACATGGCTGCTAGTTTTTCTCACGCTTATGATGTAAGCATGCATTTTCTTTTTGTTTTTCTTGTAGCCATGTCTTCTACTCCCTTCTTATGCAATGAATTTTTGGAGAGAGTACTAAGCATGAATGATACGGGGTTTCTCTTTTTATTGTGGAATGGTGGTATGATGGAAATTTGTTTACTTCTAGTGTAAAAGTATAGCATGTGCAAGTGAAGTCTTGAATTCAAAAAGTAATGAATGAAATCTCACATAGGTCCATACTAGTTTGACAAAGATCAATGTGTAAGAAAATAGCATATGCATAAGGTCTATCAATATAATGTATCATATGGCTTTGGTGGGTATTTCCAAACAAATGAGGATAACTTAAATCTTTTTAGAATTTCTCTGGAAACCTAAGTTTCACTATCAAACTAAGAATAGCAGCCCTATCACTATATCATATCTCACAACAACTTAGAATGGATTAAGCTTTTTCTACCCACAATTTCCAAATCAAGGCAAAAGCAATTTTAGCCAATGAGAGCAATATGTTGGAGAGTAGTAAGTTGTAAACTAGGGACTTAGGAAAATTAGAACAGAGCAACTATTCATCATTTCATCTATGTGAATTCCGAGTCATTCTTACCATACATATTTTATTTTATTTGAAAATAAAACATTTCCTCTATTTTTTTAGATGCAAGGTGGACGATGTGTAAGTGGAAAACAAATATGCGGAGGGGTTGATACAATCTACCTTAAGTGGGGGTCCTCCCCCAAGCTTGTTCTTCACTCACCTCCGTGTCGAGGGTTGAACCCTTGATGACGTAAGTATGCCGTGAGATCGGCTTGTTTTTGTTGTAGCGTGGAGTTGAAGTTGATGAATTGAGCATCCACGTGTTGTTGCCAGTCTTGGGTACCTTGGACATGCCCTTGGAGAGATTTGTAGGTGTCACCCGTCCTTACTTCAAGCTCCTCCATACGTCTAGAGAGGTCCGTCATTCCTTGGCTATAGTCGCGATGACTTCTAGCCGAAGTGGAATGACATCTTCTCATAGATGTTGGAGGCAAGCTGCAATAGCTTGAAGTGGATAGGGGTGTCTCCCATGTGGCACCTGCCCATCTGTGGCAAGACGGACCTTCGGTCTCATACGGTGGAGGTTGAGTCCATCCAGGTGCATCACCTATTGGGTTCTCTTCCTCTTCAAACTCATGGACCATAGAGAATGTCGGGGGCATGGCCGCTCTCCTTGTACGGCTTCTAGTCACCCTGCCAGAGACATTACTTCTTATGGCTTCCTCGATGGGAAGTAGGTCAATGGTTAGCCCCCAACATTTGTACAAATGATAATACCGGTTAGGTGACCTAATTTCATTGACAAAGACGGGATAATAAAATATCAAAGAGCCATCTTGATCATGCTTAAGGGTATAATGTTGCACTAAATATTCTTTATCAATTAATTTTCTTTCATTTTCAATGCAAATGAAGAATATTCAAGTGCTCCTACCCTAGTAGCAATACGGGTAATCAATAAGGTGCACTCAATTGGCCCTACCCTTGGAATGTAGTCTAACGATTGTGTCATCATGCCAATAACCATTGTATCTTTTTAATCATGGCAAATAAAACTTTCAGCTAATCATCACGCACTATCCTTACATCTCTTCTAGGGAACATAGTCATAGCCACCCATCTATGCATGAAGCGTACAGTGAAGTTGTGCAAGTGGCTATTCCCACTACTACAATAAGCCTCATTGTAGGCGGGTCCAAACGTATTATCACACACGGTTTCTAAAACTGCCTGAAATGAAGAGTCTGTGATAATCTCCAATTTCACAGGCGAAGAATTGAAACCGCCTGTGAAGACATATTATCACAGGCGGTTCTTTACTTAGGCTAGCCGCCTGTGAAGACATATTATCACAGGCGGGTCGTGCAGCATATATAACCGCCTGTGATAATTGTGTTATCACATGCGGGTCTTTACCTACGACAAGCCGCCTGTGGAGACAGTTTATCGCGGCCGGTTTGTACCATAACAATAACCGCCTGTGATAATTAGGTTATCACAGATGGTTCTTTACCTATATGTAGCCGCCTGTGGTAATGATATTTCACTGGCAGGTCTAGCCGTAGGTAAATAACCGCCTGTGATAAGGTATACCCTATGCAGTACTATCTGCTGTTATTTCAAATTTCGAGGTCAATTCAATATAATCACAGAAGTCAACAATATCATCACAGAAGTAAACAATGTAATCACAGTAGTCGTCTGCCAGAAGTCAATTTCACTAAAACAATATACATATGTACAAGTTACACATACAAGTCATCTCATAGTTTACAAGTTTCACTAAAAACTGTTTCTATTGGCATAGTCGCAAAGTTCTGGCACATCAAATAACTCCCCTCTTTTTTGCAAAATTTCGCGAGCCACGAATTGACACAGTTCAGCAGAAATCTTGTCGGCTCCTCGACCAGGCATACTTCTACAAACCGGCCATTCTTCATTCACATTCTTCGTGTGCTGCAATGAAATGCATAACAAAGTTTAGAATGTGTTGGTTTGAATAATCTCAATGTATAGATCAAAGTGAGAGTATATAGGAATTTATTTGGTATTTTTGGAGCAGTTGTACTATGAGCAATTAAATTTTGAAGTTGGAATCAAAGTCTAAAAATAATGAAAGTCAAAAGTAAGAAAATAAGATATCGACATTAAGGATCACTTACATCCTCACGATTCACTCTATATTCGATGGCGGTTCGAAGATGCTCACATACATAATACCCGCATAAGACACTCTAAGTAGACAGCTTCAGACGAGCATAATATGTTTTAATGTCCAATGCATTCGTATTAGGAGCTCTCTGACTGCCAAGCCATTCCGCGTAAAACCGCCAAGCGCTGTAATACAATAAATTTCATATAAAACTTGTCAACACATTCTAAACGTGTGTAAATTAAAAGTATCAAATAAACGTACAGTTTCAAAATGGAAAGGAAATCTTTATAACGATTTGGTGGGTAATCGGCTGAGTCCAAGACTGTTGCCAAACCCTGTGTTGGCTTGATGAAGATCATTATGTAGTGATTATTGCACACATACAAACACACGTGTTAACAATTAGCAATAATTGCTATTTCAATGTCATGTGTCGAACTTACTCGAAGTGGTACAGAGCCTTTTCGAGGTCCTTGCTGTTTCTGACATAGATAAACATTACATGTCCTATGTAAGCTGCAACTTCTGTCCTTCTATCCCTTTTAAGTTTTGCGATTGATTTTTCAATTTTTTTTTCATGTGCTTGAACTGTACTAAGTCTCGATCCGCCTTGACGTCGAATAGCGTCTTTCATATCCGTGTAGGGTCAAGGATACTTGTCTTGCGTTTCATCTTTTCATAATCCATGTGTTGCATCCTATTGAAGAAGTCCAGAATTGTTATAATCTCATGAAATGTATATGTGTGTAGTACGACAAGCAAATGCAAAATATTAGAGGCACTTACAAGCACAAACGAGTAGCAGGTTGATTTCGAGCATGCCCCGATGGAAAAGGGTATACAGCTCTTCAAATAAAATGACTCGTTTATCTGCTCCAGTGCTCTAGAATGCATCTTTTGGAACACGAAATGTGAGGCAAGAAAGATCATATTTTGTGCTGGCAGTGATGTACCACTCGTGCATTCTTTTGAGCGGGGCAGGTTGTTTTCTAAGTTGTACAGATGTCATGAATGACTTCCCATTCTATAATTTAGGAGGAACATCCTCTAGTTTTTATATTGGAACTCCTTGTTTAACTAAAGCCGTGCGCCGATTATACATGACACCATCTTCTTCCCACTCCTCGATATCTTTTAATGTTGGCTCATGAGAAGAATGAGATGCAATCGATTTTCTAATATTTTCCTTCATATTTTTGAAATACTTTGACACTTATGATGAAGGTTTCTTAATTTCGTATGATCTAACTTTGATTGACACTGATGATTGAGGAGTAGTCATCGGAAGTTGGACACTGGCTTGTTGTTGAACCTGTTGTTCAACTGATTGCTCTTTACTCCCAGCAGTTGGCTCTAGTACTGCTTCAAGTTGTTGCTCAACTGATTGCTCATTACTAGCAACAAATTTCTCTGGTACTGTTTGAAGCTGTTGTCCAACTTGTTGCTCTTGGTTATCTTTACTAGCAAGGTTACTATCATCCTTGCTGAGACATAGGGGGAGTGGATCTCCCTGAACTGGGAGTGGATATTCTTGGACATTCGCCTTAGAAGACGGGGTTGCAGTATTTTGAGATGTGATGGGGCTAGAAATCAGCTCATCATCCAACACGATATCGCGTCCGTGCAAAATGATTAATTGGTTGACAGCCTGCCCCAGAGTCGCGATCCCCACATCTGTGATGTGGTCTATTTTCATAATCTTCATAATCATTATCAATGATCTAAAGAACTTGCACCACAGCATAACACAACAAAAGTGGATTGCAGTTGAAGTCGGATCAGGCTTTGCCATAGCAGCGGGAACCTATTTAGTTTTGTTCCCCGCTCTGCCGATCGGGGCAAAAAGATGACAAGATTTGTCCTTAGCAATATCATTGGCAGCAAACTTATGGGTTGACCTTGAGCCTAGCACAGAACTTACGTTGCTAGGGTAGGCAGTTGGAGATACCAATTACTACTTTGGCACGTGAACCATCGCTGTACTCGATGCCACTGATTGTCCCGATTGTCTATGTTGTTCCATTATTTCTTGCACATTTTCCTTGACCTTTTGAGCAATTGTTTCATCAAGTGTTTTCTTAAACTTCTCATGTCTTCTATATGTATCTTTATCTTTCGAGAAACCATCTAGCCAAGACATTTGAGAAGAGATTGCTCGAACCCGTCCACTGTGTTCCGGGTTCCCTAGGGTAGCGGTAAGTTGGTCATTCTCCCTCTTCGACTTGAAGAGACCCTTCTGTTGCTTTTTAATTACTTCTTTCATTTTTTCCTCTTCATCATTCACATAGTGGGGCTTTTCAAGTTTGCCCTCGCTGGTCAAACCTGACTGAGCAAAGATCCACCGCTGAGTTCTCTCATCGCAATGTTCTAACAGGTGAGGATTGCCCTTAGTGGTAATTTTGTCTAATACCTTATTCCATTTTTGGACTTTGGGGGCATATCCGGCAGACCCCAAGCGATGATGGTATTTGTTCTTTTTGTCAAGCTTTGACCTAGTTGCACTTAGGGCTTTAGCATCAGATGTGATATTTTGACGAACAAATTCTTGCCACTGAGCTTGTGTGATTTTTCCCATATTCCTCAGACTAGGGACCTTATTGGCCTTAACATAAGCATTCATTTCACTCTTCCAGCCACGTAACTTCTTGCCGCAAGAGACCAATGTTGCTCTCTTTAAAGCTTCTTCCGTGCCTTTCGGGAACTTGAATTGTTTCTTTATCCTTTCCAACAACTCATTCTTGGTCTCCTCAAGTAATTTTCTCCAATTCTCGGTTGTTATCAGCATGAGCTCTCTAACAAGAAAACCGCATGCATTTCGATGCTTGGTAACTGAATCTAGTGGTTTTTGGGGAAGCCCACCTAGACCGACCCTTGTTATGTACATGATGCGGTCCAATAGACCTTATTGGGACCTCGTTGCCCTCATTTCTGCTTGAGTGAACCTGAGGATTCATCCATTAGAGGACCTTCTGCGGTTTTAGGAGCCGAAGTCACCTCATAGTTTTCGCGATTAATCTAGGTAGAAAAGAATTATAAGACTTCGTATACTTGACAATCAACATTAACTTGAACAGCTAAAGTTAAGATTCGTGATCCATACCTCATCGTCGGGATCATATTCTGGGTCGAGATCCTCTGAAGTCTTTTAATTTATATATTCGAAAAAGGATCTGATGGACTGTGAAAGGAGCCTGAACTGCTGGAGTCACTAAACTCCATATTGTCTTCTTTATCGTTACTACTAGCACCAGTCTTCTTAGGGCTTTCCATGCAAGAAATAATAATATAAATAATATAATGAATGGCATATTAACTCTACATGAAGTGTTGCATGAAGAAAAAGATAGAAGCATTCTAGGGTTTATCGAATCACATAATTATTTTGGCATAAAAACCTATTGACAGTATTCGGCAAGCAAGAAAAGATCATATTGTATATTCAATAGGAGAATTGAAGTCACAGTAATCCAACCGCCAATCTATGGCATACAGATTTGGTATTACTATCATATCATATCAGGGCTCAAAACCAAAATTACATATTACATTTGTCTGTTCTGCCAATCCTTCATTATTAATCTACTCTGCACCTCAATCCATGATCTACAACTAATGTGAATAAATCATGATGATGAAAAATTGAAAAACAATACACATTGAATGTTGCACGACACGTAAAGTGCATGAATCAGCATGCTTGTATATACATTGTACTACTACTACTACTGACAAATTGTCTTTACGACATGCTAAGGCAACCAGAGGGAGTGTTAGTAGCAGCCACGAGCAAGAGGAAACGAACACAAAATTCTTCAAATCAAGCGTAACTTGCAGCTGCAATGTTCTTCCAAATTTCATAAATCCTTAACCCATAAAAATACTGCACCTATTATTCCAATCCAGAGAGCTATAGCATGCACAAAAGTACTTCATAATTCACTGAATTATCTACAGCAGCGCCGTGGTAATTGTGAAATCAGGAGAATCGTAATAACAAAGGTGCAGGAAACTAATTCAGGGGCAGGACAACAAGAGATTGTACCTAACCAAAAACTACCAGCATAGTTTATCATGTCCGAACCCAAATACTACAACCGCGATTTGGCACCAAAACACACTCGACAAACTGCGTCCAGTACATGGAACCAAATTAATGCGACAGAGGTGTTGTGCGTTAATGCCGTGGTCCACCACCATCACCACCAGGATGCCTACCCTTTTCGAATTCCCGAACCCTAACCAAGGAAATCTATGCAAGGCACCATTTGACTCAGCCGGCGGCGAGGGCGAGGAGGGAGGTGGCACAGGGACGGAGGAGGGGAAGTTGAAGGGTTTAGGGTTTACCGTGAAGCTCGGCAGCGACGGCGAAGGCAAAGCTAGGCGTACCTGGAAATGGTGAGGGCGAAGCAAACGGACAATGGCGAAGCTCAGCAGCGATGGCGAAGCTCGATGGCAAAAGCGGCAAAGACTTGGCAGCAAATGAAATTTTGGCAGTCTGACGACATCTAAGTGATTTCACCCGGGTTAGTTTTTTCCAACACAGTCGAGAGCTATATATAGACTCCTACCTTCGCAGGCGGTTATTAAGAACCAACCGCCTGAGAAGATGATTATCTCAGGCGGTTGGCTCTTAATAACCGCCTGAGAAGATTTACTTATCCCGGGCGGTTGGTAAGTAATAACCGTATAAGATAATCTTTTTCTCACGTGGTTGTTCAGTATCAACCGCTTGAGAAGAACTTTATGTAAGCTTAATTAAAATTCTTGATTAAATGTGGGGCTTTTCAAAAGCCCAAATTCCACTTTCTTGTAATATGATTGAGTATTAAAGGTTACTATTAAATTTCACTTCATATAGCCTTTGAAATTGGTCAGAACATAAAAAACATATAAAATTTTCTATTAGTCATTTTTCTATCTTGATGAATATAATGATTTTTTCATTTAGTTTTTCAATGGACCTTTTTAGTCATCATACCAACCTCTATGAACTTTTTCAGATTTTTTTAAATTTTTTTGAATAAATGTGTGTTCAATATTTGATGAATGCCTCATATGTATATGAGAATTTGGTTAGAATGATGGATAATTTTAATATTGACATGTTGGAATGCTTTAAAAAAATTAATAAAATTCATACATGTATAAATAATACAAATATGTTCATACAAACCAATTTCAGTGAATGATCCTTTTTTTTTGGAGATACACAAATGTGAATAATATGTGAGTATAAATAAATTTGATATTTACCAAAACCTTACAATGTTAGCTATACAAGTTTTATAATATTTGGTCCAGCTAGTAGATGTTAATTTTTGAAAAATATAGAAGAAATAATCATTGAATTTGGAATCAATTTGCAGAATCTATACATGTTTGAGTATTTATATTGCAATATAAATAAAAAAGAAGCAAGGGAAAAAGCTGAAGAACAGGCTTCGACAACTATCGCGGTTGGTAAGTGATAACCGCCTAAGATAATCTTTTTCTCAGGCGGTTATTCAGTACCAACCGCCTGAGAGGAACCTTATGTAAGCTTAATTAATATTCTTGATTAAATGTGGGGCCTTTCAAAAGCCCAAATTCCACTTTCTTGTAATATGATTGAGTATTAAAGGTTACCATTAAATTTCACTTCATAAAGCCTTTGAAATTGGTCAGAAAATAAAAAACATATAACAATTGCTATTTGTCATTTTTCTATTGAATATAATGATTTTTTCATTTAGTTTTTCAATGGACCCTTTTAGTCATCATACCAACCTCTATGAATTTTTTCAGATTTTTTTAAAAAAATTTTGAATCAATGTGTGTTCAAAATTTTATGAATGTCTCATATGTATATGAGCATTTTTTTTAGAATGATGGATAATTTGAATTTTTATATGTTGTAATGCTTTAAAAAAATTAACAAAATTCATACATGTATAAATAATAAAAATATGTTCATACAAACTACTTTTAGTGAAGGATCCTTTTTCTTAGGAGATACACAAATGTGAATAATATGTGAGTACAAATTAATTTGATATTTACCAAAATACAATGTTAGCTATACAAGTTTTAAAATATTTGGTCCAGGTGGTAGATGTTAATTTTTGAAAAATAAAGAAGAAAGAATCATCGAATTTGGACTCAATTTGCAGAATCTATACATGTTTGAGTATTTATATTGGAATCTAAGTAAAAAAGAAGCAAGGGTAAAGAAAACTAAAGAACAGGCTCGGGCAATTATCCCAGGCGCTTGGTAAGTAATAACCGCCTGAGATAAGCTTCTTCTCAGGCGGTTATTCCGTACCAACCACCCGAGAAGAAGTTAAAAACCGTATGAACTTTATAAATTTTTATCACAGGCGGTTGTTCCGTTAAAAACCGTCTGTGAAAACCGACACCTATATAAAGACCCCTCGGGCACCACAGAAAACCTAACCCTCGAGATTTTCCATCGATGCCTCCAGGCTGCCAAAATTTTCCACCGTGCGCCGACCGAAACTGCATTCGTCAGTTATCAAGCTTCGAACAGAGAAAAGGTTGGAAAAGACTTCTTCTTCACTATCATGTTTTTAATTTGTTCTATTTTCAGTTTCGTTTTGTTGTGTTTGCATATGCCTCCACCCCCCCCCCCCCCCCCACCACCACCACTTGATTTGTAGTAGATTTGAATGATTAAAGGTTGAAAAACGTAGTTTAGTCTCCCCTTGAGCTCACCCATGAATTTTACAGAAGAAGAAGTAGATTTGAAGGATTAAAGGTTGAATATGAATAGAAGCACATCATGTGTTCGATGAAATGTTTCAATGAATAAGCCTAACTTCAAAAAACCATTATGGCCACTAGGAAGCTGAGATAATTGTGAAACAAATTTTCTTGGAACCCATATGATCAGACCTACTTGATACCAGCAGTCACTCATATGATACAGGCTTGTTATGTCCCTGTAAATTCATTTTATAAAAGACCTTTAGGGAATATTTGTGGCCAAAGTTTGTAAATCTTACAAAAAATATGTTATTGAAGCATGGACCGTCGAGCATGGATGTATAACATGCCAAGACCCGATCCTATGTACATTCATAATATTGCAAATTTTATTGAAGCATCCAAGAGACATACGAAGTTGCAAAAGATAGATGACATATTATGTCCATGTATCGACTGTGAAAATAAGATTGCTTGGGTAGATGCTATAGTAATCCAATCTCATTATGTGAAAAGAGGTTTCAAATAAAAATTGCACAATATGGACAGAGCATGGTGAGTTAGATAAACATGAAGTGGATAAAGATGATGAGAGAGGTTCATATGACGATAATGTTCATTTCGATGATGGTAGTGACAATCAAAATGGTGATAATGATCATGATGAGTTCGATTGTGAGAACATGTTGTGTCACATTGAACCATATGTATTGACTTCTATGGGAGCAAGTAGAGGTTTAAGTAAAATGGAGACATTGCGGAATGAGGCGATAGAGCTTTTATATGATGAATCAAATGGCTGTGATAAAGAGTTTACTACATTGTGTACAGTCCTATAACTATTAAAGTTGAAAGCCACATACAGATTGTCCGATTGTAGTTTCTCTGCTCTTTTGAATCTTATGGCAGAAATTCTTCCAAATCCAAATAAATTGCCTAGAAGCATCTATAAAGTGAAGAAACTTCTTTGCCTGATGGCACTAGGTGTGACAAAAATACATGCTTGTGTGAACCATTGTATTCTGTATCGCAAAGAGCATGAGCTCACAACTAGATGCCCCATCTGTGGTGTTAGTAGATATAAGGACCACAATCACTATTATGTTACCAATATGAAAAAGTCTCAGAAGAATAAGAAGTTTATTATTGGTCCTGAAGGTGATGATGACGATACTTCTGGAGATGCAGACGGGAAGAATAAGAGAAAAATTCTTGACTTGGTGATGTGGTACCTTCCGATAATTGGTCGCTTGAAGGGTTTGTTCTCAAACTCTAAGGAGGCTGAACTTATGCGTTGGCATTCCGAGCAGCGCAAGAAGAATGAAAAACATATTCAACACCCTGGTGATGCAACGCAGTGGAAAATTTTTTATATTCAATATCTAGAATTTGCAAAGGAAATCAGAAATGTAATGTTTTCCTTGGGTACAAACAGAATGAATCCGTTTGGTGAAAAAAGGAGCATACACAACACATCGCTCGTGGTCTTAACGATGTACAACCTACCAACGTGGTTGTATCACAAAAGGAAATATATCTCATTATCTGTTCTTATCCAAGGTTCGAAACAACCCGGCATTGAAATTGATGTGTTCTTAGAACCTTTAATGGAAGATATGGTGAAATTGTGAAATGAAGTGGTACGTACATTGGATGAGTACAAGCGGGGGTATTTCACGCTAAGAGCAATGATATTCGTTACCGTGCTTTATTATCCCAGACTGTTTACATTATCGGGACAAATGAAAGGGAAGAAAGGTTGTGTAAGGTGTGTGGATAGAACTAGATTACTATACCTCACTTCATCCAGAAAGACGGTGTACATGAGACATCGGCAGTTCTTGACAGATATCCACAAGTATAGGAAGATGAAAGAATAATTTGATAACAAAATCAAAAAAGATACTGCACCAAAACCTTACAGTGGAAAAATTGTGTTTGAAATGGTCAAGAACATTCATATTGCTTTTGGTAAGGGCAAAAAATGTAAAAGAATCAAGAGAAAGAAAAGTACATCTTCGGGTGATACAACTGACATGGCTTTAGAAACAACCATTTTTTTTCAAGCATATTCTGTATTTGAAGAATCTGGAATTTTGCCATAGTATTGATTTGTTGCACGTTACAAGGAATGTATTTGACAGCATCATTGGGACCTTGCTAGACATGTCGAGGAAAAAGGACGGATTAAATTCATGTATGGACCTAGTAAATCTTGATTTGAGACCAGAGTTTCATCCAGTAGAAAAGGCGAACGGGAACCATTACCTTCCCCTAGCCAGCTACAACTTGACACTAGAAGAGAAAAAAGCAATTTTTGAATGCTTGTGTGGGATCAAAGTGCCCACGAGTATCTCATCCAATATCCGCAAACTAGTCTCGATGAAAGACTTGTCTTTATTCGGCTATAATTCTCACGACTGTCACATGATGATGACAGTTTTCCTTGCCATTGCAATAAGAGTCATCAAACTGAAGCATATAAAAGTTGTCATCACACGTTTGTGTTACTTCTTCAATGCAGTATTGCAAAAAGTGATAGCACATGAAGATTTAGACTATCTGAAAACGTACATCGTCGAGGCTATGCGCAAGCTTGAGATGTGTTTCCCACCATCCTTTTTTGATATGCATGTACACCTAATCATACATCTTGTTGATCAGATAAAAGCATTGGGGCCACTGTATTTACATCATATGTTTTCATTGGAGAGATATTTAGGAGTATTAAAAGCTTATATGCGGAACCGAGCTCACCCAGAGGGTTCAATTGTGGAAGGATACAACACTGAAGAAGTAATTAGGGGTTGCGCTGATTACATCAAAGATGGAAAACTTATAGGTGTGCCTATACAAGTACATGAGGGTAGGATACGTGGGAGAGGCAAAGTGGGTAAGAAAACTTTTATCGTTCAAGATTACAAGAATGTACACCGTGCACATTTTGGTATACTATAATAGCTCGCAATAGCTGAGTCGTACATCGAGGAACACCAAATTGAGCTTCGCCAAAAAAGCCAAGACTGCACAGATGACTAGATCATGAAAGAGCACAGAAAATGTTTCACTGAATGGTTAATGGACAAAAATATACCATACACAAACTCTATAGAAGAGGCAACAATGAAGAAGTTAGCTTCTGACCCATCTGCTTTGGTGACATCATGGCAAGCGTATGACATTAATGGTTACATTTTTACACTAAAGAAAAAGACGGTAAGAGTGTTGCACAAAATAGTGGTGTTCGTATTGAGGCTTATGATTCACAAGGGTAGAAGGTAGAAGACCACATACTTCAGGTTCATAGAGGAAATATGGGAACTCGATTATGGCGAAAGAAAGGTAATGTCCGTATTTAAGTGCCAATGGGTCAAACATCTTGATGGTGTGAAAGTGGACAATTATGGGCTGACACTGGTAGACTTGAATAAAGTGGGTTATAAAGATGATCTGTGGGTTATCACTGATAGTGTTGCACAAATTTTTTATGTGCAAGATCCAGAAACTGAGAAGATGCACGTAGTTGTTTCAGGAAAGCAAAATATTGTTGGGGTTGAGAATGTCGGAGATAAGGAAGAGGAATATAATCATTATGAAGAGATGTACCTTTTCACCGAACCAGAAAACATCAAGCGCGTAGAGAGAAGCATTAAAAAGGATTTGAAACCCTATATGCGAGAAGATGTCAATGCTGGAAAAAATGTATGATGTATATTATATATATTTGTATCCTCTAAAATCAACTCAGAACATTGTTCTATTTCAGCTTTAGATAGCATGTTTCAAACATTATTAAATTCAGCTTCTGTAGGGAAGACTAATTTGGACAAGTGGTCCTTTTCGGCTTGTTGACTATAATATTTATCACCTTCTACTATTCCATAATTTATCAAATTTTATATGTATATAAATTTCTTCTAACCTATGATGATCAGGCTTGCCTTCCAACAGCTTAGTTCCAAACAACATCTAGAAGCACAACTCTTGAAGCTCCTGTCAAGCTAATCCCTTCGCAACAAGCTCTTGTAGATGAAAGTAACACCTAGGATTCATCATTTGGATTGTTAAAAGCTTCAATTGAAGTCTGACAATACTTCCCATCCATTTGAGGGCTTGTTTGGATAGGAGTGGATCCACTTTAATATAAGTGGATTGAGGTGGATTGAGGAGAAATTAGTTCATTCTTCACTCCAATCCACTTCAATCCAATTAGATTGAGTACACTCTAACAAGCCCTGAAAGATTTCTTTCTCTTCTCTCCATTTTAAAAAACTTACAAAGATGCTACTTTATCAGTTCTAATGGCTGAATATATTGACTACAAATCAGTACCATCTCTCTTAGTGCTTCACACAAGCGACAAAGCGAACAACTTCAATCACAAATCTTATTTTTACCATTTTCATAGGAATTTGACCATAATCTTTCAAGCATAGATTTATCAATAATTGAAGCTTCCTCATCAGACATGTTAATGGCAGTTACAAGTGATGGGTGTGTTGAAGCTAACAAAATCTCAATGGGGCTGAAGACAAAGAGATGTTGCATATCAGTGACAATGTCCAGGTTAGACAACATGAAGCTATGATGGTAGCCTTCAACAACATGAAAAGTGATGCCAAGGTTATGCTTGCATCAACCAAGGCATGTTGTGAGGGCATAACACTTGTTGGAGCATCACGGTTATGCTTGTCCCAACAAGAGTTATACCCTCACAACATGCCTTGGTTGATGCAAGCAAAACCTTAACATCACTTTTCATGTTATTGAAGGTTGCCATCATAGCTTCACGCTAACTTAGACATTGCCACTCATGTGCATGATCTCTTTATCTTCATTCCAATTCAGATTTTGTTAGATTCGGCACATCCTTTGCTTATAACTGTCATTAACATGTGTGATAAGGAAGCTTCACTTATTGATAAATCTATGCATGAAATATTATAGTGAAATCCCTATGAAAGGGTAAAAACAATATTTGTAATTGAAGTTCTTCGCTTCCTTGTGTGAAGCACTAAGAGGGTAGGTACTGATTTTTAACCAATATATTTAGGCATTAAAACTGAGAAAGGAGCATCTTCCTAAGTTTTCAAATGGACGGGAGAGAAAGAAATCCTTCAAAAGGATGGGAAAATCCTTCCAAAGATCTTCAGGCTTCAATTGATGCTTTCAACAATCCAAATGATGAACCACATGTGTTACTTGCATCTACAAGAGCTTGATGTGCAGGGATTAGCTTGACAGGAGCTTATAAGCATCAATTGGGAAGAGACTCCTTCTACTCCTCTCCTACTTGGACTATGGACTAGAGACTCTCCACTCTACAACCTATACTCCTCTAAACCTATGGAGAGTAGTGAATACAAAGGATGAATACTCAAGTGGTGTGTGTTGAAGTGAGGGGTCTTATTTATAGCTTGGAGGAGGGTCAGCTCCCGGCACCAAAAGCACGCGAACCAGTCACCCATGAACACTTCAAGCCAGGAGAAGCCACCACATGGAGTTTGACTGAGAAAGGCGCCAGGAACTAATCGGCCGACTAGGGGGGTCGGTCGACCTGGTCCTGGCCCCTTTTACGGTGCGCTTTCTCCAGGTGACTGACAGGTGGGTCTCATTGACTGATATTGGTGCTACACCGTTGAATGGCGTCAGATACTTCTATTTGATGGCCATTTGATCCATGTGGTGCCACATGTTGTCGCTTGATTGGATGACATGATATTTTATAGGATCCATCCTGTTGTTTCACTTCTTTTCTGCATAGAATCCTTGTCTGCACTACTTTTTCCAAGGACAAGTGGAAATAAGTTAAATATAAAGGTGATGTGTGCAAGAAATGACAATTCCTTCCAATAATTGAGTTATATTGACAGGTGAAATTGGTGTATAACAGGCATCAACCCATTCTTAACGCAATAGAAAGCGTCAAGATGAGACCCCTTTTCACCAGCAGAAAGGGAAGCAAAAAGTCAATGAAGCTCCATCTGATCAGGAGCTGGGCTTCTAAGATGCCAAGAAGGCGTTAAAGGCGGTCTACAACACCGTCGACGATGACTCTGATATCTTCGACAATGAGCATCGGAAGACTCTCCACATGATGTATGGAGGGTCCTCGAACATCACCTCCCGGCACATCCTGAAGACTATGCGTCGGGAGATGGCTGTTGCTGCTTCTACTGCCAAGGATGAACCACATAGGAAGTGGATGGATACTTTTATCACCTTTGATGCTTCGTATTGTCCGAAGAACATGGTGGGAGCTGGACAATTGCCCATGATGGTCTCCCCGACAATCAAAAATATCCAACTCTTTCATGTCATGGTAGATGGAGGCGCGACGCTCAACCTCCTCAACTTCTCAGCTTTTTGTGAAGCTCCAGCTCAACCCCTTGGACCTCAGGCCCTCACGCCCATTCTCTGGAGTAGGTCCAGGAGCCATCACGCCTCTCGGATCAGTTACTCTCCCAGTGACTTCTGGGACCTGGAATAACTATGGGTCCAATAAGTTGGTATTTGATGTGGCACACATCAACCTCCCCTTCAACGTGATCCTAGGCAGGCCTGCCCTGTATAGGTTCATGGCTAGAATTTACTACGGCTACCTCATGTTGAAGATGCCAACTCTGTCAGGTGTCCTCTGAATCTGAGGGGACTGCACTGCTGGGGTCACTGCACTGGAAGAACTTCATGCTCTCGCAACAGGGCAAGAAGAGGAATCCGGCAAGGAGCAAGCTACTCAACAACCCCCGAGTTCGCGCTAGCATGGCTCATCTTCTGCACCTCATGTTCAACCAAGCGATGACACTGATGTTCCCGTCAAAGTCGTCAAAATCGATTTTGATGCCGCTCAGACCACCCGTATATCTGGAGGTCTGACCGACAAATAGGACCTCACACTCGTCACTTTCCTCCAGGAAAATATCGACGTGTTTGCATGGAAACCTTCGCAAAAGCCTAGGATCCCTAGGGAGTTGATCGAGCACCATCTGAAGATCTATCCCGATGCACAACCTATACAACAGAAGCCCCATAAGCCATCTGTTGAGCGACAGAACTTCATCAGACAAGAAGTCAAGAAGCTGCTCGATGCTAGATTCATCTGGGAGGTTCATCATCCACAATTGCTCGCAAACCCAATTGTTGTATCAAAGGCTGGCGGGAAGCTTCGGATGTGCGTCAACTACACCACACTAAATAAGGCATGTCCAAAAAGACCCTTTTCCAATACAAAGAATAGATGAAATAGTGGATTCTACCTCCGGGTGTGAACTACAGTGTTTCTTAGACGCTTATTCTTGATATCATCAAATTCCAATGTCTAAGGATGATGAAGAGCATACTACCTTCATCACAACAGATGGATTGTATTGTTATACTGTCATGCCTTTTGGTCTAAAAAATGCTACCTCAACTTTTGTGCGAGCCATGCACAAAACTTTTGGGGAGCTAATTAGGGACCTGGTGGAAGTCTACATCCATGACATCATTGTCAAGGTTAAGAACAAGGATTCACTCATCGATAATATTCAAGCCTTCTTCGACAAGCTGTGTTTGACGCACACAAAGCTCAACCCGAACAAGTGTGTCTTCGGGTTGGCTCTGGAAAGCTACTTGGTTTCTTGGTGACTCACCGAGGAATTGAGGAAAATTTGGCCATGATCAAAGCCATCGAAGAGATGCGGCCTCCAGCCCATAACAAGGACGTCTAGAAGCTAACTGGATGTCTAGCTTTGCTCAACCAGATCATCTCAAGATTGGTGGAGCGGGAGCTTCCCTTCTTAAAGTTGTTGAAGAACTTCGAACCATTCCATTGGTCTAAAGAAGCAGAGAAGGCGTTCAAGGAGCTCAAGCAACTCCTCACCACACTACCAATCATGGTAGCTCTGAAGCCTGGAGAGCTTCTTCTGCTTTACATCACTGCAACTACAAAGATTGGCAACATGGTTCTGGTTGCGGAGAGACCGGAAACATCTTCAACTCAGGAGCCTAAACCCCTCCGGGAAGGTACGGAGCTACCTAAAGGCGAGTATGGGTCCCAGCCCCCAGGCACGAATCCTAAAGGCAAGATGCCTGTGGATCAACCTCCCTCATCCGAGGGAGTACCTACTCAAGAAGGATATCCAGACCCCTCTAGGAGGGTTTGGCTTGATGAAGAAGAAGCTCCGGACACCTCCGGGTGGGTCTGAACTGTCCAGCAGCCAGTGTATTTCATCAACTAAGTATTATACGATGCCAAGACTCGGTATATTGAGTTACATAAGTTGTTGTACACAGTGCTTATTGCCTCAAGGAAGATTTGTCACTACTTCCAAGCCCACAAGATATCAGTGGTGTAACCTCTTATCCACTACGAGCAATTTTACATAATCCCAATTCTGAGGAAATATGGCCAAGTGGGCAGCAGAGTTGGTAGAATTCGACCTTGAATTCCTGCCCCAACATGCAATCAAGAGTCAGGCGCTGGCTGACTTCATGACAGAGTGGACACCCTCTTCATCAACTCCAGGGGGCCTCGAGGAGCAGAAGCCGGAACCTAAGGTCGCAGTCTTCACTAAGCCTCACCGGACTCTCTACTTTGATGGCCCCATGCAGAAGCAGGGGGCCTGAGCTGGAATCCTTCTCCTTGCTCCGACCGAGGAGAAGGTCAAGTACATGGTGTGCCTGGACTTCAAGGCAACCAACAACATGGCGGAATATGAAGCTCTCATCTTCGGACTCTATTTGTCGCTATCATAAGGCGTCTGCCAGCTCCTGGTGAAGGGTGACTCGCAACTCATCGTCAAGCAAGTCAAAAGTGAATGCAGTGGCAATAACCCTTAGCTTGTTGCTTATCTACTTGAAGTCCAGAAGTTTTAGAAGGACTTCGACGTCCTCGATCTCTGTTGTGTCCAGCGTCTCAACAACGCTGAAGCTGATGACCTCTCGACGAATGCTTCAACCAGGGCTCAAGCTCCCGACGGCATTTCTGTCAGGAGGTTAACAGCACCTGCCGCTCAGCCTGCCGAACTGAGTGATGGGGGCGAGACCAGCATCCCAAAGCTGGCGGTCCCGGTGGCCCTGTTACTATGGCGTCCACCAAGGATCGTAGGTGCTACAGGAAGCTCCGAGCAACCAAGCATGCAAAATCCAGAAGCTCAACTTAGTCTCAATGCATGAATCTTGAAGGTCTGGGACTACTTGAAAGACAACATCTTTCCTGAAGATGTTGTACTCGCTGAGCGAATTGTCAAATTGGCTAAAAGATACACATTGGTAGAAGGTAATCTCTGTCGACGTGGCGCCAATGGCATTCTAATGCAATGCATTTCTCGAGGCGAGTGCGGGAACCAAGAATCATCCCGCACGCTGGTCGGTAAGGCCTTTCGACATGGTTTTTGTTGGCCTAAGCACTCCAGGATGTAGTCGAGCTGGTCAAGAAGTGTGAAGCGTGCTAGTTCCACGCGAAGAAGATTCACACACCAGTGCAGTCACTGCAGATGATTCCTCCCACATGTGGTGGACGGACATTTTGGGACCTTTACCAAAAGTTGTCGGAGGTTACCAGCTAGTTTTTATATGTTGCCATCGATAAGTTCACGAAGTGGCCAGAAGCAACTGCAGTTGTGACTATCAACAAGCAATCAGCCACCAAATTCTTGAAGTCCATTGTCTGTAGATTTGGAATTCCGAACAAAGTCATCACTAACAACGAAACCCAATTCACAAGTGCAGCTTTCCAAGAGTACTGTGAAGAACTTGGCATACAAGTAAACTACGCCTCAGTAGCTCATCCGGCAAGCAATTGCCAAGCCGAGAGAGCAAAAGTAGAAATACTCAAGGGACTCAAGACACGCACTTATGAGCGCTTGAAGAAACATGGCACCAATTGGATAGAAGAGCTTTTGTCTGCATTGTGGGCAAGCTGGACAACACCGAGCTGGGCAACAGGAGAGACATCATTCTTCTTGGTGTACGGAGCTGAAGCAGTCCTTCCTCCGGAGATTACCATGGGTTCTCTCTAGGTATAGACCTTCGACGAAGCCATGCAATACCAACTCCGGCGTGAAGATCTAGACCTCGTCCGTGAGGCAAGGTGCCAAGCAGCTGTCTGTAATGTGCGCTATTGTTAGACGCTCTGGGGCTATCACCAAAGGTTTGTGCGCAACTGCCAGTTGGAGGAAGGCGATCTGGTGTTGCGGAGAATACTTACCCGATAAGGGATGAACAAAATTTCCCCCAACTGGGAAGGTCCCTTTTGAGTAATTAAATTTTCCATCCCAGATGCGTCCGCTTGGCAAGAAAGGATGGGATACCACATCCCAATCCCTAGAACATCGAGCACCTTCATAATTTCTACACTTAGTTACTTGGAGGTGAGTCTATATTTGCATCAAATGTATTTTATAGAGTCTATGAATAGAGTTGGGAGGGTATTAGATCAAAAGCGCCCCTAACTTGGTCCAAACTTTAGGTGTGTCTTTACCTTCTCTAGGTTAGAACAAAATGAATAGCACACTCAACTTGGTCCTGTACTCTAAGTGTGTCCTTGTATCTCCTATCATTCGAACCTATAATGAAATACATTTGTACAATCAGACTCTACGTGCATTTATTTTGCGCGAGCTCATTATTTTCATCAATTTTTAGCTTCTTATCAATAGCAATGTTGTGCAATCCATTTAAATTTAGTCCTAGAGATTCATGTGATATATAAGTTTTATTGGTAATCTTCTATCGGATCTTAGTATTGCTAGATGGCCTACTCGCTTGAAAACCAAAGCCAATGACACGCTCGGATTGTGCTATCGACTTAGCCTGGTCAAGCACCCTAAGTACCCAACTCTACCTATTCTGGTCGGTCTCAGTAAGGCGAGTCCGGAAAGCATATGGATCTGAGGAAGTTTAATCAATATACTTATGCTGTCATAGTGAGTTTGTTAGGATCTAAAATTCAAAAAAGGATAATAAGCTGAAAATAAGTTGTAGTCAAGAGGACGAATTTTACCGCTTTGTCTCTTGTGCGCAGGAAAATGAACAATGGACTACAATCAGCACGACGATGGTGGATGTTGCCGGAGCAACAAGCTCCGACAACCCCAGGGAGCCTGTCATCGACGTTTTACGCATTGACAGTGAGCGCTGTCGAAGCATCAAGCCCCGACACCCCCAGGGGGCCCGCTGTCAATGTTTTACGCATTGACAGTGGGCACTGTCAAAGCATCAAGCTCCAACACCGCTCAGGGGGCCCGCCGTCGATGTTTTACGCATTGGCAGTGGGCGCTGTCAAAGCATCAAGCTCCAACACCCCCTAGGGGGCCCGCTATCGACGTTTTACGCGTTGACAGTGGGCGCTATCGAAGCATCAAGCTTCGACACCCCCAGGGGGCCCGCCGTCGACTTTTTACGCATTGACAGTGGGCACCATCAAAGCATCAAGCTCCAACAACCCCCCAGGAGGCCAGTCGTCGACGTTCCATGCATTGACAGTGGGTGCCACTGAAGTAAACAAGCTCCGACAACTCCCAAGGGACCCATTGTCAACGTAACAAAGGGTCCTTAGAGATTTTGGAAGCAATCCTCGGACCTTAGAGCTATCATATTGGCTACGAGTCAGAGCAAATAAGTTTTTGAGACATTGTCAAATTCCTCATGGTAGATGTCTTCAATCAATTGAACACATTTACCAAGGGGGCCACTAAGATAAAGGGCAATGTATTGAAGACAAAAATAGAATTCGAAAGGATTTCATTCATTCAAAATTGGAGATTGACAAGGTGAAGGTACAAAGAGAAAGTTCCTATCTACTGGAGTTCCCCACGAAGAACAAAACAACTTTCTCGACAGCTTCTTGGATGCTAGCCTTGGCAGCTCCCTCCTCCTCGGCAATGGGTCCTTCGAACACTGGAGCTAGAGACATTGAGGAGTCTCAGCTACAGAAGCATGTTAGCACATACTCTGCGACATTCCGAGCCAGATATTTTCCTTGAGTCTCAATCTCATTGATGACCACATCTCCTAGAGCTTCCAGCTTTGTGCCGACGGAGTTGAGTGCCAACAGGGCCTTGTCCATCTCTAGCTCTAGATCAGCCAGTGGGACTAGGCTAAATTCAACAGGTACCAGAGCTTCATTCGCCCGCCCGACTTCCCAGACCCTCTGGGAATCAATTGCTCTCATGCTTCAAAGCTCTTCCAGCGACCTCCTTGTAGAAGAAAGCTCCACAGAACCCTCCTTCAAGAAATGCTCGACCTCGTTGGTGTGATGCTGGATCTATTCAGCCAACAACTTCTCTTGTTCGACAATATTCTTCTCTTGGAGGTGAATGTGGCCTCGCTTGTCCGAAAGGTCCTTCTCCTTCACCTTCACCGCATCCTCCTTGGCAGAGACAACATTTTCTCTTCTGCTGACTCCTTCTCCTATCAGCCACAATTGATGCTTCTGTTGTTCGCAACAGGACTTGAATTCTTCCATGCAGTCAGCCAAGTCCTGCTCGTCGTGTTCAAGCTTCTGAGAGAGTTCATCTCCCTCTTTTGGATCTTATCTTCTTTCTCCTGGAGTTTAATCTCCTTATTATCGAGTTCATCGTGGCACTTATGGAGCTCTTCCCCCAAAGCTTCCAGACTCTCCAAGCGGTTTTCGACCATCTCACAGGCCCTTTGAGCATGCTCGTTGATCTCCTAGGTCTTCTTATCGAAGGCCTTTATAGCGGCCTTTCATTCATCCAGAGCCCTGTTCAAGCGCGACTGTCGGGCCTTCTCCGACGCCACCATTCTTCTGGTCCACGAGCCTAGACTACGTCAGCTTCGTCTCAGAGTATTGCTTTTGGCGCCAACGCCTCAGCGTGGAACACTCTTCTTCTAGCGACTTGCGCTCGTGGTTGAAAGCAAGCAGGACTTGATAGAGGCTGGAGACGACATTTTCAATCGACAACGACGGAGGGATTGGCTCTGGGCCTGCTTGGGGTTCGTCCTCCGGTTCCTCCAGGTCTTCTGGGACAGTCATTGGAGCCCATGGCACGAGCATGGACTCCAACAGCTCGACGTCGGCGGGGCCAATCTCCATCTATTCATCCATCTCCGATGCGGGTGTGGATGGTCCTGCAGGTGGATCTTCTACCTCCAGATCTGAGGAGGAGGGTCCGACCACTATATCTTCAACAATCAGCACAGGCAAAGAATGTGCCCTAGTCGGATCTTCCACCGATGGTACTATTGCCTTCAGAGCTGGTATTGGAGCCTCAACTGCAGCTCTCGAAGACTCCAGCACTAGCACCGATGCCTATGGTGCTGGTTCCGGAGCGGTTGGTGCTATTTTTGGTTCCTCTAGTGTTGGCTACAAAGCAGTTGAAGCTTGTTCCAACGCCATCGTGACTTCTTCTTTGACCGTGGGTGCTGAGGTCGCCTCAGTGCTAGTAGGCTTCGGAGCTGCAGCGTCGACTACCTCAACCACAGGTGTAACCGACACCATAGTGCTGGCGGGTGCTGGAGCAGAAGCTCTCGATACTCTAGAAACAAAGGATAAAGAATTCAAGAAAAAGGAAGAAACAAAATCAATACATAAGCTAAAGAGCCGACCCTTACATAGTGACATTGCCGCTCCAGTGGGCACGAATCTTTTTCTTCCAACGCTTGGAGTCAGAGCCCACCGTCATTGGTGTGGCGAAAGCTCCGGGCTCCTTACCAGGCATTGAGGCAACCGTCGGCACTAACTCAGATGGTACTTCGTCATCAGGTAATTTACTTGTGACCCAGAGCCCACCGTTGGCACCGGAGTCGACATGCCGGACCCAACACCCTCTGTGGACACTTCGTTCGAAGGATTCGCTGGAGCTGGAGGCACAACCAGCAGAGACTTCAATCGAGGCTGGGAGTTCAATTCTCTCGGAGCATCCCTCACATAGCTCCCGTTGCCTCTTGCCAACTTTCGCTTGCGATGACGGGATCTTTCCACTTGCCTCGGTTTGAGATGAACACTTTGGAAGATGGAGCTGCTGGACCTTTACCTTTGTCGCTGACTGCCACAGGTTCAGAGCCTTCATGTGGACAAGGAGCTCCGGAAATTACGATCCCTGCTGGAGGAGTGCTCCGACGCCTCTCCACAATGCCTACATCATCAAGCACTGACATCTTCTTCCGAAGCTCTCTCCCAAACTCTAGGACCAAGTTCAGGGGCAGGAACTCTGTTGGAGGTGTCAGGTCATCGGGATTGATGGTTCTGTGGTGCAACTTTTGGAGATGAAGCTTCAAAGCCTTTTCTTACAAATTTGACCCGAGACCAACATAAATTCGGTATGGGTCCATTTCTCCAATGAATGCGCATGCAGGCCAATCCCTCTTCTACAGCGGAGCCCAACAGTTGGTCAAAAAGGTTGCAACAACCATCAGAGGAGTCACCACTCCTTCCACGCAGCTCCTCCTCCGATAGCTTTTGGAGCACATCCTAGACATCGGTGTCCGTGGTGGGAAGGCCTTCAGGCAGCTCCAGCCTGTCGTGACGATCCACCTTGACGATTACCCAGTCCTTCTTCCAGCTATCCCACATACCAAAAGGAAATGTCTTCAAGTACTTGAAGGGAGAATTCTTGCGCTTCACGAAGTAGTAGAAGCCAAGAAACTCGTTCCCTTTCCCGGTTGTGTGGGCCGTGAAGAAGGTCCGGAAGAGCTGGATGCATAGTGGCACATCCACCCACATCTCGCAAAAATGGACGAAAGTCACCACCAGCAAGAAGTAGTGGGGCCGAGGTGGTGGAGCTGCAACCCATAGAAGTCCAGCAACATCAGCAAGAAGCTGGAGAATGGCGGGATGAGCCCCACCATGGTGAACACCGAGAAGTACACAATCTCGGTGGCGCTTTCCTTCTTGAAGGGGAGCTTGCTGAAGCGGATCAAGTTCAAGAAGGAGTCATGCGACCACCCCAGGTAGGTGCGGACTCTCGACAACTCGATGTCATTCTTGATCCTGCTGCGAGGAAGTCCTAACTCCATAGCCGCAAAGTGGAGCAGAAGTGGAAAAAGTGTTGCAAGGGCGGAGAGCTCTTAGCGCAAGATCAAATGAAAGCGTAAGTAGTTCTCTTCCCGTGCAGTCTTTCTCCCTTTAGTAAGCCTCCGCAACGCTTGGATGGAAACTACATCTGGACCTGAATCACGAATAACCTTTTCAATGACAAGGGGGCCTAGGTCCACTTTGTTAAGAAGTCGCACCAGGCGAACCGTTGTCAAGATGGGAAGTTGGAAGCTCGAGGGCGGCAGCCTGACAGGACTACAAAGATTACGTTGGGAACCGATATGAACTTTGTATTGGGAACTGGCAACCTTCAATTACAAGAGATCCGCACGCCAGGATCCCACTCACCATATCAAGAAGTGCCATTTGGAGATGACATAACTGTATGTCGTCGCTTCAGCCGCTCAAGAAAATACATTGGAGCAGCAACGCAAGAATCAATGATGGCCCCACCTCTAGTAGCATAACCTCTCCCTGAGGTGGGCTCGCGGGCCACTATTGGCACACCGTATCAGTTAGTCTTTGGCATATAAAAGGGTTGCACCGCACGGTAGAGAGACAAGCCATCTCAACTAATCTCAATTCATCTCATACACACTCATACTCATACAATCAACACACACCCCATGGAGTAGGATATTACGCTCAGACGGCCCGAATCACGTAAAACTCTCGGTATTCACCTCTTGTTCCTGATCTTGACTCGCGCCCCAACCGAATAAGAGCCTCCACGGACTATTTCTTAGTAGTACCGGGGGAAGTGTCCTAGTCCACACTTCAACAAATACACTGACAGGAGTCATCTTCTTCCTTGGGAGGAGTCCCATTAGTTGGCAGTCTGCAAAACAGAGGGTAGTGACTATGTCAAGTTGCGAAGCTGAATACATTGCAGCTGCTGCTGGTGCTTGTCAAGCGGTTTGGCTTGCTTGTTTACAAGCAGAAATCAAGGACCCTGATGTGAGTGTGCCAGTGGTCAAAGTGGATAACAAATCTGCCATCTCTTTAATTAAGAATCCGGTTTATCATAACAGATCAAAGCATATTGATGTGAAGTTTCAGTGATCAGAGAATAATAAAAAACAAGGCAGATTGAGGTACAGTTTATCAGAACCGAGGATCAGCTGGGAGATATCATAACAAAGCCTTTGTGCAAGAACAAGTTCAGAGAACTAGATCTGAGGGTTGGCCTCAAGACCATTCAGTAGATGGCGCACAAGTTTGAGGAGGAGATTGTGAGAATAAATCTTGTGCGCCACTTTCAGATAGTGAGTTTAGAGTTTGTTTATTTTTTTATAACCAACACTACATGCGCCACTGTCAGGTAGTGTTGGTTAGGTGCATGGCCAGAAGTTTTGCTCGGTCATGGCGTCTGAGTTGGTTAGTGGGTGTGTGTTGGTCATGCTGCAAGTTTCGTAGCCATAACCTAGTGTCAGTTGAGTCCATGTCTATTTATTTTCAAGGTGGTTAACAGAAAAAACTGCTTAGTTCTAAGCAGCACCAAAAAATTACTAGTGTCTGTTTGTGTTCATTCTCTGTTCATCAGTTTCAGGGAAGAAAGAACCGAGTTCGCCAGCGGCCAGCGGGGCTGCTTCACAGGGGAACTCTGTCCAGGAACCCCGATTGAGGGTATAGGACCCCTGTTGTTTGGTTCCAATGAGATTGCTATAATGGTCATATAGCAGGTTGGCTTTATCTTGATGAGTGGTGGCGTACCCTCCGTCCTCTAACCTGATCTCCGAAACGTAATGTTTCCTCTGCCTAGAGGTGGCAATCGGGCCGTGCCGGGCCGGCACGGCCCGGCCCGTTCGTGCTTCGGGCCGAAATGGCCCGCGGCCCGAAAGCACGTCGGGCCGCCTCGTGCCGGGCCGACCGTGCCTGCTGCGGAAAAATAGGGCCCAGGCACGGCCCAAAACACGTCGGGCCGGCTTCGGGCCGTGCCGGCCCAAGCACGGCCCACAAGGATGGTTTGGCCCACATAATTGAAATGTGAACAAAAATTAAGTATTTTATAAAATAAATGGAAAAAATTAGCAAAAAATATAGAAAAATTCGGAGGTGATAGAGAATATTATTTGGAGAATTTAGGAAGAAAAATCATCAAATTCCATCCATATTGACGAAAACTATAAATATTTGAAGTTTCACTTTTGAATATAAATAAAAAAGCCACAAAGGCCCAGCAGCAGCCCAAAAGCAGCAAACATGGCCCATTATGTTTAAAATTCGATTTTGAGAGAAATTCAGTTAGAGTACATAGACAAAAATACTTTAAAAATTATGAAAAAATTAGGGAAGGTATGAAATATTGAATTACACGTTCTTGCAAAATTTGACATTCAAAAACATGATATATTGTTGGTAATAAAAAACAAAGAAAAAACAATATTTGTCTTTTTTGTATCTCAAAAAGTAAAACGAATTTTGACATGAAAATTTTGGTGCAGTTGTTAAATCACAATATGAACATCTATGATTTTTTTGAGATTTTTTCGTTTATGTTTGCATCAATGTGTGTTCAAAATTTAGAAATGGCTAATATGTTAATAGAGTTTGAATGGAATGAGAAGCAATATGAGTTTTCACATGTTGGAGTGCTTCAAAAAATTTGTACAAAATTCATGGATGTATACATATATAACAAGTATGCACACAACAATTTTCAGCTCAGGATCCATTGATTTTGATGAGATATAAAAAAATGAACAATATGTGCATAAGGATTATTTTGAGATTTATCTAAACAAATAAAAGTTATCATTATAAGTCTGAAAATAACTCATCCAAGTGGTACATATTGTTTTTTGAAGAATATAGAAAAAAGAATCATCAAATTTGGATCTATTTTGCGGATTCTATACAAGTTTGAATATTTTAATTGGAATTAAAAAAAAGACTAGCAAACTGAAGAACAGCCGCATTCGGGCCTCAGGCCTATTTCGTGCCTCGGGCCTATTTTCGTGCTTCGGGCCTATTTTCGTGCTTCGGGCCTATTTCGTGCTTCGGGCCTATTTCGGGCCGTGCCGGCCCGGGCACGGCCCAAATCCCGTGCCGTGCCGTGCCGCCCGCCGGGCCCAATATCACGGCCCGGCACGGCCCGACTACCCGTGCCGGGCCGGCACGGCCCGAAAAAAATCGTGCCGGGCCGTGCCCATCCTCGGGCCGGTGGTACGTGCTTCGTGCCGCCCGTTTTGGGCCCGGCCCAATTGCCAGGACTACCTCTGCCTGGCATTAGCCTTCATATGGAAAAACTTTGTTCTTGTGTCACCCTCTTTTAACCAAACTGCCCTTGAGGCTTGCTTGCGCCTGCACAGCGGCAAGGCCGAGCACTACACACTCAGTCCTTTCGTAATCTCTCCTCATCAGAGCTTAAAGGCCGATGATCTTGTGCAGTGTCCAGACGGAGAATTACTTCGTTTGCCATCTGCAACCTTAGAGACGTTTGGCCAAATACCCGTGAACTCCATTGACGAGCTGCCCCTTTGTTTTTTTCAGCTTCTGGCGAAGCTTAGTGAGGGCCGAAGTGCCAGGCACAGGCACATTACACGCAGCACCAACCACGTCCCGAAAGCCAGGAGCTCTGAGCCAAAAAGCTTCAAACGTGAATGTGAGTGGCTTCCGTGGAGCGTTCTGCCCGCTGAGGAGCAGGGGGCAGTGATCTGAGGCAGCCGAAGACAGTGCCTGCAGAAAAGTGTCGGGAAAGAGGAGCTCCCAAGCAGCATTGCAGAACATTCTATCCAACTTGACAAGGACGAGGACCGGGTTAGTCCGTCCGTTGGACCATGTATAGAGTCTTCCTTGCAAAGAGATTTCCACCAGTTCCGACAGATCCAAAGTTCTTCTGAACCGGCCCATCATCCGTCGATTAAGGTTTTGGTTGTTCTTATCGTTAGCACGGCAGGTAAGGTTGAAGTCACCTAGACATACACAGGGCATGTCAGGTGCAGGCTGGAGATCTTGTAATTCTTGCAGGAATCTCATCTTGGAAGTGTCATCCGTCGGGCCATAGGCAACAGTGATGAAAAGGCTGCGCCCATGCTCTTTACCGTGCAGACACCAGAGAGACAGAATTCGCCTTGCAGTTGCTGGCGAACTTCCAACCGGCAACGCCTCCTCTGGTGCCAACAGCAGGAAGGTGAAAGGCAACCAGGCGAAGCCGACCAAAAAGCTCACTGTGAATGACAGGGGTGAGGGTTTTCAGCTTTGTTTCCTGTAGACACGTTATCACCGGTCTGTTATTTGCAGAATAGAGGACACCACGAGCAGGGGAATTAAGACCTCTGACATTCTAAGAGATGCAATGTTATCCTAAACAGCCCGTTTAAACGCGTTTAAACGGTAAGCAGAAGGCAATTGTGCTGTTTAACCTCTAAATGCTAGATTACAATTCTAAGACCGATACAGGTGTCAAACTAATATCACAAAATTAATTAAAATCAATAGATTTTCTAAACTTCACTTAAACACATTAGAAGTAATATTACTTGTGTTTTAAAAAATATAATAAAACAAACATTAGCCGCTTAAGGTTAAAATATTTATTTAGGTTACTACATGCACTATTTTTCAATCTCAATATTATTATTTGGTGGTGTGGTATTGTGATTGCCTCTTTAATTTTTATATGATGTCGAAGTTAAATTGGTCCCAATTTCCAAACATGAGTTTGAACTTGATTTGAACATCTACCGTAGAGCGGGGCAGTAAAAAATATTTTCTACTGCTGCTATAATGCACACCGTTTAATCCGTTTAATTACCGTTTAAACGCCATCTAAGTCTTCTAAACGGTAAAAAGAGCTCCACCGACTCTTTACCGTTTTGGATAACACTGACTATAGGTAATGCATCACTCATCCTTTAAACTGATAATACAACTTAAGCAGCTTACACCACAACACTTGGCAAGCTAGGAAGGAAGACCACCATACATTTCCACAAAATGGACCTCCTAGCAAACTAACCACTGTACCTAGTAAAAGACATTTTTGAGCTAACATTGACTTGGATGAGTTGACAACAGCAATGCTTCTTGGTCAATCCCCAATGCTGCTTGCCTGGTGAGCAGCAGCGATGGCTTCAGTCGCATTGCAAATTTCATCGGAGTCCAAGGATATTGCCTTCGTGATCGTAACAATGGCCCGACGGTGAAGCGGGTTCTTGGAAATATCCAAGTACTTCTTCACTGCTTTATTACCAATAGGCTCACCTTCCGCGATGATGGCAAGCTCCCGAATGAGACGATGCATGGCATGATGAGCTGTTGGAATCGTTGATTTATTCGCGGCCTGGCGAGCACTATGTCGAGTTGGCTCGACAGATGCTTAGCGCGTGCGCCTTCTTGTTCTCTAGGGCGGATCAGGTTAAAGCGCGGGAGCCAGTGGCGGGAGAGTTTGAACTATGAATTGATCGACCTGAGTTGGGCACTGCACCACCGGTGCAGCAAGAGAGTAGTCAGCAGGCCCAAGTTAGCACTGGCCGCCGCTGGGATCTAGGCCGAGTCCAATGCGGAGGGGGCTGGCAGAGCAGCAGCCGGGTAAGGAAAATCCAACAATGTGTGATCCAACAGGTTGGTCCCCATGGCGCATTCAGCTTGAGGCGGAGGCTGTTGCGGGTGTTCATCAACTGAAGGAGCAGCAGGGGGAGCAGCATGGTTATCTCCACGTGGTGGATCGTCCAACGGCTCCACCGACGGCTAAGGAGCTAGAACAGCCAGATCAGGTTCTGGAATGGAAGGAGCCTCGACGACGATGCCAACAGAGCCCAGCAGGGCTAGTCCCCGAGCTTGGGGTTGGCCGATCTAGCAGATGGCCAATAGAGGCAATTGAACATCGACCAGGCGGGGTGGGGGAGCCCTCTTAGGCCGCCAAACCATCAAGGTGGTATGAAGCGAAGGATCACTCATGTGAGGGGCATAGCCGTCCTGAACAGGTGACCTAGACTGTCGGCGACGAAGATGAAGATCGGATGACAGCACACCATGGGCATTGAAGCCCGTCTGCCATGGGGCAGTCGAAGAGGGGCCGTCAGCATCAGGGCCAGTGTCACGCCAACTGGGTAGAAAGTTTGTCGCTCGGCATGAGCCCCCCATCCAGCCAGACACCGTAGATAGTCGAGCACCGTCCAAAGCTCTGCGTCTCCAAGTGAAGGGATGGTAGCTTGGGACCTGGTTCTGGCAGGAGGCAGACGACACCGAGGAGAAGGCCCCATTAGCCGCAGAGTCTGTAGGTAAGACTCATACACAGTGTGGTCATAAAAAATGATTGAGATGAATAATCAAGTCGACCTGCTGTCCCTCTAGTGGAAGAGCCATCTCCTGCACTCTCGGCAGACCGTGGCCGGCTCCAGAGCGACTCGCCCACTCAGCAAAGAAGGTGACAATCATTGCTCGAGGGAGGAGGTCTGGGTTTTGCATCCAAGCAACAAAACTGAAGATCTCTGTGCTTCCTTGGAGGTAGGATTCTTCAAGCATATGGTCGAACACACACATCTCCTAATATATAACTGACGCCATCGCCATACCAGGCATGGAGGGGTAAGTGCTAGACAAAAACGGTCACCTGATAGGGCCAGCAGATGGGATGAGTTGGGTATAGGTTCTAGGCCCTGATGGCGTGACGAACATTGTTAGTGTAGATGAACTTTGAGTGGACCGCACACGTCCTCTCTTCAGGAAGATCAAAGCGCACAAGGAGGGTCTCAGAGTTGAGATTGGAGACCAATGTGCAGTGACACGGTATGCGAAGTTGGTGAAGAATGGCATCGATTGCAGCATCATGGTTTGCCCGATGACCATCAGAGGGTGGCAAAATCGTCTCTGCACGAAGCCACATATGATGGTAATCAGACGCCAGGATTCCACAAACGATGAAGGCAGCTTGTCGGTGGTTTGGAACCGGCAGATCTCCTGACACTACTAAAGTGTTAGAGGAGTTTGATGTTCGATGTGGGCGCGCGGAGATTCAAGAAGGTGAATAGTAGATGACACAGGAGACACAAGAGTTTACGTGGTTCGGGCCGCCTGAGCGTAATACCCTACTCCACGGGTGTGTTGGTGTTGTATTAGCTGTATGAGCTTGTGTCGAGCGTCTATGGTGCGTGTGTCTAGCCTCCCTGAACGTGTCGTCGGCCTGTCCTTTTATAGTACAAGGGCAGGCCGTTACAAATTAGCCTGGCCCGACATGTGACCCCGACGGTTACTATTATTGACACTTATTCAACACATTTTATTGTCCTTAACGACCGGGTAATGGGCTTTGACAGCATCGTTACTGGTAATTAAGGTCATCCGATCGTGTGTCATTAATATGGTATTAATGACACTTAATCGTGTCTTGAAGTCCTTGATTCCCCTGTGAAGATCCGGATCCGTTATGGAGTCTTTCGGAGATCAGAGGTTGAAGCTGTGACAGTTGGACACGTGGCAGCTCTGGAGCATACTGTGAGAAACAGGCAGCTCCGGAGCTACCTGACACGTGTCAGGTCCGGAGCTTCTCTCGGTCTGGGGTTAAGTCCGGAGGTGCCATTTCGGTACATGGCCCGGAGCTTCCCCCTTGTGGGCGGTAGCTCCGGCTTTATAGTACACGTGGCGACCTTGGGATTAACCATGCTGGAGAAGCGGGTCCGGTTATATCTGACATGTGGGCCTTCGAAGGTCTTCAAATCAAGTAGATGACTTTCCTTTGAGATCTTTATAACCTCAAGGGGTGTACGGTTTCCAGGATACCGACAGTGGCCCCCTGGACCTACCTCCGGGGAAGACCACTGGGGTGAAGTCATTCCGCCGGAGGTGGGTCCATCCTCGCGACTTTTGAACTGAGTCTTCAAAGGTATTCGAAGGTGCCGTTGGCGAGGATTTGGAGTTAAATCCTCGCCGCTTGGCGTATCCCGCGTGCGGCAGATGAGATCTTTGGCGTGCGGATCTCACACAATTGAAGGGCGTAGGTTCCCGATACGAAAACCGTATCGGTTCCGTGTGCCTTGTCAGGCCGCCGCCTTCGGGTTTCCCGCCTCATGATGACAACCGTTCGCCTGGGTAAGAACCTCGACTTGATCGTCGGGGTGGTCCCGGGCCCCCTTGTCATCGGCTGAGTGGAATTTTTGAATGGTATCTTCGACTTCTTTGCGGTTTCCATCCAAGCGTTGCGAGGGCTTACTTAAGAAGGAAAGCGCGCACCGTCGGGAGTTCTTCACGCCTCCCATCTGATCTTGCGCTCAAACTCCCAACTTGTGCTTCGCTTTTCTTCTCTTGCATAGCCGTGCCGCGATGGAGTTGGGTCTCCGCGAGAGTCGCTTGAAGACCGACGGCGACCTGAAGAAGGTCCGGGCCCTCATGGGATGGTCCTCGGACTTCTTCAACCGCTCGGTACGTGCCGGTGGAGAGCTCCCGTTTGAGAAGGAGCACGCCGGCGAGATGGTGTACTTCTCCTCGTACGCTATGGTGGGGTTGATCCCACCTTTTTCTTCCTTTTTCTTGATGCTGCTAGACTTCTATGGTCTGCAGTTGTATCATCTCGGTCCCCACTCCATTCTTCTTGTGTCCATTTTCGTCCACTTCTGTGAGATGTGGGTGGGCATCCCCCCTGCATTGAACACTTCCGGACCTTCTTCACTGTCCATACCACCGGCAGGAGCAATGAGTACCTTGGCTTCTACTACTTCGTGAAGCGCAAGAAGTGCCCATTCAAGTACCTCCGGTCGTTTCCCTCTGGGAAGTGGGATGACTAGAAGAAGGACTGGATAGTCGTTCGTGTGGAGGAACACGAGAGGCTGGAGCTGCGCGAAGGCCTCCCCAACATTACACGACGATCTGGAGTGAAGCTCCGGTGCTGGCGGACGCCTTCGACCCTGTTCTGACCAGGATCCGCCAGTGCGTGGAGGGGGGATTAACCCCTCAAGCGGTGTTTTGTAACTTCCTGGTCAACATGTGGGCGCCGCTGAAGAGGAAAGAGAAACTCGCATGGGCCCTCAACAGCGTGATGGACGACGATCGGGTCGAGACCGGGCTGAAGTCCAACATGGTGGGGAAAACCTTGGAGTTCCACCTCAAGAAGTTCCAGCACGGTATCGACGTTGATGGTGACGACTTGACTCCGCCATCGGCTTTTCTTCCTCTGAACGTGGAAGTTGAGTTCAGTAGGGAGCTCCGGCGGAAGATGCCCATGCTTGACGACCTTGGTGTCGTCGAGAGAAGATCAACCACCAGGGTGGCGATCCCTGGAGTGTCCGAAGGTGGCTCCGACCCTGCTCCGAAGCCGAGGGAAGAAGTCGTCGGCAAGGGCAAGGAGCTGGCGGATGAACCCGTGAGCTGGAAGAGAAAGCTGCAGTACGCCGATGGAAGGTCCGTTAGGCCCGCTACTTCTGCGTCGGCTCCTTCTCCCCGGAGGGGAAGGTCTTCTACAACTGCGGCGACTGTTCCCGTAGTGGGGTCCTCCCGGGGCGCGACTGTTCCCGCAGTGGGGTCCTCCCGGAGTGTTAGCTCCAGGCACGCGACTCCAGTACCTGGGCCGGTGGAGGACTCCAGGTCAGGGGGTTCTTCCCGATCGAGGGGGGCCTCGACCCGGGAAACACCCGTGGCCGCGACGAGTTCTGGGGGGCCTTCCGGAGCTTCCACGCCAGCTATGACCAACCCAGAATGCCCGGGAAAAAGGTTCTGCGCAAGCTGGTGTGGAAGCCTCCCAAGGTAATTTTTAATCTTTACCTTGGATAGTTGTTTTAATTGTAGTAACTATTTTTTAAGTTTCCTCGTTCATCATCTGCAGCGTCCCCAAGAAGGGGAGTGAGGCTCCACCCTCAGCCACGGCGGCTGAAGCCGTGAGGGTGGAAGCTTCTGCTCCTGCCCCGGTGCCGCCCCAAGTGGTGGCTAAAGTTGGGACAGCTCCGGCGCCGGCTGTCGTGGTCATGGACCTCGACTCATCCCCAGAGGCTCCCGTGGTAGCGCCGGACCGCGGGAGTGAAGATGCGCCAGCGGCACCTGTCCCGGAGGTTGAAGCTCCGGGTCCTGGTGCTGAGATGATGGAAGCTCCGGCCGTTGAGCCGGAAGAAGCTGTGATTCCGGCCCTGGAGCCGGAAAGTGTCAAAGCTCCGGCAGTCGAGCCGGAGGTGATTGAAGTCCCGGCGTGCGCGCCGGATGTTGAGGAAGTCCTGGCGGTTGGGCCGGCTACCTCAGAAGCACCGGCCGCAGAGCCGATAGTTGTTGGAGTTCCGGCTGTGGGGCCGATTGAAGATGAAGATCTTCCGGCTCCCGAGCCGGTTGATACAGAAGTATCGGAGCTCGAGCCCCCATCGGAGGAGGTGCCAAGGCCGGAGCCAGAAGCGGCCCCTGCTGCGGAAGTGACGACGTCGGAGGTACCTGCGGCCGAGCCGGAGTGCCCAAGCAAAGTCGCTGGCCCCCTGCCTGAGGGGGTGAACGAAGACCTGGTGGCAGGGCCTTCCTTGATGGCGACTGAGGCCATCCTGGAGGACGGCCCTAGTGCCATGGAGACTCAGGGCACCACTCTTGTGGAGTGGGACCCAATTTTTGTATTTGAAAACCCACTGGAACCAGCGGAGGAGACCCCAGCAGGTTTGGAACCTATACCGTTGTCACTGTCTATTGACAACGCATGTTCCAGTCTGCGTCAAGTCCAACTGGCCTTCTTCCACGACAGCAAGGCTCTTGAAGAGGAGCGCCAAACCCTTAGGCGGTGGCGTAACCGGCTCTACTTCGAGACCAAGCTGGCGCAGTCGAGGCTAGCGGATGACAAGGAGTGGATCAAGCGGGAGAAGATCCGCCTGGAGTACTGGGGCAAGTTACTGGATGACAGGGAGAGTATGACGCGTGCCCTCGACGCTCAATCCCGGGAGATCTACGAACAGGCGAAAGCAACCAATAGTGCGGCCGATGAACGCCACGAAAGGCTTGAGGCCATTAACACTACACTCATCAAGCGCCGAGAGGCACTTGAAGAGAGGGAGAAACGACTCTAAGATGAAGAGCAGAAACTCCTAGAGCTGCGGGATGACGTCCTGAGGAGGGAGGAGGAGCTCGCCGAGAAGGTGGCTCTGGCTGACAAGGGCCTCGAGGAGCGCGCCAAGAAATTGGAAGAGCGTTGCCATGAGGAAGAGGAGAAGGCCTGGGTGCGAGGGCAGGAACTCTACGAACAAGAGTGTGCCCTTACTGCCAGGGAGAAGAAAGTGAGGGGTAGAGAGAAGGACCTGGTCGACCGCCGGAACAAGATCCACCTCCGGGAGGAGGAGCTCGGAAAACTCGAAAAGCGGGTTGCTGAGAAGATTCAGCAAAACGCCAAAGAAGTTGAGCGCCTCGCCCGCGAGAATTCTAAACTGGTGGCGGCCAGAAGATCCCTAGAAGAAATAAAGGGCTTGAGGACTACGGACTCCCTACAGATTTGGGAGTTCCTAGGCAAGGCCAACGACGCACTGACACCGATGGATTTCAGCCACGTGCGCCCGGATGATCTGGAGCCGGAGCCGAACCTGGCGTTGCAGGCGTTGAGCTCGGCAGGCGGCAAACTCTCCAAGGTGGGCGATGTCATCGCGGACCAATTGGAGGTTGAGGGGCAATCCCTGGCGAAGAACGTCGCAGAATATGTGCTGACGTGCTACACCAGCCGGAACTCCCAATTTCCTTTGGACCCGGTGCTTGAAGGTCCGGTTGAAGGAGAAGGCGAAGCTGCCCGAGCAAACGTATCGGAGGTTGCCCAGAAGGTTGCCCAATTCTTCCATAGGGTCTAGGACCATCTCTGTAGTTCTCACTTGTACTTTCTCTTCTTCTTCCTCAATTTTGTAATCCCTTGTCTCCAGATGTAATCCCTTGTCTCCAGATAAATGAAATCCCCAAATTTTTGTGAATTTCACTTTTTATCTTCAACACTTTTGTCTTCACTTGGCCCCCTGGTAGATGTACACAATTTGATTGTGAACATGTACCAAGAGGATATTATGTTTTGTTGAAGACTCATTTGCTCCGAACTTGTAGAATTTAGGTCTGAAGTCTTCGATAGTGAAGGCCCCCTGAGGTTGTCGGAGCTTAGAAGCTCCAGCATTGTCTATCGCCGGAGCTTAGTAGCTCCGATAATAGTCTCCATCAACGCGTAGAGCATCGATAGTTAGTCCTCTGGGGTGTCGGAGCTTAGTAGCTCCGGCAGTGACCTTTGCCAACACTTATTTTGTTGGCAGCAGACTCTGTTTGCGGGGTCTTCTCACCATCTTCTATTCAGCGTCGACGGCTGACCCCCCTAGCTTTGCTGGAGCTTGATTACTCCGGTGATGCGTAACATCGATTATAAGCCACCTAGGGGAGTCGGAGCTTTGTTAGCTCCGACTTTTCTCCATCAACGTAGATTTTATTTTTCCTGCACACTTAAGCCAAGAAAAATAATAAAATTCATTTCTTGTCTATAACTTCGTCACGGCTTACGATTCTCAAGAAGATTTTAAGTCAAACGCGATTCTAAATACAACCGAATGCGTTGTCTTTTCTTCCAGATCCAACTGTACATGGACCCGCCTTACTTCGGCCTGCCGGGGTGTAGGTAGAGTGGCGTACTTAGGGTGCTTGACCAGGCTAAGTCGATAGCACACTCCAGCCCTAGGTTGGCTTGGCGGCTTTCAGGCGAGTTGGCCATGAACAATATTTGAATCCAAAAGAATTGACAATACAACTCGTATCGTATATAAACCGGTCGAACTAAAATTTCTTAAGAATTGCATGTCTTTGTTATAGACAAAAAAGAGAAAAATAAAAATGTTGAGCCTGTACAAAATAAATGCACGTGGAGTATGTTTCTCATGAAGATGTCTTTCATTATAGGTCCGGGGTACAGGTGAAACAAGTACACTCTTAGGGTACGGAACCAGGCTAAGCGTGTTTCATTTCTCGTTTGACCCAGGGTAGTTAGCCACACTTTTAGTCCTGAGACTGTGACAAGTGTTGCATGAACTTTGCGGTCCTTTCGGGAAAGGTCCGGCTGCTCTCCCGGAGGAACTACCGGACTCTGTACAATGACTCTATAACATACACCTCAAGTTACTCAAGACTCACCTCCGTGGTATTAAGTGTAGACCTTACGGAGGTGCTCGATGTTCCAAGGATTTGGGAGAGGTGTCCCATCCTCGGTAGCCAAGTGAACGCTTCCGGGACGGGATACTTTAATCACTTGGAAGGGTCCCTCCCAGCCGGGGGAAAGTTTATTTAACCCTTCTCTGGATTGTATTCTCCGTAGCACCAGATCGCCTTCCTCGAGCTGTCGGTTGTGTACATGCCGCTGATGATAGCGCCGAAGGGTTTGGCGGTATCGGGCATTCCGAACAGCTGCTTGGCACCTTCCCTCCTCCAGGAGGTCTAGGTCTTCACGCCGGAGCTGGTCCTGCGTGGCTTCATCGAAGGTCCGGACCCGGAGTGACCCCAAGGTGATTTCTGGAGGAAGGATTGCTTCAGCTCCATACACCAGGAAGAAGGGTGTCTCTCTAGTTGACCGGTTTTGAGATGTCCTGTTGGCCCATAAGGTGGGCGGAAGCTCTTCGATCCAGTTGGCTCCATGTTTTTTCAAGCGCTCATAGGTGCGCGTTTTGAGTCCTTTAAGAATTTCAGCATTTGCTCTCTCGGCTTGGCCATTGCTGGCTGGGTGAGCTACAGAGGCGTAGCAAACTTGAATGTTGAGGTCTTCGCAATATCCTTGAAATGCAGAGCTTGTGAATTGGGTCCCATTATCAGTGATGATTTTGTTTGGGACTCCAAATCTGCATACAATGGACTGCAAAAAGTTGATAGCAGATTGCTTGTTGATTGTCACAACTGAAGTTGCTTCCGGCCACTTGGTGAACTTATCAATGGCGACATACAGGAACTTGTAACCTCCGACTGCTCTTGGGAAAGGTCCCAAGATGTCCATCCCCCACACAGCGAAAGGCCATGTAGGAGGTATCATTTGTAGGGGCTGAGCCAGTGTGTGAATTCGCTTTGCATGAAATTGACATGCTTCGCATTTCTTCACCAGCTCAGTTGCATCCTGGAGTGCTGTAGGCCAGTAGAAGCCATGCCGAAAGGCTTTACCAACCAGCGTGCGGGAAGACGCGTGGTTCCCACACTCGCCTCCATGGATTTCTGCGAGTAGCTCGCAGTCTTCTTCCCTTGTGATGCACCGCATTAGGATGCCGTTGGCACCACGCCGGTAGAGGTCCCCTTCTACCAACGTGTATCTTTTAGCCAATCTGACTACCCGGTCAGCGGATACATCATCGTCAGGAAGGATGTTGTCTTTCAAGTAGTTCCGGATCTCCGAGATCCATGCATCGGAACTAACTTGAGCATTTGAGTCTTGCGTGCTGGGTTGCTCGGAGCTCCCGGCAGCACCTACGACCCTTGATGGCTGCCATGGTAACAGGGCCATCGGGACCGTCAGCTTCGGGATGCTGATCTCGCCCCCTTCGCTCAGTTCGGCTGGCTGAGCTGTTGGCTTTGACAACCTCCGGACAAAAATTCCGTCAGGAGCCGGAGCTCCGGTTGACGCTTTCGTCGAGAGTTCGTCAGCTTCAGCGTTATGGGCACGCTGAACATGGTGGAGATCTAGGACTTCGAAGTCCTTCTGAAGCCTCTGGACTTCAAGGAGGTAAGAAGCTAGCTGGATATTATTGCAGGAACATTCACCCTTCACCTGCTTAATGATGAGCTGCGAATCTCCCTTGACCAGCAATTGCTTGACATCATATGACAGTGCCACCTTTAGTCCATAGATGAGCGCTTTGTACTATGCCATGTTGTTGGTCGCCTTGAAGTCAAGGTGTACCATGTATTTCACCTTCTCCCCGGTTGGTGCAAGGAGAAGGATTCCAGCTCCGGCCCCCTGCTTCTGCATGGAGCCATCGAAGTAGAGGGTCCAGTGAAGCTCGGTGGAGGCTGGAGCTTGATGCTCTGTCTTCTACTCACTGGGGCCCTTTGATGGAGAGGGAGTCCATTCTGCCACAAAATCTGCCAATGCTTGACTCTTGACTGCTTGTCTTGAAATAAATTCAAGATCAAATTCAGCCAATTCCGCTGCCCACTTTGCAATATTCCCAGTTTAATTGGGATTATGCAAGATTGCTCGAAGTGGGTAAGAGGTCACCACTGAGACTTTGTGAGCTTGGAAGTAATGGCGAAGCTTCCTGGAGGCAATAAGAACTGCATAGAGCAGCTTATGCACCTCTAGGTATCGAGTCTTGGCATCATGTAGTACTTCACTAATGAAGTACACTAGGCGCTGAATGGTCCGGACCCTCCCGGAGGGGTCCGGAGCTTCCTCTTCACTGACCCGGATCCTCTCGGAGGAGTCCGGATTTTCTTCGGGGACCTCCGGGTCCTGGCTGGAGGAACCCGGGGCTTCTTCAGAAGCGACCTGGACCCTCCCGGAGGGGTCTGGGTCTCCTGAATTGACTTCTTGTAGATTCGAGTCTGGGAGCTGGGACCCAGACTCGCTTTCAGGTACCTCCGGACCCTCCCGAAGGGGTCTGGATTCCTGAGTATGAGGTAGCTCTGGTCTCTCCGCAACCAGAACCATACTGACGACTTCATCAGTTGCTGAAATGTAAAGCAACACAGGCACACCAGGGTTCGGAGCTACCAGAATTGGTAGGGTGGTGAGTAACTGTTTCAGCTCCTGGAATGCCTTCTCTGCTTCTTCGGACCATTGGAATGGTTCGGACTTCCTCAATAACTTGAAGAAGGGGAGTGCCCGTTCCGCCAGTCTTGAAATGAAGCGGCTGAGGGCTGCTAGACATCCAGTCAACTTTTGGACATCTTTGTTGCTGGTTGGTGGCCGCATGTCTTCAATGGCCATAATCTTCGCCGGATTAGCTTCTATGCCCTGGTGACTTACCAGGAAACCGAGAAGTTTTCCGGAGCTAACCCCGAAGACACACTTGTCTGGATTTAGCTTTGTGCGGGTGGGCCGTAGCTTGTCGAAGACAGCCTGCAAGGTGTCAAGGAGTGACTCCTTGTCCCTGACCTTGACCAAGATGTCATCGACGTACACTTCCACTATGTCTCTAATGAGTTCTTCAAAAGTTTTGTACATAGCTCGTACAAAAGTTGAAGCTGCATTCTTAAGACCAAAGGGCATGGCTGTATAACAGTACAATCCATCTACTGTGATGAATGAGGTATGCTCTTCATCTTCCCTAGACATCCTGATTTGATGATACCCGGAATATGCGTCTAGGAAACACAAAAATTCACAACTGGAGGTGGAATCCACTATCTGATCTATTCTAGGTAGTGGTAATGGATCTTTTGGACATGCCTTATTTAGTGTGGTGTAGTCGATGCACATCCGAAGCTTCCCGCCGGCCTTGGGCACAACGACTGGGTTTGCCAGCCATTTTGGATGGAAGACTTCTCGGATGAATCCAGCTTCGAGTAACTTCTTCACTTCTTGTCGGATGAAGTTCTGTCGCTCTATGGATTGCTTCCGAGGCTTCTGATGCACAGGCCGGGCGTCGGGGTAGATCTTCAGATTGTGCTCAATCACTTCCCTGGGGATCCCAGTCATTTGTGACGGTTGCCAGGCAAACACGTCGACGTTAGCCCGGATGAAAGTGATGAGCGCGGGTTCCTATTTGTCGTTCAATCCCCCCAATATACGGGTGGTCTGAGCGGCATCGGAACCAATTTGGACGACTTTGACGAGAATGTCGGTGTCGCCGCTTGGCTGCACACGAGGTGCAGAAGTTGAGCCTCGTTGACGAATGCTCGGGGGTTTTGGAGCTTGCTCTTGCCTGGAGTTCTCCTCTTGCGCCGTGGTGAGTGCATGGAGTTCTTCCAGAGCAGTTACTCCGGCAGTACGATCTCCGCGGATCTGGAGAACGCCTACTGGTGTTGGCATCTTCAACACCAGATAACCATAATGAGCAGCTGCCATGAATTTGTACAGGGCAGGCCTACCCAAGATGGCATTGAAGGGTAAGTTGATCTGAGCGACGTCGAAGACCAACTTCTCGGTGCGGTATTTCTCCCGTGTCCCAAAGGTAACGGGGAGAGTAATAGCTCCGAGTGGGGTAATGGCCCCCGGACCTACTCCGGAGAAAGGTCGAGAGGGGTGGAGATCCGAAGGTCGGAGTTGAAGCTTAGTAAAAGCTTTGAAGCTTATGAGGTTAAGCCCCGAACCTCCGTCTACCATGACGTGGTGGAGCTGGATGTTGTTGATGGTAGGAGATACCATCAAAGGTAACTGATCTGCTCCAACCATGCTCCGAGGGCAGTCCAAAGCATCAAAAGTGATGGTTGTGTCCATCCACTTCCGATGAGGTTCCGGCCTGACTGTAGGAGCTATAGCAGCCATATCCCGATGCATAGTCTTGATGACGCGGCGGGAGGTGATGTCCCATGATCCACCAAAAATGGTATTCATGGTCTTCCGACGCTCGTTGTCAGAGACGTCAGAATCATCGTCGACGGAGGTGTAAACGGCCTTCAGGACCTTTTTGGGATCCTGAAATCCTAACTCCTCTTCAGCCGGGGCTTCGTCGAGTTTTTGCTTTCCTTCCCTTTGTCGGAAAGGAGATTCTTCATGGCGCTTGTTGTAGCGCTCGGCAAGGTTTTGGACCTCCCGGCAGTCTTCCAAACTGTGGCTGCCTGTTTTTTGAATTGGGCACCACACCTTGGGCTTTCTACCATCTTCAGAAGACGGTCGAGGTTGCTTTTCGGGGCGTGGCCCCTGGCTACCCGGAGCTGCAGCAGCTGCAACATTGGATGTACCGGCCGACGGCTTCTTCTTGCCGTTGGTCTTTTTCTTCTTCTTGCCGTTCCCAGAGGTAGCGGCTTCTTCTTTGGAGGATTTCTTATGACCCTCCGGGGTTGGTTTGGAGTGCATCTCACGTCCCTCCGCAGCTCTGGCACATTTGTCAGCCAAGCTGAAGAGTTCCGTGACGCTGGTGATCTCCTTGATCGCCAGTTTCTCCAGCATCTTCTTGTCCCGTACACCCTGTCTGAATGCCACAATGACAGAGGCGCTAGAGATAGAAGGGATAGTGTTTCGTACCTGAGAGAACCTCTGGATGAATGATCGCAGGGATTCTCCCCCTTTTTGCACGACAGCAAAAAGGACCAGTTCAGTGCCTGGTCGGGTGTATGAACTCCCGAAGTTGGCGGTGAACTGCCGGCACAGCTCCTCCCAACTGTTGATAGAGTTGGGTGGAAGGCTCATAAACCAGGACCTGGCGGTCCCAGTTAAGGCCACTGGAAAATAATTGGCCATCACAACCTTGTTTCCTCCAGCTGTCAAGATTGCAGTGGAGTAGATCTGAAGAAATTCGGCGGGATTGACAGTCCCGTCGAATTTTTCCGGCAGGTGAGGCCGGAACTTCTGTGGCCACCTGACCATACGCAGATGTATGGCCAGAGCTGAACAGCCTCCTCCTACTCCTTCAGGAGCAGAAAGGTCCTGAGCTTCCCGTCTTTCACGAGCACGCTCAATATGGACTCGGCCGTCTTGTTGGCGGTATCGGTGATCAAGCTCCACCCGGAGGTCATGAGTTGAGAGCCTGGATACCGTGTGAGTGCGTCGTGCCCCGGAGGGCAATGACGACTTGTTGTGATGCAGCACGTCTCCTGCTATTGGAAACGTGTGGACCAAGTCTACCAGACAAAGTCCGCCGCTGCGATGGGGCTCGTCCTGAAGGAGGAGGACCCTGGTTGCTGAGGCGTTCGGCTGCTGCTGCAACCAAATGTTCCACATCGGCCCTCCACTGTTCCAGTGCATCCCGGGATGCATCCGGAGGTGGTGGGCGTTGGAGAAGAGCACGCGCTACATGGAGCGCGTGTTCCGGGTTGTCATGATTTGCCGATGCGGTGATTGACGCCGGCGCACCATCGCGTTGCCCAGATTGATTTGCTGGTGGAGGCGGTGGTGGTGGGAGTGTGACTCCTACTGGTGCTGAGGCTCCTGCTGGTGGCTGCATATTGGAGGGATTGCCCCCAACAGCCTGAGCAGCAGGTTGAACGTTGGATGATCCAGCAGCTGAGTTCACCATTCTCAAAATCTCAAGCGCCCTTTCCTGGCGCGCTAACTGTCGGTGGTTTGGAACCGGCAGATCTCCTGACACTACTAAAGTGTTAGAGGAGTTTGATGTTCGGTGTGGGCGCGCGGAGATTCAAGAAGGTGAATAGTAGATGACACAGGAGACACAAGAGTTTACGTGGTTCGGGCCGCCTGAGCGTAATACCCTACTCCACGGGTGTGTTGGTGTTGTATTATCTGTATGAGCTTGTGTCGAGCGTCTATGGCGCGTGTGTCTAGCCTCCCTGAACGTGTCATCGGCCTGTCCTTTTATAGTACAAGGGCAGGCGTTACAAATTAGCCTGGCCCGACATGTGGCCCCGGCGGTTACTAGTATTGGCACTTATTCAACACATTTTATTGTCCTTAACGACCGGGTAATGGGCTTTGACAGCACCGTTACTTGTAATTAAGGTCATCCGATCGTGTGTCATTAATATGGTATTAATGACACTTAATCGTGTCTTGAAGTCCTTGATTCCCCTGTGAAGATCCGGAGCCGTTATGGAGTCTTCCGGAGATCAGAGGTTGAAGCTCCGACGGTTGGACACGTGGCAGCTCCGGAGCATACTGTGAGAAACAGGCAGCTCCGGAGCTACCTGACACGTGTCAGGTCCGGAGCTTCTCTCGGTCTGGGGTTAAGTCTGGAGGTGCCATTTTAGTACATGGCCCGGAGCTTCCACCTTGTGGGCGGTAGCTCCAGCTTTATAGTACACATGGCGACCCTGGGATTAACCATGCTGGAGAAGCGGGTCCGGTTATATCTGACATGTGGGCCTCCGAAGGTCTTCAAATCAAGTAGATGACTTTCCTTTGAGATCTTTATAACCTCAAGGGGTGTACGGTTTCCAGGGTACTGACACAGCTTGACCGTGACAAGGTCGTGACGAGGTTTGACCGAGGAGGTAATGTCCGATCATCGAAGCAGGACGAGTGGGTGATTTTGTAGGCAACAACGGGAAGGTCCGACAATCGTGGATGTTCAGCTTAGGCTGGAGCAAGTGTGAGAGTATTGGTCGGTGGCTATCCAAGCCAAGTGGGAGGTGGCAGCCCTTGGTCGGGTGGCTAGTGGCCAGACAAGAGTAGGACCAAAGGGTTTCTCGGCAGGAAGACACATTGTGAGCGAGGCACCAAAAACATCTGCCGGTGAAGGGCGGGCGCGAGAGGACAGGAGCCCATGGGGGCAGCTGGGCTACGTGCAGGGTGGCTTGCATGTCATTTGCGTCATACTATTGACGGTTGTTATATCCCTGTTTCACAAGTCAACATAACTCTATTATATGAAGGAAATATTATTTCTTGCTCACATCACCTTTCTACTTAACCTACTTCCACTTGTCTTTGGAAGAATAGCGCATGCAAGCATTTTATGCAGGAAATGAGATGAAAGAGGGGGAGCAATCCTATAAATTATCTTGCATCCGAGGCCATCCAACAGTGTATCACTCATATCTGTCAATGAGACCCATCAAGAAGTCACCCCGAGGAAGCACACTGGAGTTGGCCAGAAGACCAATTGGGCCAAACTCCCTGTTCGGCCGAAGTGGAATTTGTGCCAAACTCAGTCAACTTCCACATGTCGACTCCCTGTGGTGCCCTAATCACGATGAGGACTGATTCACATGCTTTTGTTGGAAATAGGACCCCATACCCTCACTTCTCACACACACCACTCGAGCTTCATTCTATTGTATCCACTATCTTTCATAGTCTTAGAGGAGTTTAGGCTATAAAAAGGAGAGCCTCTAGTCCTTAGTCCAAATTAGGAAGGTGTAGAATGAGTCTCTCTCTTCCCAATTCAAATTCGGGTCAGGTATGACTCACATATTCCTTATTGTATTTGTGACTTTATGCATAATAAAGATATTATCTTTAGTCTTCTTTTATTCATATACTTGGATGAAGCGTTTCTTGTTTGATTGTGGAGTCCATGTATGTGGTAGGAGTAGTCTTTATGATTATGCCATAAGACTCTTATTCTATCATCATAAACACTACAAACCCCAACTATAGTATAATTAGTTATGACATGATCATGTTAATATGAATAACTTATGCTATGTCTCAACATTGGTTCAACGATGTTTAGGTTAGTCATTGCCTTAGAGAGGTACTTGTACTCGAGCCTCTAAGGTATTCACTTAGTATGCTAGCATGGTGCTAGGATAGTAAGTAGCGTTGGATGTCTCGTAGACCCACGGATTGAAGAGGTAAGCAGTAGGTGGTGACAACCCTATCTCTCCTTGTAATCCTCGATGTTTGGCTATCACACGGGCTCTTTGCGAGAGTCGTCCTAGTATGTCTAGGGGTAAACTCATGTTCGATGTGTTAAACAACTTAGCATAAAGATTCACCATTGACATGCTCATTAGTATCTAACTGAGGCTATATATATGTATATTAGAGACATTTTAGAAGAAACTCCCTAACTCTTAGTCTAATCTCCCTTAGGACCCATTTACCCCCTTTAACATAGAATGCTCTTGTGTGTGTCACACTATTTCTACATATCTATTACCCATCATCACTAGAACCCTACCTAGACCAAATCTACCCTCTTCATTTGATGATTGCTTTACTTCTACTTAGCCTTCATTTAAAGGAAAATACTATATCGATAGTTTCGTTGCACTTGCAGATTTTTATCTGTAATGTAAAAAACGTCAACATGTACCATAGTCCAACCCGAGATGGGACGATGGCATGGTCGAAAATCCTGCCAAGCAGTGGAGTGGTAGGGGAGAGGGAGCACAGGGGTAGGAAGCAGTCCATCCCCCGACACAAGTTAGGAGGCAGTCTATGGACAATAGGAGTGGTTAGCTGTGTGGCAGAAGCTGTGGAACTATTTGCTGGTATGGCGCAGATTGACAGGTCAAATCGAGGAGGGCACACAAGTCGCGGAATAGGAGCCCTAGAAATAGTGCAAGGCGAGGCGACCCTATACTGCAACCTAGCCAGCATGGGCCCGTCCCATGGAGGAACAGAGGACGCTATCGCGCCGCGGGGGGACGTGTTCTAGGGCGAGGGCGAGGGCCCCACAGAAAGAGGAGAGGATGGTGAGGGCCGAGTTGGGGTGGGGATCACCACAGGGGAGGGGAGGCCCAATGGCAAGGGGTTGGCCGCAAGGGCCGCAGGAGAGGTCACCGCAGCTGAAGGGGTGCGATCAGATCACAAACCACAGGGCAACACATAGGAAGAGCAGAGCGGCATGGGAGCGAGGACCGGGGTGAGGAGGGATGGAGACATCATCCCACCACACTCCCCCGGGCTGCCGAAAGGCTGCAGGGGGAAGGCACACTACATGAATCCCAACGATTTGCGACGGCCAGGGCCGTCACAAATAAGGAAAATACCGTTGCAAATAAGCGATTTGCGACAACTTCTAGCCGTCGCAAATAAGTCGTCGCAATTAAGCTTATTTGCGACGGCTCAAAGTGGTCGTTGCATGTTATCACCAGGGGCTGGTGGGCCCCGCAGCAGTATTTGCGACGGCCAGGCCGTCGCAAATAAGTTCAGTTGGCAGGGTCCACGTGTCATCCCCTGGGACCCACGCCCCTATTTGCGATGGCCGGGCTGTCGCAATTAACGCTTATTTGCGATAGCCAGGCCAATCGCTTAGAGGGGGTGTTTTGTCCACATTGTACCGCATCGCCGAAGTATTGATATTGTTTTCTTCCGCAAAGTAGACACTTGAAAAGTATCCTACTTCCTTAAGAGCATATGCTTCATCGATGCACCCTTCCACCCTTGCCTTATTGCCAACCATTGGTTTCAAATATCGTAGCGCTCTTTCAATGTGATACATCCATCTATATTGCACAGGATCGCCAACTTTAGCTTCGAATGGAAGATGGATAAGAAGATGTTGCATTGGATTCAAGAAACCCGGTGGAAAAAAATTTTCCATCTTAAATAAAAGTATGGGTATCTCCTTCTCTAACTTATCTATCATCCCGATCTTCATTTCTTTAGCACAAAGCTGTCTATAGAAATAGCTGAGCTCAGCTAAAACCTTCCACACCGCATCATCTAGATAGCCTCGAAACATAACAGGTAAGAGTCTTTCCATTATAATGTGATAATCATGACTCGTCAACCCAGTGAGGTTTTCTGTGTTAACATTTACGACCCGTTTCAAGCTAGCTACGTAACCATCTGGGAATTTCAAAGTTTTCATTCATTTCATAACTTCTTTCTTTTCTTTCGATTGGAGACAGAAAGAAGCACGTGGCTTTCCACCACTTTCAGAGATTTCAAGAGTTGGACGGTGACAAATGTCTGCCAAATCTAGTCTAGCTTTATAATTGTCTTTCGTTTTGCCAGGCATATCCATGCAAGTGCTTATGATACGTTCGCTCATGTTATGCTCCTGATGCATGACATCAATGTTGTGCATTAGAATCAACGACTTTACATACGGTAGCTCCCAAAGTCCACATATGTGAGTCCAATTGTGTTCCTCTCCATAACCTACGAAATATCCAGGAGGACCTTCATCAGGCATCAGTTTGTCCAACATATCAGAAGTTTCTGACCCGTTGAGACGCTTCGGTGGTCCTTTAGTGACAACAGTGTTCTTTCGAAAGACATGCCTCTACTACCTAAATATATGATTCGAGGGCAGCAAACGTCTGTGACAATCGAAGTAAGATATTTTGCCTCCATGAGTTAGTCGAAAACAATCCGTGTCTGAAGCACATATCGGGCATGTCAGACGACTGTGAGTGCTCCATCCGTAAAACATGCCGTATGCTGGCAAATCATGGACGGACCACAAATAAGCAGCTCAAAGGTTGAATTTCTGCTTCTTGTAACTGTCGTACGCTTCGACTCCTGTCCACAAGACTTTCAATTCTTTGATCAGCGGTTTTAACATCATGTTGAAACGTGACCCTGGATGATCAGGTCTAGGTACAATGAGGCTGAGAAACATGAACTCGTTCTTCATACAAAAAGCAGGTGCCATGTTGTACGGAATGACAAAGACAGACCAACATGAGTATGGCGTGGCGTTCGTACTGAACGGTGAGAATCCGTCTGTCGCTAATCCGATGCGAACATTCATCGCATCACGAGAAAAGTCTGAATCGAAACGGTCTAGCGCCTTCCATGCATCACCGTCGGACGGATGCGTCAAGAATTCATTGTTCTCATGTTTACCTTCTTTGTGCCATCTCATGTGTCTTGCGGTTCTTTTTGAAAGAAACATCCGCTTCAACTGAGGTATCACAGGCAAATAACGAAGCTTCTTATGTGCGACATCTGTCATCACATTATCGCCATCATCATTAACAACTTCGATATACCTCGATTTACCACATTCCAAGCACATCTTCTCATTGGCGTGCTCTTTCCAGAATAGCATGCAGTTGTCTGGGCACACATCAATTTTCTCATACTTCATACTGAGACCAGATATCTTGATCTTTGAATGATACATATCGGCAAACGCATTGTGAGGTTGTGGAAGGATACCGCAGATCAATTTCATGAGATCATTGTAGCAGTTGATGGAAAAAAGTACTTGGACTTAATTGCCATAAATCTGGTCAAGAAAACAAGTACGGTCACAACCGTGTGTTCATGCAACGACTCTTGTGATTTCTTCAGCTCCTCGAAGAACTTCTCTGCCTCATTTGTAAGAGGATCCTCCGCTTCCAGAGCTTCTAGCATCTCATCCATCCTATCAACCTCTATTATATCATCATCCTCATGCACTTTGGCTATGACTTGAGAATTAGTCTCGCTGTGAAAGGTTCACACTTCATAATGTGGAGTGAAACTGTTTCGACATAAGTGAAATAAAAGCTCCAATCTTCTCAAAAACTTGGTGTTTCGTCATTTTGTACATGGGCACCGCACCATATCTTCCGTTGACAACGAAAATGCTCGATCCAAAAATTGATCAAACTTGGTAAACCACTCATCTGAGTGACCACGAGTTCTGCTCTTCCAGCCAGTATACATCCAACTGCGGTCTTCACCCATGTTTGGCTCTGCAGTTTAACACGAAAGAAATTGTTATTAATATATTGCTATGTTATGTCACGGCCCTACAACCTAGACAGATAGATCCTAAACCCACCCAATAGTGACCGAGCAGAGCGTGCTCATGACGAGACGCGTGATCCGGATTCGAATGAAATTTCGGCAGCATAACCCCGTTGTTCTCCACTGCACGCCCAAAAATGGTGCAGCAGAGAACAACAGGGTTGCGCCACCGAAATCTCGTCCAAATCCGGACCCGCGTCTCGTCACAAGCCACGCCCCCTAGGTCACTTCGAGGCTGTCCAAAAAGGGACAATTCTGAACCTGCACGTCTCAGATGCCAATGGCATGTGAGACGTGCTGATCCGAAACGGGTAATACATTGCTATAAGTTACGTTGCTCATTTTCATTTTGAGGTCATTTAAGAGAGAGGAAAGAACTAGAGAAAGAGTGAGAGGAAAGTTGGTCTTAGATGACAATTCCACATCCATTTCCACCGTCCGCGTAATCACGAGTCATTGACGTCCTTGCCAACCCGTTCACTTCCCTGTTGATTTGAGGCATACGGTACCACTACAATGGTCTACACGGCACGATCACACTTATTATGTGTCGTGCCCTTCCGGTTTGGTCCGAGTCGACCCAAAACACCTTTATTTATATATATTAAGTAGTCACTCAAAAACATTATATGAATGCACTAAAGTCCAAAAATACACTAAACAGAATAGAAAAAAATTATTAATTCTAAACACTCACGCAATCAAAAGAACAAGAGAAAAAAATTATTAATTCTAGTAACCTGCATAATAAACATATTTACAAAAGCATGACAAAAAATTATCTAAACTTAAAAAACATAATCATCTAGCAACATCTAGATCACACACTTGACATAGGCTGAACTAGTAACATGGTGATGCAAATCTAAAGAAAATGTGTTACATCATTAAAAGTTTCATAAAAAACAGTTGGAACATTATACATATCAGGGCATCTACTATAAGAGCAACAAGTTGTCATATACAACTAAAAGCACTGTACTCTGTCATATACAATATGAGAAGAATGATGGTGCCATACCTGAGCAGTGAAGTGGATCTGAGTGTGCACGATGGGGTGGGGACCTGAGCAATGTAAAGAAAATACATTATGTCAAGACCGATTTGATAAAAATAGCAAGAACACTCAAAGAACTAAATATAATTGGGCTAGCTAGATCACCATATTATGATGCTTTTGGTTGATCCAGAAGCAAGTCCCTCACTCGATAAAAAAACAATGGTTAATAACCTAATTTTCAGCTTTAAGAGGTTATTCTAGTGCTAAACAGAAAAAAATTGTAGTAATTGTGTTTCCCTTTTATCTAATAATCAGTGTTCAGGAAGCGCCAATAGGCGCTCGCCTGTGCGTGCCTGGGCGCAAGGCGCAGGCCTTCCGCCTCGCCTTGGGGTATAGGCGGCTATTCCGCGTCGGGTGGAGGGGTGCAGATTCAGGCGCCAGAGATCCGGAGGCGGAGGCGCCAGATCCGCTGTCGGCGGGGTGCTAGATTCCGTCACAGTGGAGAGGAGGAGATGCCAGATCCGCCGCTGGCGACGGAGGTGCCAGATCTACCGCTGGTTAGAGAGGAGTGGAGCTGCGAAGGGATGAAGGAGGATAGGGAGATCCGCCGCCGGTTAGCAGGAGGTACACGGGCGTTCGTGATTCTGGAGGCGTTCGTGGTTCGCGGTGCGCCTCGGTTTCACTCGCCGCTCGTCCCTTGCTTCCTTCCTCACACGTCAGTTGGGACGTGACCACCTATGGCTCTTGGTCCCTTTGCACCACGTCACGGCGCCCTCGGGGCGGGCGAGCAGTACGCTACGAGCGACGTACGTCACGGAAGCGAGACACAGTCGGACCGAGCAGCAGCAGCAGGCCGCACCGGGGAAGGAAGTCAGAAAGAGTGAAACCAGCGGTCCCAGTCCGCATGCGCTAACGCACGGCGTGGGAGCGGGCACAGATCCGATCGGCAAATCAATCGCCTCCTCCCCACCCTCCCCTTCCGGTCAGTTCCGTTCCACACAGATCCCGGTGCCCCCACCACACAGCCCGCTCCTCTCCTCGCTTCCCCGCTCGCACCAGAATCGGTGGCAAATTACCCGTCGCTCCCAGACACGCGATGGCCGAGTGCCACAGCCTCATCGAGTTCCTCCGGGTCTTCGAGCAGCACCGCAGGGCGGCGGACAGCTCTGCCCTGCTGGCCTGCTCCCGATCCAGGGCCAGGGCCGCCGGATCCTGCTGCGACAGCTCCCCGATGGCTGCCATCAACGCGGTCGTCCTCCTCGCCGCCCTCGCCATGCTCGGCTTCCTCGTCGTCCCGTACGCCAAGCTGCTGCTCCTCGAGGTGGGCGCACTGCTGCACCCGGTCTTCGCTGCCGCGGTCCTCGTGTGGGAGCTGCTGGGCCACCACGCGCGCAAGTGCGGCAAGCCTAGGTTCAGGGGCCTCAAGAAGGCCGTCGAGTTCGTAGGAATTTGTAGGAATAATAACCCTAACTACCATGCATGATTCCCTATTGTGTATCTATATAATTTGTAGGAATAATTCCCTATTGTGCATATGGATTTTAAAATGAAAGAAAAAAACCGAGCTCACATCGGTGCCGGAGGCGGCGGGGGCGCGCCGGTCCGGAGCCGGCGACGGCGGGGGCAGCAAGGCCGGGGGCGCGGCGGGCCGGGGCGGCGGGGGCGCGACGAGCAGAGGCCGGGGGCGCGGCGGACCGGGGGCGGCGAGGTCGGGGGTGCGGCGGACCGGGGGCGGTGTGGGCGCGGTGGGCCGGCGGCAGGAGCGGGAGCGGCGGGGCCGGGGGCAGAGCGGAGCGGGGGGGGGTGCGCGTAAGGATTGGACGAAGAGAATGAACTTGGCCTGACGGTATAGGACTTTAATTTGCGACAGCCATTTTAATTGCGATGGTCCTAGGGTTAGCCGTCGCAATTAAAACTATTTGCGACGGCTAACGGAAGAGGCCGTCGCAAATAAGCTTATTTTGCGATGGCCTACTTATTTGCGACGGCCATTTTAGATGGCCGTCGCAAATAAGTGTAAATTTGCCACGATTTATCTAATTGTGACCGCGTTTCCTGTAGTGGCAGCTCAGGGCTACCATCAGAATCCAACACTGCCCCATTCAGAATGGGAAGAAGGGAGAAGGCACTGTCGTCAACATCAGATGCCAGGGGCAACAAGGAACAGGAGTCCTGCCAAGGGGTTCTGAGGGAGGAGAAAAAAGGTGCAGATGATGTCACAGGTTTGGTAAGGCGGGGGACAAGGAGAGTAGGGTTCAACATAGGAGGGAGAGGCAAAAAGGGCGAAAGGGCTGCAGATGGACTCCAAAAAGCAGCGGAGGAGGAGGCAGCCATTGGCAATGGTGGTCGCCGTTGCTCATACGACAACAAGTGTTCAGGTACATTGATATATAGTGATGCCTAGCAGCTACGGATCCGGATAGGCCGGAGAGATTGAGCGCACATCCCGCATGCGTGTACCGGCCCATGCCACGACGCAGCTTCAGCAAGCGAGAGGATCGGGACGTGATGAAGATCCGGGCGTGCTCCGTGGATCAGTTTGGGATGCATCCCGGCAGGTTCGGAGGTGACGTTGAGACGTGTATGCGGATGTGTGCTGCTAACAATATTATACAAATGCAATAAACACAAAATATAAACAGAAAACTAATTTATATATACGAGAAAGAAATTGCTATGAAAATTCTCATATGACAATCCATGTACCCTTGGTTTATTTCTAACACCACTCTGTAGAGTAACCAAAATATACATATAATGAGGTCATGATAAAATAACAATTATCACAGCATCATCTAAGATTGAGAAGCACTAGCTATTGTTTTCAGCAAGCAGCGGTAAAGCATTTGCAAGAAAGACTGTAGCAGGGGATCCTTGTGCCTTATTTCCTGAGCTGTTCAAGAAGTCTATGGGCTTCTCTGAGCTCCTCCGAGGAGGAACCGGAGTCACCGCTTTTGTAGGCATCCATAACTTGTTTTTGAAAGTTCATGGCAAGGGTTGTAGCTGCATTCGTTCGACGGGGAGAGCCAGGAGCTTACCGGAAACGAACCGGAGGACTGCGGTCGATGCACTACGGGGAGAGGCAGTGCTCGCGAGAAGTCAGGCTGGCGACGGCAGATGTCAGGGGGTCGACGGTGCAAGTGAACGTGGCCGTTGCCGCGGCCGATGCCGCGACCGATGGCGAGCACTGTCACCCGCGATCGATCGCGGCCTGTGCACGCGGCTGTTCGAGAGAAACAAGAGTTGGCGGCAGGTTCCCGAAGGGTCACGAGGTCGCCGCCAGAATAAGCGTCTGGCTTAATGGAATCGCGAGGGATGGGTCGCGTTTTCAGATCGGGAACTCTCAGTTGTTTTCGAGCTTTCCACGTAAATGGCTCAAAAAATAATTAAGATTTAAGTAATGCATTGGGTAAGATTTTTATTTTTTCATTGATTATTAGCTGCTTATATGTGGAAATAGAGAGGACTGTTATCCGCCGTTTGCAGTTTTTGATGTAATGCAAGCTACGCGAACCAGAATACGTTAGGCTTGGCTTTAGACTTCCACAGTGTTGGGATTTGCAGCTGACTTGGAGTACCCTCGATCTGATTTTGATAGGCTGATCTCGCTGTATATTTCCCTGTGTGCATCCATATTATGTTGTCTGTACGTTGGTGGCAGAGTGATACCGTAGAAATCAACTCCCAGAGTCTGACATATTCTGTTATTTCGTGGATTGATGTTATGTCACTCAATGGTCTTATCCAGTCTGAAGTTCCTTCGCCACTGTCCTAGTTTTGTGCCTTGTTGCATGGAAGAGAAGCGGGAAACCCTCCTGTAGCGTTTGTTGTTCTGACTATCTATCAAGCCAAAATAAGGTCACTTGTCCATCACCGATGATACTGCAAGTCGATCTTGAAAACTGTGCTCTTTCCACTGCCACGCTGTTGGGGTGCATCCCTGACCATCACCTTTCTGATCCCACCTTTGACAGCAAAAGTCATCTTAATCCGCCATGCTTTTGAAGGTCCAACAGGCCCAATCCCCCTAACTATTTAGGCATGCACATTGTTTCCCAATTTACCAAGCAACACCGCCAGTGTTTTACCCCCTATCAGTGCCCGCCTAGACAAATACCCTTCTGATTTGAACTATTTTCTTTATTGCCCACTTTTGCTAGTGTTGATAACTGTCACAGGATGCATCATTGTTGATGTGAGTACTGCTTTTGCTAGTGTTGCTCTTCCTGCTTTTGTAAGATGGCTCCCCTTCTGTTCCCGTAGTTCTTCCCTTACTTTGTCTATCAACGGCTGAATGTTGGCCCGCCTAAGCTTTCTTATGTGCATTGGTAACCCTAAGTACATGCATGGGAATTGTTCCACCATCGTCGGGAACACTTGTGCTAGCTGTTTTGTGTCTATGTGATCACACATAATTGTATACACATCTGTCTTATAAAGATTTATGTTCATGCCCGCCGATTCTCCATGTAATAGCAAAATATGTGTCACACCTGGTCCCAACAAGCTAACCAGATGCATTCCACATGTATACCAGGATCAGTTCATTCATACATGTGTAGACGAAAAGTAAATAATATCATAGTACAAGCCATGTTCGAATTACAAAATAGGTCTTACAGCAACGACCCGCAGGTCTCAAATAAACAATAGTAAAGCAAATACATAGATAAGTCGGAAGCTAGCAGCAGCCTGACACTTTCTCCAATCCACAGGCAGTTGCACGAGGGAACGCCTGCCTAGAACATCTCCTCCGGATCGGCGTAGAACCTTCTTCTCCTTCATAGTATGAAGGGGGAGAGAGGGAATCGCTTTGAGTACATGGAGTACTCAGCAAGTGTGGGAAAAGAGATGAAATGGAGGCTACCACAAGGAAGGCTCATAATGGCTGTTAGCACTATGCATTACCTATACCTTAGCTTTCATTAAGCAACCTATAACTAGGTGATTCCACCCAATCAAGATTATGATAAAAGTAATGAGTAAGTAATTGAACACATGTATTCCAAATCCATAAATCCCACCATCATCCCAACCATATACTAATTATGAATCCGACATTAAGCTGCTCTTATCTGTGAGCACTGCTGTCATGACAATTTCTCAATCTCCGCAGAGAATGTATCCTTTACCCACAAGCCGTGATTTCATCCCCTGTTGCCAGGTGGACTAAGCAAACCTCCCTGATGCCCGTGACCCGTCGGTCACATTACACACTTCCGTAGGTGTGTGGCCAGGAGATCACTACGAGGTCTTTACAAAGGTCCTCCCGACTAGTAACCGACCCTCTGAGGTTTCACAGCTCTGGCTCCTAGAGTCCATTTTACCTCCGCCAGGAGAAGCCCCCTCTTGAGCCATGCAGATCACAAGGCAGATACGCTGAACCAATTCCCCACACTATCCAATTACCAGCACTAAACCGGGAGAGACCTAATTAATCGACGAAGCTGCCCCATACCCAGTCTTGTGGCGATACTGTATAGCTTAGTGGCAACTCCATAAACCAGTCCTTAGAATCCAGCAAGGTTCAACCCCCATTCCCGGGTCTTGTGCGTACTGCACCATACCATTCAAACCAACCCACCAGATTCCTATTTACTACATTCCATTTCCAACATCATAATCATAATCATAATAATAGGTCATGAGTAATAAATGTGGTCAATGTTTTCCCACCCAACTAGTATGCATGGCTAAGTGTAAAGTAAATCCCATATACTACCCTTCCATAACCCAAGCGACAAGGTAATAGGGTAAAACAACAGGGCATAGCATAAGATTCATACTAATTAACATGCAACTATCTAAACCCTTAAAAAGGTGCAAGATGGTCAAGGGCACTTGCCTCTTTCGAACTGGTTGTCGAACTGAAGTTCTTGGAAGTTGGTCTCCGCCTCGGGAACCGGGTCTACTCGAAGAGAATAACATGCAATAAGTACTACATACAATGCTAAACATAAATGGGCACACAATCACAAAAGTCTACGCAATTACGTACCAACGAGAGATTTAATGTGCATGAGCATTGGTTCAATTAATGATATTCATTAAAGGTGAATTTCTATGTGTTAGAAATGTGATTTACCATTTTATAACATGTTCACAATTATTTTTATGCTTAATACACATTTTTGGGGATTTTCCTACATGCAACTATGATTATTATATTATTTCAGATTAAAATAATGCATGAAGTAATTTTTAATGTTGTGTGATATTTATTTCTAGGCCTAAAATAATTTTATATAATTAATCCTCAATTAAATATAATTTCTACATATTTTTAGTGGCTAAAATTAATTATTTAAGTTTATATAGCAATAAAATATATTTTAAGTTGCCTAAATATTCTTCTGAATTTTATAATTTTTTATCCATTTTTCTACATTTGTTTCTATTTTTATTGTAATTTTTAGTAAATCTGAAAATATTATAATTACTGAAAATAGTTTTTAACTTGTCTAGGGGCTAGACTGTAAGTTTTCCTAATTGGGCAGGGGATAGAAACAATATTAAACAAGTTTATAGGGGCTAGACATGAATTCTGCAGTTAATACAAAATTTTCCTTAAGTCTAGAGGCTAGATTGTAAATTTCTTAGGTCTCCTCGTGATTATTTACTTCCCCAGGGGCTAGTCCGCAAATCTGCAGGGGCCCTAGTGTAAAAAGGCGGGCGCGCTGGGTCATTTAAATGTCGACCGTTGGATTCAATCTGGACGACCCAGATTCTATGAAGCGAACCGGTATGCTATGATCTAATCGCGGTCGTTGGCCGCGAATGGACGGCTTTGGTCGAGCCAAGTCGGCCCCAACCAACGCCAGCGCGGTGCGCGGTGGCGCCCGATGGCCGACGGCGGCGATCTCGCCGGAGATTGCCAAATCGCACGAAATCGAGCCTAATCCTCGAATTTAATTGAGGGAAAATGCATGGGGAGGCATCGCGAACTCACCGGAGGTGTTAGCGAGGCTCGAGGGAGCTTGGAAGGGTGTTCGCGGCGAAGGGGCACGGTGGAGGTCGACGGCGAGCGATGAGGTCGAAGCAGCAACCTCCAATCTTTCGCGCGAAGAGGTCCGAGAGCTTCCTGGCAATACGGTTAACGCGCTGGACACATTAGAAGAGAGGAAACATGATCCTCGGGGGCGATCGACGATGGGAGGCGGCGGAGGCTTATAGGCGATCGACGAAATCGATGGCGCGACGGCGATCTCCCCGAGCGAGTGTGTTTGGCGCGTGTCTGGGAGTATGGCAAACTAGTTAGGCTAAGATCAAGGAGGAAATCGCATAGCAATCGGCGGGAGCGTTGGCGACTTATCGTGAACAGAGAGGGCTAGGGTTTGAGAGCTCGAGAGGCAGGGGAAATTGGTGGTGGCGAGTAGTTTATAGCTGCGGTGAGGTTGGCGGTTGTGGCGCGTTTGCGGGGTTCGAAAATTGGGCGTTGATCCGAGGTGAGGGGGGGCGTGGGCACGACATAGAACGTGTGCGCGGGGGCTCAGTCGTTGCGCAGGGCACGGGCGACGGTTGCGCCGCGGGGAAGAAAGTGGAGGGGCACCGACAGGCGGGCCGGGGCGGCCAGAGAAAGGAGAGGGAGAGAGGGAGATGCGCGGGCGGGCCGCCGCAAGGGATTGAGCCGCAAGCAGTTTCGGCCCAGGGACATGTTTTTCATTTTTAATTTCTTTTTCTTTTCAATTTCTTTTCTATTTTCTTTTGGTTTGTGTTTTCAAATTCAAACGTTTTTTTCTAACTCATTCAAAGTTTAAATGGCACACAATATGCACAAAGACATGATGCAAATTTATATTACAAAGCTTGAGTTTTAGTGTGTTACAACTCTACCCCCTTAAAAGGAATCTCGCCCTCGAGATTCGGACGTCCTAAGAGAATAGATAGGTAAATTCGGCCTTCAGGTCTTCTTCTTTCTCCCAAGTTTCTTTTGCCTCCGAATGATGTTTCCACTGCACTTTGCACATCCGGGTGACCTTGTTCCTTGTAACTCGTTCTGACATCTCGAGAATCCGTACCGGCCGTTCTGCATATGATAGATCCTCTTGCACATCTATAGCTTCCATGGGTAACTATTCCTCGAACACTCTTAAGCACTTCTTCGGCTGCGACACATGGAACACATTGTGTACATCTGAAAGTTGAGACGGTAGCTCGAGATGATAAGCTACCTCTCCTCTTCTTTCTAGTATCTTATACGGACCGATGTAACGAGGTGCTAGCTTTCCCTTCACTTTGAACCGTCTTAGGCCTCTTACTGCTGATACCTTGAGATATACAAAATCTACTGCCTCAAAATTTAGATCACGACGTCGAGCATCTGCATAGCTCTTCTCCCTTGAATGCGCTGTCTTCAGATTGTTCCGGATCTCTTGCACTTGTCTTTCGGCTTCCCTTAGTATCTCCAGTCCAAACACTTGACCTTCCCCTGTCTGATTCCAAAACAAGGGTGTTCTACACTTTCACCCATACAATGCCTCGAACGGGGAAATCTTGAGACTAGCTTGATAACTGTTGTTGTAAGAGAATTCTGCATAGGGCAAATTCTTATCCCAACTCTTGCTATCCTTCAAGGCACAGGCATGCAACATATCCTCCATGATCTGATTTGTCCGTTCTATCTGACGATCTGTCTGCGGGTGATAAGCTGAGCTGAAATTGAGTTGAGTGTCCATTGATTCATGTAACTTCTGCCAGAATCTTGAAGTAAACTGGGTACCTCGATCAGACACTATCTTCTTCGGGACACCATGCAAGCATACAATCCTTGCCATGTATAGTTCTGCCAACTTCGAGCCAGTTTTCCTTGACCAGAATGAAATGAGCTACTTTAGTTAAACGGTCCACGATTACCCATATGGAGTCATATCCTGACTTGGTCCTTGGTAACCCCACAACAAGGTCCATGCTTATCTCTTCCCATTTCCATTCTGGTATCTTGAGTGGTTGAAGTAGTCCAGCACGTCTTTGATGTTCCGCCTTGACCAACTAACACGTGTCACACAGAGCCACATACTCGGCCAAATCACGTTTCATGCCAAGCCACCAATATCGATCCTTAAGGTCTTGATACATCTTGGTACATCCAATATGAATAGACTAGGATGAATCATGCGCTTCTCTCAATATCAATTATCCGATCCCCTTGATATTTGGCACACATATCCTCCTCCCTATCCATAAGGTTCCGTGTTCATCTTCCCTAAAATCTGGGGCTTTACCAATCTTCATCAACCTCTTGAGTTTCTGGATCTTCATATCTTCCTTTTGGCCCTCTCTAATGTCTCATTGCAATGTGAAATCCACTTCCATTGCTAGTTAGACACTATGCATAGGTTTAGTCTTGCAAAATCCTCACATAACTGCGGTTGATGAGCTTTATAGTCATACTGTTGCATTGTGGATTCCTACTCAAAGCGTCCGCGACCACATTCGCCTTTCCAGGGTGATAGTTGATCCCAACATCAAAATCATTAATTAGCTCGAGCAATCTTCGTTGTCGGAGATTAAGGTCTGGCTGAGCGAAGATGTACTTTAAGCTCTTGTGGTCGCTGTAGATTTCTGTTCTTTTCCCCATCAAGTAGTGTCTCTATAGCTTCAATGCATGAACAACAGCTGCTAGCTCCAAATCATGGGTCGGGTAATTATTTTCATGCTTTCTGAGCTGTCTTGAAGTGTATGCCACTACATGTCCTTCTTGCATCAGAACACATCCCAATCCTTGTCCAGCAGCATCACAATAGACCGAGAACTCCTTTTTCATATCGGGCATAACCAACACTAGAGCAGTAGTCAACCTCTTCTTTAGTTCGGTGAAACTTGCTTCACATTCTGGTGTCCACTTGAATTTAGCCTCCTTCTCGAGTAGCTTAGTTAGCGGATGTGCGATCTTTGAAAATCCCTCAATGAATCGTCGATAGTAACCATCCATTCCCAAGAAATTTCGGATTTCTCTCACATTTTCTTGCGTTTCCCACTTGAGAATACCTGCCACATTACCCGGATCTACGGCTACTCCTCCTTCTGATATGACGTGTCCCATGAATGATACTTGCTTCAACCATAACTCGCACTTGCTGAACATAGCATATAATTGGTGTTGCCGAAGATTCTGTAGTGCCAACCTCAGATGTTCTTCATGTTCTTCTTCATTCATGGAAAATATCAAAATGTCATCAATGAATACCACCACAAACTTGTCTAAATATTCCATAAATACCTTGTTCATGAGGTACATGAAGTAGGCAGGAGCATTGGTCAACCCAAATGACATAACCGTGTACTCATAAAGACCGTATCGAGAGACAAATGCATTCTTGGGTATGTCCGTGGGTCGAATCTTCAACTGGTGATAACCCGAACGAAGATCAATCTTAGAGAACATGCATGCTCCTCGCAACTGATCAAACAAATCTTCGATCCTTGGCAGTGGGTACTTATTCTTGATGGTCACAACATTCAAAGCACGATAATCCACACACAATCTTTGAGTGCCATCCTTCTTAGGTACAAATATAACTTGTGCTCCGCAAGGCGACAAGCTAGTGCGGATATATACTTTATCCAATAGCTCCTCGATGTGATCCTTCAGTTTCACTAGTTGTTTGGCATCCATTCGATACGGCCTATTATATATCGGAGCTGTCCCAGGCGTAAGCTCGATAATGAACTCAATCACCCGATCAGGTGGCATACCAGGTAGCTCTTCAGGGAATACATCTGGAAACTCCCTAACAACTTTGATCTCTTCTACACCTTCAAATTGATTAACCTGAACCCTTGTCACTGGCATTGGATTAGGACCGAACTCAACCTTGGTGCCATCTGAATGTGTCAAACAGACCATCCTGGTTGCACAATGGATCACCCCACTGTATTTTGCCAACCAGTCCATTCGACAGATAATGTCCAACCCTTGAGATTCAAGGACTATGAGGTTCGCTGAGAAGGCTACCCCCCTTATGTCTATCCTTACATTAGGGCATACTTGCCTTGTTATCATTTGTCCTCCAGGGCAGTTGACTATAAGTTGCTGAGCCATTAAATGCACTACCATGTCATGCCTTCTTATGAGTTCTCTAGATATGAATGAATGTGTGGCACCAGAATCAAACAACACCGTAGCTAAATGAGAATCGGCAGGGAACGTACCAACAACCACGTCTGGCGCCTCATTAGCATCCTCAATCACCACATGATTGACCCTTCCACGATTAGCTGGCTGCTGTGATGGCTTCTTTGGGCAACGAGTGGAGTAGTGTCCTACCTCCCCACAGATGTAGCATGTTACCACTGCATTGTCACCTTGGGCTTTATTACCCCCATGTTGGTTCTATTGCTGCTGGCCTGCAGGGCGAGGTGCTGGAGCTGCGGGGCGAGGTGGCTGCATTGTTTGGTGTGGAGGTTGTGGTGGCTGGCGCATCTGCTAGTTGTAGGGTGTGGGTGGCCTGTAGGTAGGGTTTGGGAACCTCTGTCCCGTGTAAGGGTTCATAGGACGAGTCATAGGTGCCATAGGCTGAGGAGCGATGCAGGGGCACGCATTACTACTAGAAGCATGCCCTTGAGCCAACTTTCTCTTCCTGTCATCCTCATCTAACTCTTTCTTGGTTCTTTCCACTTCGAAAGCCTTGTCCACCAACTTCTGAAAGTTATTGTAATCACTGGAAGACATGGTGATCTTCAACTCTTTGTCAAGGCCCTTCTTGAAACGAAACTGTTTCTTGGAGTCAGTATCCACATCTTTTGGTGCATAACGAGACAATTGGGTGAACTTGTTCAGGTAGTATCGCACATTCATACGGCCCTGCTTCAGCATGAGGAACTCCTCACGTCTTGCCTAGATCTCTCCTTCGGGCACGAATTGATTGCGGAAGTTAGTCTTGAACTCATCCCAAGTGATATTTTTTGGGTTCTAATGGGCTTCAGTGTAAGCAACCCACCAATCAGCTGCAGGTCCTTGAAATTGGTGAGAGGCTAGCAGTACCTTCTCTACTCCTTCACATTGAACGATCCTCAACTTGCTCTCAACTGCTCGCAGCCAATCATCTGCATCCATTGGCTCACTAGGGGTGGCAAAGGTGGGTGGATGGGTGTTAAGAAAGTCTCTCGGATGGGATCTGGGTCCAGGAGGTGGTGGTGGTGGATCTTGCTGCATGTTGGCCACTATCTGGGTGAGGTTGTTGAGCAGTTTGGTCTGTATAGCCATCATCTGTTGCATCTGCTGCGCTGGTGGGGCTCCTCGATCTCCCCTACCGTTCCATCCTGGAAAACCTCCAAGTTCCTCCTCATTGGGTGGAATACCCCTACCACGGCCTCTACCTCTACCGTCCATCTGTATTGGAAATAACTGAAGCTTTAGAACAATAGACCTGATACAGAAGAGTATACTATGGTAAAACGATCCCAACTACATGCATCAAGGAGAATATCTATATAGAAAGCAAATCCATTAACTAGTGCGGATGTGGACAAGATGCCATGGCATTCCACAACTCGCACGACACACTAGCAAACCTATGAACAACTGACGTGGGTGTGGACAAGATGCCTAAGGCATTCCACAACTCACGTCCCACACAAACACACCATGCAGCAAATAACTCAACATAAACATAGATAACACAATTCAAGACTGGAGAGGGCGTAGCTACACGCTCCTACAAACTACGGGTAGGCGTCTTAAGTTTTCGGTGCAGCTGAGGAGTACTCTCAATCCTCGGGGTCCTCGTCCATGTACTCCTCCAGGTCCTCGTCACTGCTACCAGGAGTGCTGCTCACTGACTCGCCACTGAAGATCTCAATCACTGGTATCACTGGGGCAGGCGGTGGAGCAACAGGGGGTGACGCAGGAGCTGGGGGTGCCACGGGAATAGGTGGTGCGACTAGGAGAGAGGCTGGTGGTGTCACGTGGGCGAGTGACCCAGGAGCTGGCGAAGCAGGCGAGGAAGGTGGAGCTGGTAGAACTGGCGAAGCTGGTGGTGCTGGCGGGGCCGGTGGAGAAGGTGGAGCTGCTGGAGCTAGTGGAGAGGGTGGAGCTAGTGGTGCAGGTGGTGCTGGTGGAGCTGGTGGAGCTGGTGGCGTAGGTGGTGCTGGTGGAGCTGGTGGAGGTGGTGGTGACCCAAGCGTGGTCGCCCTCGGGTAGCGCTAAGGGTCACGGCGGTCAGGGGAGTCGGGGCACCAGGGATCACCATCGGAGGCGTAACAAGGAAGGTCAGGGTCACGGTGGGTTATCCTCTGATAGCACCGGATGATCTGGTCCTTCCGGTCGTTAAGGTCCCGGAAGTCCTGCAACTCCTGCTGGCAGCGGTTGTATCGCACAGACAGCTCAACCACGTCGCCCACCAAACGCTCTGGCCGGCAGAGGCGAAGTGGACTCTCCAGAGCACGTCCCACAAAGTCGGCAGTGCCGCTCGGGCGCTGGGGCGTGTAGGCGTGCGAGGAGTGCTCGAGACGAAGACAGTGTGCGTGACTCCAGAAATTCGTGGCCTCCCAAGTCGCGTCCTCCTCAGTTGACCGCTGGGAGCTCCTCCACGCTGGCGAGTAGTGGACCCTCAATAGCTCGCGGTCGTAGTAGATGGCCAGTTGGCAGGCCCACTCGGTCATCAGGGGGCCGCTGACCCTGGTGGTGGTGTAGCGCAGGTCGAGACGGGGGTGTCGGTATCCGGCGGCGTGAAGTAGCGAACGAAGATGTCGGCGCAGGTCACCAGCAGTCTGCCCGGTGGAGCAGATCACCGCCTCGCAGTGAGGGGCAAACGGTACAGAGCGGCTAGCCATCGTGTGGCGTGGCAAGCGACCTCCAGTGGACTTACGCGCGGTATGCTTGCAGCGCGCCATCTACAAAATTTGAAATAGAAGAGTGTGAGAACTCCAACAAATCAAAACAATATATGCAAAAGTAGTACAATAAAGGAAGAAGAACAGAGAAGTTTGTAAAATAGTTTTTAGAGAAAATAGTATAGTCCTTAATACGTCCATCTCTATCATACGGGCAACACGGCTCTGATACCACTTTTGTCTCACCTGGTCCCAACAAGCTAACCAGATGCATTCCACATGTATGCCAGGATCAGTTCATTCATACATGTGTAGACGAAAAGTAAATAGTAACATAGTACAAGCCATGTTCGAATTACAAAATAGGTCTTACAGCAACGACCCGCAGGTCTCAAATAAACAATAGTAAAGCAAATACATAGATAAGTCGGAAGCTAGTAGCAGCGTGACGCTTTCTCCAATCCACAGGCAGTTGCACGAGGGAACGCCCGCCTAGAACATCTCCTCCTGATCGGCGTAGAACTCTTCATTTACTGCTTCTTCTTCTTCATATCTGAAGGGGGAGAGAGGGAATCGCTTTGAGTACATGGAGTAATCAGCAAGTGTGGGAAAAGAGATGAAACGGAGGCTGCCACAAGGAAGGCTCATAACGGTTGTTAGCACTATGCATTACCTATACCTTAGCTTTCATTAAGCAACCTATAACTAGGTGATTCCACCCAATCAAGATTATGATAAAAGTAATGAGTAAGTAAGTAATTGAACACTTGTATTCCAAATCCATAAATCCCACCACCATACCAACCATATACTAATTATGAATTCGACACCAAGCCGCTCTTGTCAGTGAGCACAGCTGTCATGACAGTTTCTCAATCTCTGCAGAGAACATATCCTTTACCCACAAGCCGTGATTTCATCCCCTGTTGCTAGGTGGACTAAGCAAACCTCCCTGATGCCCGTGACCCGTCGGTCATATTACACACTTCCGTAGGTGTGCGGCCAGGAGATAACTACGAGGTCTTTACAAAGGTCCTCCCGACTAGTAATCGGCCCTCTGAGGTTTCACCGCTCCGGCTCCTAGAGTCCATTTTACCTCCGCCAGGAGAAGCCCCCTCTTGAGCCATGCGGATCACAAGGCAGATACGCTAAACCAATTCCCCGCACTATCCAATTACCAGCACTAAACCGGGAGAGGCCTAATTAATCGACCAAGCTGCCCCATACTCAGTCTTGTGGCGATACTATATATCTTAGTGGCTACTCGATAAACCGGTCCTCAGAATCCGGCAAGGTTCAACCCCCATTCCTGGGTCTCGTGCGTACTGCACCATACCATTCAAACCAACCCGCCAGATTCCTATTTACTACATTCCATTTCCAACATCATAATCATAATCATAATAATAGGTCATGAGTAATAAATGTGGTCAATTTTTTCCCACCCAACTAGTATGCATGGCTAAGCGTAAAGTAAATCTCATATACTACCCTTGCATAACCCAAGCGACAAGGTAATAGGGTAAAACAACAGGTCATAGCATAGGATTCATATTAATTAACATGCAACTATCTAAACCCTTAAAGGTGCAAGATGGTCATGGGCACTTGCCTCTTTCGAAGTGGTTGCCAAACTGAAGTTCTTGGAAGTTGGTCTCCGGGTCGGGAACCGGGTCTACTCGAAGAGAATAACATGCAATAAGTACTACATTCAATGCTAAACATAAATGTGCACACAATCATAAAAGTCTACGCAATTACGTACCTACGAGAGATTTAATGTGCATGAGCATTGGTTCAATTAATGATATTCATTAAAGGTGAATTTCTATGTGTTAGAAATGTGATTTACCATTTTATAACATTTTCACAATTATTTTTATGCTTAATACACATTTTTGGTTATTTTCCTAGATGCAACTATGATTATTATATTATTTCAAATTAAAATAATGCGTGAAGTAATTTTTAACGTTGTTTGATATTTATTTCTAGGCCTAAAATAATTTTATATAATTAATCCTCAATTAAATATATTTTCTACATAATTTTTAGAGGCAAAAATGAATTATTTAAATTTATACAGCAATAAAATATATTTTTATGTTGTCTAAATATTTATTATGAATTTTATAAATTTTTATCCATTTTTCTACATCTGTTTCTATTTTTATTGTAATTTTTAGTAAATCTGAAAATATTATAATTGCTGAAAATAGTTTTTAAACAGTCTAGGGGCTAGACTATAAGTTTTCCAAACTGAGCAGGGGCTAGAAACAATATTAAACAAGTTTATAGGGGCTAGACATGAATTCTGCAGTTAATACAAAATTTTCCTTAAGTCCATAGGCTATATTGTAAATTTCTTAGGTCTCCGCGTGATTATTTACTTCTAGTCTGCAAATCTGCAGGGGCTCCAGTGTAAAATAGCGGGCGCACGGGGTCATTTAAATGTCGACCATTGGATTCAGTCTGGACGGCCCAAATTTTATGAAGCGAACCGGTATGCTACGATCTAATCGTGGCCGTTGGCCGCGAGTGGACAATTCTGGTCGAGCCACGTCGGCTCCAACCGACGCCAGCGCGATGGGCGGTGACGCCAGACGGCCGATGGCGGCGATCTCGTCGGAGATTACCGAATCGCACGAAATCGAGCCTAATCCTCAAATTTACTTGAGGGAAAAATGCATGGGGAGGCATCGCGAACTCACCGGTGGTGTTAGCGAGGCTCGAGGGAGGTTGGAAGGGTGTTCGCGGTGATGGGGCACAGTGGAGGTCGATGGCGAGCGATGAGGTCGAAGCAGCGACCTCCAATCTTTCACGCGAAGAGGTCCGAGAGCTTCCTGGCAATGCGGTTAACGTGCTCGACACATTAGAAGAGAGGAAACATGATCCCTGGGGGCGATCGACGATGAGAGGCGACGGAGGCTTACCAACGATCGACGAAATCGACAGCGCGACGGCGACCTCCTCGAGCGAGTGTGTCTGGCGTGTGTCTGGGGTTATGGCGAACTAGTTAGGCTAAGATTAAGGAGGAAATCGCATAGCAATCAGCGGGAACGTTGGTGACTTATCGTGAACAGAGATGGCTAGGGTTTGAGAGCTCGGGAGGGAGGGGAAATTGGGGGCGGCGAGTAGTTTATAGCTGCGGTGAGGTCGTCGGTTGTGGCGCGCGTGTGGGGTTTGAAAATTGGGCGCTGATCCGAGGTGAGGGGGGGCGTGGGCACGACATAGAACGTGGGCGCGGGGGCGCGGTCATTGCACAGGGCGCGGGTGACGGTTGCGCCGCGGGGAAGAAAGGGGAGGGGCGCCGACAGGCGGGCTTGGGCGACCAGAGAAAGAAGAGGGAGAGAGGGAGAGGCGCGGGCGGGCCGACGCAAGGGATTGGGCCGCAAGCAGTTTCGGCCTAGGCGCATGTTTTTCATTTTTAATTCCTTTTTCTTTTCTGTTTCTTTTCTATTTTCTTTTGGTTTGTGTTTTCAAATTCAAACGTTTTTTCTAACTCATTCAAAGTTTCAAATGGCACACAATATGCACAAAGACATGATGGAAATTTATATTAAAAAGTTTGAATTTTTACGGTATTACAATATGCCTAATTGAGCACAATTCTGTTGGGTCCAGGTACAAGAAGATTGTCGCGTCTCTACATACATGGACAATGTAACCTTGTTTCTGGGTGGGGTTACTGACTTGAGAATTCCTCTTTCTGTCGCTGTCACACCTGGTATAAAAAAGGCGACCAGATGCTTTCCACATGTATGCCAGGATCAGTTGAACTCATACATATGTATACGAAAGTGAAATACCATTAAATATTGCCTTGTTCAAGTACAACAAATTATTACATAAATGACCATCCAGGTCTAAAGAAAAGTACATAGCAGCGGAAAAATACATAAAAGGGATCAAGGTCTAAAGAAAAGTACATAGCACAGGCGTTGCACGGGGGATACGCCAGCCTAGAACATCTCGTCTGGATCTCTGTAGAAGTCCTGGTTCTCCACTTCTTCATCCTCATAAACTGGTGGAGAAATGTGCAACTAACAAGTTTGAGTACCAACGGTACTCGCAAGTGGGGAAGTTTATGACATGTGGTTCATAACAAAGAAGGCAAACAGTGGTAAAAGACTATAGCAATTACAACATACTCTTAATGTTGTTAAGCACCTACACCTAGGTGAAACCCAACCATAAGTCCCAAAGTAACCAGATAACGCCCAAACCAAACCATCAACCCATTTAACCATGTGTGCTAATTATGAACTTGGTCCCATGCTGCTCGTGTCTGTTAGCACAGCTGTCTAGGCAGTTTTACAAAACTCTATAGAGTGTGTATCCTTTACCCACAGTTCGTGATTTCATCCCTTGTTGCCAGGTGGACTAAATAAACCTTCCTGTCGCCCGTGGTAGCTAACCACATTACACACTTTCATAGGTGTGTGGCCAAGAGATCACTACGAGGTCTTTCCGATGGTTCTCCTGACTTGCAATTGGTACTCTGAGGTTTCACCTCTCCGGCACCTGGAGTCTATTTTCCCTCCGCCAGGAGAAGCCCCCTCTTGAGCCATGCGAATCCCAAGGTAGTAGTATGAACCAATTCATCGCTCGTTCGATTACCAACGCTACAACGGGAGAGACCAAATTACTAAACCAAGTTGTCCCATATACAACCCTGTGGCGATATTGTATGGCTTAGCAACTTCCTCCATAAATCGGTCCTTAGAATCCAATAGGTGTCAAACCCCAAACCAATGTCTTTTGCACGCATGTACCAAACCATTCAACACCTCCTACTGGATTCCTATCAACTACTTTCAATATTTCCAACAACTCATATTTCATAGTAGATCAGATATAACATGTAGATAAATTAATTCATATTCAATTAAGCATGGCTAAGCATGAACTAATAATAATAATCCACCCTAACCATGGCGACTAGAAATACTGTGGAAATCTAGGGAAAACATAACATAGGATTCAAATTTTAATTTAGCATGCATCTAACTAAAACTTAAAAAAAGGGTGCAAGATGGTCAAAGAACTTGCCTCCAGAGTAAGCTTAGTGGTCGATAGGAAACTGGTGCTCTTGGAGATTGAAAGTCAGTTCTTGACACGACTCTAGATACGATGATGCACTTAAAATTATAACATACAATAAGAACAGTCACAAAATGCACAAAATACAATTAAATAAACATAAAATCCTACACATTAATTATTTTATTGTTAATTTAAGTCATAGGCATAAATTATGTATTATTGAGAATTTGGTTTAAATGAGATAATTGGAATAACTCATATTTTTAACAATTTTATTCAATTTTTATATTTATTTGAAACGTATTATTATTTTCCAGAAAGCTTTCTCCTTCAAAAATATGCTCAAACTAAATTCCCAACATAAAATATGCATTTTACAATTTTTACACCATTTTTAGTATTTATTTCTATGTGTAAATTAATTTCGAGAGATTAAATACACTTTTAAAGCATTTTATACATAAATCAACAATTTAATTAATTTCTTGAAAATAACACAGAACAGAATTTTAAGTAAAAATATTTATAGGGCTGTTTTTATAGTATTTTATAAAAATTAGGTACTTTTTATTTAATTTCTGATATTTTCAGGGGCTTTTCTGTAAAAACAGATTTAATCCAGAGGCTAAAATTAAATTTTATAAAGTACCAGGGTTATTTTATAATTTTCCAGTATTTATTTTGCTATTTTCTAATATTCCAGGGGCTTTCTAACAATTATTACTTTAATTCTTAGTCACTACAAAATTTCCAGAAAGCTCAGAGTTAGTTCTATAAATATTAAGGCCAAACTGTGAATAATTTGAATTGTCCAAGGGGTTATGTGTGAATTTACCAACGGTTATATGGGTTTTCGATTTGGGTCATTGGATCTCAAATGGAGGGTCCAAATTTAATTAACGAAGGGGTATTTTCTTGATCTAATCATGGCCGTACATTAGATGCCACGTCACCCCGGGTGACCAGGGCTGCGGCGCAGCAGTCGGAGCCGATGAGGATGGCGGCGCCATGGCCAGAGTTGGCCCACGTGCCCTATCTTACGGTACGGGCTACCAAACTTGAGGAAAAATGATGGAAACAAGAGAGGAGAAGAAGAGCAACTCACCCAGAGGTGTCGCACAGCCCGAAACAAAGAGGAACTTAGGCGACAGAACTCGGTGACGCCCGACGAATTTTGCGACGCAACGGCGTTTTCCCCCGACGATGATGTCCGGCGAGCCCTGAGCACACGGCGAACATGTTAGGCAAGGTTTCATTACCGAGAATTGGGTGAATCGACGGGAACGAAAGAGCCATTACCGAGCTCGTCGGTGCTTAGGGTTTGGGGTGTCGAGGTGACAGATTTAGATGGGAATAGGCCCGGGTTTTATAGGGGAATGAATGAGTAATGCACGGCGGCATCATTGGGCACGATCCGACGCTTGATTGAGGGAGAAACTGACGACATTGAAGATGGGCGAGTGGGGTGGTGCGGCGCGTGCGAGCGTTAAAGTACGGCGCTTCGGTGGAGAGGACGAAGCTGACAAGCGGGCCCAGCTGGCATCGAGAGGGGGAGGGGAAGGCGCGGGCACGGGACGGCGCAGAGAGGGAGGGAGGATTTGGGTCGGGGAAGGGATGGGCGGCCCAGGTAAATTTTTCCTTTTCCTTTTCATTTTCTTTTTCTTTTCTCTTTTGTTTTTCTTATATTTTACTGATTTGAATTTCAAAACAAATTTCTAATGAATTTGAATTTTCAAAAATTTTCACACAATCAATACATAAGATGCACTTGCCTTATATGACTTTTATTCCAAAAGAATTTTCTTTATAGCTCTTCAAAAATTCATTTTACATGTTTTTTTCTTTCCAAAAATTGGGTGTTACAGTCGCCAATTGCGTGATTTTTTTAGAGGGGGTCCATGGCTAGGATGAAAGAAGCAGCCAGAGTAGGTCACCCTGTCGAAGTCCTCACATATGCCTTATCAATTTCCCTGGGACCCCATTTAAAAAATTCTAGAAGAACTCACCGAGAGAAGGATGGAAATCCATTCTATCCATTTCACTCATAAGCTTTGCTTCTCCATGAGTTCCACAGGTATCCCCAACAGACTGAGTCAAAAGCTTTCTCTATGTCCAGCTTCAGGAAAAGTGTCAGTTTTCTCTTATTGTGAAGCTCTCTTACCAAACCTTGCACATACATGAAGCTGTCATGGATGCATCTGCCTTTGATTTGCACTCTAGTTGATCGATATCATGCTGTGTAATCTAGGTGTCAGTCTTTTTGCTAGAATTATGGAGAATATTTTCGCAACACGAATGAGGCTCATCGGTTTGTGCTTGCCATTCCACCCCTTTTTTTAGGTAACAATAAGATATGTGCTGAATTTAGAGGTTAAACCTGCTCCCTCCGAGTTGGATCATACATCTGAGCACCTGCATAACATCCTCCTTTATGATCTACCTACATTTAGTGAAAAATAAGCTGTTGAAACCATCTGGACCCCGGGCTGTGTCTTTTGGCATATCAAACACTGCCTTCCTAGCCTCCTCCACGCTGATCTCCTCCAGCTCTTGTAATTGGAATTCTTGTATGTTTAACTCAGCCTAGTTGAGTGTGTACTGTCGTGTCGCTGGTTCTCTAAAATGAGTGCTAAAATGTTGATGTATGTGTCTTTCCTTATCCTCATGCGCCACCAGCAGGCCCAAATCTGTTTGCAGGGTTCTGATATATTTCTTTCTCCCCCCCCTCCCCCCCCATTTGCTCTTAGAAAAAATAGCTTTGTGCTGGCATCTGCTGTTTTTATATTTCTTATCTTTGCTCTCTGCTTAGCCTTTATTTTCTCAATGACTAATAAGCCTTGGTATTTCAGTTGCAACCGTTATTTAAAACTTTTTTCTTTTTACAGTTAGGGTTCTTGCCTCCAGGGCTGTATCCAGCTCCCCTATGATTATTTTGGCTAATTCGTACTGTAGCTTGATGCTCCCCTTTGCCGTTCTACATAGTTTGGTGTGCTGTCTCCTCATCGGGTTCATGTTATCGACGCCCCCCCCCCCCAAATGCTCTGTGGACCACACTGATGAAGTTTGGCATGTGAACCCAGAAAATTCAAACCCACTATACTTTGGTTGCTCTGTTACATCTGTGAGGAATATGGGGCAGTAGTCTGATAAAGTGGAGGGCAGTGCTTGCAGATGTTCTGTAGCAAATTCTTCCTCCCACTGAACTAATGAAAATACTCTATCTATCTTGGTCATAACCGGGTTATCTTGCTCATTGCTCCATGTATACTTTCTTCCATGCAGTTTTAATTCTTCTCGGTGCAAGCCATCAATTGTTTCCCTGAATTCATTCATGAGCTCCCTGTTTATTATGTTGTTGTTTTTGTCCTCTACCTTGTAAATGAGATTGAAGACACCTACGATGAGATTGACCCTTGTTGCTTCAAAGTAGCTATTATTCTTCAGTCCATCAAGAAACTACAATTTTTGTTCGCTGACTTGTGGTTCGTACACCCTTGTTAGTGTTCACTCCATTCCTTCATCCAGATTATGTGGTGGCTTGGTGAGAGAAGGGTCAAGTGAGACCCGGTCCTTGTGTGGACCTCTCAACGTGGATGTAGGCTTCTTCGTAGAGCTTAACCATGGGATAAATCTTTTCTCACTTTTCTTTTACTTCTCGTGATCACTAGTATTGCTATTAGGGTTCTTATCGCTCATATTGCTCTTCACATTGATCATTGTTGAAAACTTGTGATCTAAGTGTCTTAACTTCACAATCTGAATTGTACTAGTTTACCACATATTGTTTATCTCTTTGGTGAACTTAAATTCCGCAAATAACTTGTAGAAACCAAGTTTTGGGGTTTTTACCCTGTGCTGAGTAGACTAGTCCGGCCCTATCCAGACTAGTCCGACCTCATGAATTTAATCTCGTTTAATTAAGTCATTTCAGGTATTATTGCCTATTCACCCCCCCTCTAGGCGACTTTCAATTGGTATCAGAGCAGGCTTCTCCAAAAGAGTCTAACAACTCAAAGAAGAAATGGCCAGAAGGGGTGACAACGAAGTTCCGGTGGTCGTTGATGACACCAAGACGAAGAACATCAACGTTCCTCAAGATGATCCAAACGACGACGAAGAAGTTCGGATGCTCAAGGTACGACTTCGTGAGAAGCTCAACGTGCCCAAGAAGGAGATCAATCCAATTGCCGCGACCAACGTCGACAATGGGAGTAGTTCACAAGACTACTCTCAATATCCTTATAATTATGAGCAACTAACCGCGAGCAATCATTATTTATCAATTCCCATTGGCAAACCTCCTCAGTTTGATGGAAATGATTACTCCATGTGGAAGCATAATATGAAGATGCACCTCATTTCCTTAAACCCTAACTAGCAAATTGATATGACAAGTGTTCATCTTCCGAAGAATGAGGAAGACATCACTCCAGAACAAGCTGTTCTCCTCCATCGCAATGCTCAAGCCGTTGGAGTGATTACCTCCTCATTGACTCGAGAGGAGTTCAACCGCATTGAAGGGTTGGAGGTTGCCAGGAAGATATGGGATACCCTCAAGACGGCGCACGAAGGCAACCGCGTCATTAGGGAGGCAAAGATCAAGATGATCGAAGGAGAGCTTGGGAGATTCACCATCATGGAGGGTGAGTCTCCCCAAGATATGTATGATCGCTTCAAGACTCTCATCAACAAGAGTCGGTCATATGGAAGCACCTGGTGGACCGACCACGAAGTGGTAAAGAGAATGATTCGAGCATTCATGCCTCGAAATGTCACTCTTTGCTCACTAATTCGTGAGAGTCCGGGGTTTCATAAGATGACTTCTGAAGAGGTGCTATGGAGGATCATCAACCATGAGATGATGGAGCAAGAAGCGATGTTCTACAACGATCTATAAAAGCTTTCCTCCTCCAAGAAAAGGGATGTTGCATTTAAGGAAACGTCCTCAAGATCACAAGAAAAGGAAGAGAGTGATGAAGAGAGTCCCGACATCGATGAGGAAGAAGCTCTCTTCATCAACAAATTTAAGAGGATGTTTAGAAGAAGGAGGAGGAGCTACCAAAATGAAAGAAAGAGCAAAGACAAGCCCAAGACAAGATCAAAGAGGGCTTGCTACAATTGTGGAGAGTATGGCCACTTCATTGTGGATTGTCCACATGAAGAAAACAAGAAGAAGAAGGAGGGCAAGTCCAAAGAGAAGAAGTATTTCAAGAAGAAGCAATCTGGACATTCCCACCTTGGAAAGGAGTGAGATTCAAATGAGGAATCCTCCTCCGATGAGGATGAGAAGATAGCAACCATTGCTAGGAAGAAGACAACTACATAAAACAAGCTCTTCCCCAACTTGGAGACTTCAAGGCCAACATGTCTCATGGCCAAGGAGGGAAGAAAGAAAGTTAAATATAAATCCTCTTCTTCAATTTCTTCCCATGATGATTTTGATAGTAGTAGTGAAAATGAACATATGCTTAAAGACATGAGTAAAAGTACTTTGAAGAGATTGAGATTGTTAACTTAGGAAATATTTGAGAAGGAAGAACTCATCAACCGTCAAGAGGACATGCTCATCCAACAGAAAGAGAGATGTCAAGAGGTTGAGGAGCTCTTGGAGCTTGAAAGAGAAAGAAGCAAGGCACTTGAGCATGAACTCGCTTTGAGCAAGGAAACTTGCTCAAACCTTGAGAACACTACAATTGTGCTCAAGGATGAACTTGTTAGTTTGACACAAGCTAACAAGATCCTTGAGACGCAAGTGAAGTCTCTCAAGGTCAATGCATCTTCTTCCTCTACAAGCTCACCTACAAATATTAAATCTGAAACATCTCAACCTTGTAAATGCTCAAACTTAATCATAAAGCTTAAATATGAGCTTAAGTTGGCACAAACCAACCAAGCACCAAATGGTGGCATCATTGACAAGGAGAAGATCGCATATGCACGTAGTGCATATACCAACACAAGACATCCCCTTGTCAAGGATGGTCTTGGTTATTCTTGGGAGATGAGGCAAAACGCCAAAACTCCCAAGAATGTCAAAGACATGATTGTTTTTGTCAAAGGAGGCTGATACAACAAAAAAGGGAAGAACATTGCTACTTCACCCAAATGCCTAAGAAAGAACCTCATCCATTGTTTCATGACTTTGATGCATCATATGTTTTATCGAGGAACAAGTTTGGAAAGGCCTATGCTAGATATGTTGGGCCACGCCGCAAGAGTCCTAAACCTTGTGTGTGGGTGCCCAAGTGCCTCTTGTCTAACATCAAAGGACCCAACATCGCTTGGGTACCTAAAGCCAGTGCTTAAATTTTTCTTGTAGGCATACTCCTCCGATGGAACCAAGTGGGTTCTTGATAGTGGATGCACAAATTATATGGCTAGAGAGAGGAAGATGTTTGTGGAGTATGAGCTAAATGAAGATCCAAGTGAAGGAATCTATTTTGGGGACAATAGCCAAGGAAAAATCCTTGGCACCGGTAAAATTGCTATATCCCCTAATCACACTCTTTCAAATGTCTTACATGTTGATTCAATTGATTATAACCTCTTGTCCATTTCACAACTATGTGACAAAGGTTATAATTGTTTATTCACCGATGAGGGTGTGACCGTCACAAGGAGAAGCAATGGCTCAATTGCGTTTAAGGGTGTACTCAAGGAAAAGCTCTATCTTGTAGATTTCTCCGCGGATAAAGCCCAATTTGATACATGCAAGAAGAGCTCAACAACTTCAAGAGAAATCAAGTATGGGAGCTTGTAAAGAGGCCTAATGGGAATGTCGTAGGCACCAAATGGGTGTTCCGCAACAAACAAGATGAACACGGGGTGGTTACAAGGAACAAGGCACGACTTGTGGCCAAAAGGTATTCACAAGTCGAAGGTTTGGATTTCGATGAAACCTTTGCTCCTGTAGCTAGGCTTGAATCAATTTGTATATTACTTGCCTTTGCTACTCACCATGATTTTAAGTTATACCAAATGGACATCAAGAGCGCATTCCTCAACGGTCCAATCAAGGAAGAGGTGTATGTGGAGCAACCCCCCCGGATTTGAAGATGGAGAATTCCCAAACCATGTGTACAAATTGCGTAAGGCTTTCTATGGACTCAAACAAGCACCTAGAGCTTGGTATGAGTGCCTTAGAGATTTTCTAACTCAAAATGGATTCAAAATTGGGAAGGCGAACTATACTTTATTCACTAAGCACTTCAATGATGATTTGTTTGTTTGTCAAATATATGTCGATGACATTATATTTGGTTCTACTAACAAAGCTTTTTGTGATGAGTTTTCTAAGATAATGACGGAAAGATTTGAGATGTCCATGATGGGGGAGTTGAAGTTATTTCTAGGTTTTCAAGTGAAGCAACTTAAGGAAGGCACGTTCATTAGTCAAACCAAGTACACACAAGATATACTCAAGAAGTTTGACATTGACATGGCCAAGCCCATCAAGACTCCTGTGGCAACCAATGGGCATCTTGATCTAAATGAAGATGGTCCAAGTGCGGACCAAAAGGTATATTGTTCCATGATAGGCTCATTGCTTTACTTATGTGCATATATGCCCTATATCATGATTAGTGTGTGTATGTGTGCTAGATTTCAAGCCCCTCCAAAGGTGTGTAATTTGACCGCCGTTAAGAGAATTCTTAGATATTTTGTTCACACACCAAGCCTAGGACTTTGGTACCCCAAAGGCTCTGAGTTTAACCTCATCGGATATTCCGATGCGGACTATGCGGGGTGCAAAGTTGATACAAAGAGTACATCAGAAAATTCTTGGTGGATCTCTTTTGTCTTGGTCCTCAAGGAAACAAAACTCCTTTCCTATTTCCACACCCGAAGCAGAGTATGTTGCCACCAGAAGTTGTTGTGCACAACTTCTTTGGATGCGACAAACTCTTAGGTACTATGGCATAAACTTGCGCCATATCCCTCTCCTACGTGACAATGAGAGTGCCATCAAAATAGCCCACAATCCAGTTGAACACTCAAGGACCAAGCACATCGATATTCGCCACCATTTTTTGAGAGATCACTCCATCAAAGGAGACATTGCAATCTCCTATGTACGAACCAAAAAACAATTGGCCGATATCTTTACCAAGCCCCTAGATGAGAAAAGATCTTGTGAACTTAGGAGTGAGCTAAATATTCTAGATTCTTGAAATGTGGCTTAAGTCTTGCACATCTGATTGTTATATTCAAAATTCACACATGTTTGCGAAAAACTCATCCTCCTCAAGTTTTCTACAAATTATTTTGAAATTATGGAATCCTTGTGAATCATGGTCATAGTTTGATTGTTGATTGCTTATTGACCATGTTTACAAATATCTTTTGTAAAATCTAGTCCAAAGGATCAAATATCCACTAAAAACTCAATATATAAGAGTTTTCATCCTTAGGACTGGACTAGTCCGCAAATAGACCGGACTAGTCCGGTGGCTCAGAACAGTCCGAACCCAGTCCGATAGCTAGACAAGTCCGGGTCCCTGACTGGACTAGTCCGGCCCCTGGGGACTTAACCTCCCCAGAGAGCCCTTGACCTCTCCACTTCCATTCAAACTCTCTCTCTCTCTCTCCAAAAATTCTCGAAAACTGCTGCCTCTTCGGTGATTTTTGATTCCAACCACAAAATCTTGATTCCAATCAGTGGATTGAAGCCCTAAGGTGCTTAGGAACCTTTCCCCAAGCATCGGAGGCCGATTCCTCACCCACATTTCATCGAATCGAATATTTGAAGAGGTATTCTTGACCTAACCCAAAATCTCCAAAATTCAAATCTATTAGGTCTATTGATGGATACCTCTTCACAAATGTTGTTGTGCACATCATTGTGATCATGTACCTCTATTTTTGTGGTAGGATTCGTAGTTTTCACAAAATTTCTCTAGATTAGGGTTCTTGCTGTGTGAACCGGACTAGTCTGGCTTCAGGGCGGACAAGTCCGGTTGGATACGGACTAGTCCGACCCCTAGGCGGACAAGTCCGGACTACATAGTGAAAATACTATCCTTGATCGATTCTGTTAATTCTACCACTTTATCTTGACTCCTTGGACTCATTCACATTCCCTTGCCTCTTTTATCATCAACCATGTCGGATAACGAGTATGTTCCACCTTTCATCTCTGAGACTGAAGCGGAGAAGCAAGCTCTTTATTGCCGGAGGCAACGAGAGGATCAAGAAATGGTTGCTGCATACTTTGCATCACATAGAGCAAAGAAGACACAGCGAGAAGAGTACAATTCTGCAGCTACCGAGGCAGACCCAAGAAAAGGAAACGGCTTGTGACTTTGGGTGAAAAAGCTAGAACCCAGGGGGCGAGGCCTTCCAAGGATAAAGGCAAGGCCCCAGTGGAGGCTGCACCCGAGAAAAGGGTGACTGTTGCCAAGAAGGATGCAAGCAAGGCAACGAAGGGGGCCTCTCAGCCTATTGGCCCATTGAGGATGTCTTCTCCTGCACGGAACCCAAACCGTGCAGCTACCTTCGACGCTAACATCTTCAAGGGCAAAGGGGCTGAGAAGGCACACAAGCTCAGGAAGATCAATGTCTATCACTGCGACAGGAGCACAGTGGGTCCCCGTTTCTGGTGTGACTTCCACTGTGACTACTACCGGACGGTCTACATGACCAAGCAGACCCCTGTCACAAATGCTCAGTGGATTGACTGGGACTACATGGCCCAGAAGGATCACATAGCCTTCAATGGTGTGATTGAGGCCGTCAAGAGGCATGGATTGAAGAAGTTCATGGCTTTCTAGTATGACTGGAATGTGGAAGTAGTTGCCCAGTTCTACTCTACAGTCTACTTCCACACTGATGGAGATCGCCGGATTACATGGGTGACTCATGGCGAGCAATACTCCACCACCTACTGGGAGTTTGCTTAGCTGCTTGACCTAAAGGATCAACTGGACAATTAAATCATTATCTCCAACTTGAGGCCAGATGATCGCGATACCCTGGAGTACATGTATCCTAGCCATGTACCCTTTGAGGCGGGGCACATAAGGAACATCAAGCCCTACTACAGTGTCTTCAACAGGGTGCTCAGGAAGACCATTGCCCCCAAGGATGGAGTTGTGGGGATAATTCAAGGGAATTTGAGGCATTTGATGGTCCTCATTGATGGAGATGTCCGCTTTAATGTGGTTGACTATATCTTTGATAACATCTTCAACATCCTGCACACTCCCAACCAATCATGTGGATACGCTCAGTACATTATGTACATGATCGAGAAGATCTCTGGACTCACATTCAACAAAGACATAATTCACCGGAGGCTTCGACCTCAACTCCTTCCTATAGAGCCGGCTGCTCCTAGGAGGAAGAATGCGGATCCTCCCGCTTCTTCCTCTCACTTTGTTCCATCTCCTCCACCACCTCCGCCTTCGTCACAATGCGGGAGTGGATTCTTCAAATGCTTTAAAGCTCTTTTCTCCTCGTGCCGGATGACGGAAATTCGGCAACGTCGCATGGAGCAACGCAACGAGAAGTATCTCAAGGCAACGTGCGACAAGTTGGACATTCCTATGTCTCCTGCTGAGGAGAGTGATGGTGAGCTCACTTCTTTCCCTAAGTTCATTATCCAGGAGCTCGTTTAGTTTGTGAATATGGGACTTCCACCGTGGCCCCGACCGATGCTGATGATACTAATGTTGATCCCGAGGCCACAGAGAGCGATAGTGGGCGCCAAGGCAACGATGACGACGGCTCTGATGATGAGTAGACCAAATGGCTCTTCCTCTCTTCTTTTCCTTTTTAGTGTCTTTATGCCAAAGGGGGAGATATTAGTGGATGGGGCACTTAGATAGGGGAGAGATTATGTTTGAGAGTCTCTATCTAGTTATTGTGAGAGAGTATTTGATCTATTAAGGACTTATGTTTTAAACTCTCATTTCAAGTTTTATTGTAAGACTTAATCTATGTATTCATGTATCCTGCCTAAATTTGTGATGTGTTGCCTCATTTACATGTCTATCTTGCATAATTGTTGCCTTATCACACTTTATGAACACATCATTTAGGCACCCCACCATAACATGTATATGTATGAGAACTCTCTTAATCTATCTTACTCATGATGCATACATTGAGGGGAGTCACTCATATAAATACATGTTATGAAAACAAATGATTATCCTTGTTGTTGAAGTCTTAATGTGTCGTCATCAATCGCCAAAAAGGGGGAGATTGAAAGTGCATCTAGGCATCCCCGTGGGTTTTGGATGATTGACGATGACAATTAAGAGGATAATGAGCTAAAGTGATCTTAAGCACAGGTACAAGGATTGAAATGTGATGAAAACCCTCAAAAAGGAAAAGGATGCAACGAGCGTCAAAGGCTCAAGAGTAGAAATTAGGGTTTCTATGGTGTTGAGCTTAATTATATGAGCCGTGTCATGTGAGAGGATGGATGTATCATGTGCAATGAGATCATTCTAGAGGGCTCGAAGTGGTGGTTTGGTGAAACACCTAAGTGAGAACCAAAAATGAGAGAAACCCTAGGAAGTCGGACTAGTCCGGCTAGGCAGACAAGTCCGTTTTGAGACGGACCAAACGTCTCTGAAGTGAATCTGAGTGAAGTTGGAGCTAAGTCCGAGAAGTCCGGACTTTTCCATTTTTGGATGGACCAAAGCTCTCTAGAAAAGTTCGGACTTGTCTGTTTGGGTACGGACCAGTCCATTTGAGACTTAGTGAGATCATCCGAGAGAAACCCTAGTGGGTCGTACTAGTCCGCCCCCTATGGCCGGACTAGTCCGTGGCAGTTCAGTTGAGTCCGTTTTGGGACGGACTACACCTTTCTGTCCTACTTCGGACTAGTCTGGGTCCAGTGGTCGGACTAGTCCGCCATCCTGCGGAGGTCAGCAGAAGGGGCTCGGTACCCCTATGAAAAGGGGACCCCCAGGATCATTTGAATAAGTCTTGAACCCTAGCGCCGCCACAAGCATCCTAGAGCCTTCCAAAGCCTTCTACTCGTCCTACTAACCCCTCAAGAGCAAATCTTGAAGATATTACGGTTTGGTGAGGAGACTAAAGGAAGATCATCGCGCTTTGGCTCTCAGTTTCATCTCTTGCACATCGTGTTGTGTTTTGTGGCTTGTGTGAGTTGAGCTTCGTGTGCTCCTCATTGTATTGATTTGTGGGAGCCTCAAGTTGTGAGCATCCCCATCAAACTTGGTGATTACCCTTTGATATAGTGGAAACCAAGCCGGCCATTGTGGTGGCTTGGTGAGATAAGGGTCAAGTGAGACCTGATCCTTGTCTGGACTTCTCAACGTGGATGTAGGCTTCTTCGTGGAGCTGAACCATGGGATAAATCTCGTCTCACTTGTCTTTCGCTTTTTGTGATCACTAGTATTGCTATTAGGGTTCATATTGCTCATATTGCTCTTCACTTTTATCATTATTGTAAACTTGCAATCTAAGTGTTTAAACTTCACAATCTGAGCTTTACTAGTTTACCACATATTGCTTATCTCTTCAATGAACTTTAATTCCGCAAATAACTTGTAGAAACAAAGTTTTAGGGTTTTTACCCTGTGCTGAGCGGACTAGTCTGGCCTTATCCATACTAGTCCGGCCTCAGGAATTTAATCTCGTTTATTTAAGTCATTTCAAGTATTATTGCCTATTCACCCCCCCTCTAGGCGACTTTCAGAATCCCCGTCATAGGGAGATCTTACTTACTGCCAGATATGACACCCACAAGCTCTACATTCGCTATCTTATTACTACCAAGGTTCAATGTGTCTATAATGAAGAATGGATGAGTGAGCTCCTGATCTACTACAACGGACAACTACTAAAGAATCACTTTGCTCTAGCTTGGATAGCCACTCGAGAGGATGCGGAGAAGGATGCAACATGGGTGGCTATCACTAGTTAATGCTACATCCACCGTCAAAGACTCCAGGACACGACCCACACCTACACGCCTCAACGTCCAATCGGCATCAATTACTTCACTTGTGCACCACTGCAGCCACAGTTCACGAACTGGCAAATGGAAAGGAGCATCAATGACAGAGTTCATCTTAGTGACTGCCTCGAGCACTGCCAGCGGGAGCTTAAAGACATGTGTGATCTCGTGAAGTATCAGAAGGCTATTATCCAAGAGTACCAGATGATCATTGATGAGAACCCCCAAGGGATATACTTCAGGTGTTGAGACTTGGATGTATGAAGAGGATCTAAAAAAGAGAGTTAACTCACCCTACACCACACAACTTAGGAATAGCTACTTTACCCAATAATGTAATCAGACGAGCGGAGGCATGTTATGATCCTAAGTTGTGTTGTTTTGAAATATGAGTGGTTAAATGTTTTCTTGTTTGCTTGTGCGATGTGTGTTGTGTAATGCTTTGGCACCTTGTACACAACCTCATCTTTTTATTGAATGAAATAATATTTTCATAAACTTATTCCCCTTGATGCATATTGTGCAAATCGTATATAATAATAGTTACTCTCTAATCTTATTATTCTAAAACAACATCCCAACACCAGATGGCAGGCAGAGGAAGAGGACGTGGTCATGGTGTGCCTCTTAACAATAAGGATGATGAAGGATTTCCACTACCTCAATGGAATGGAAGAGGTGCACGTGAAGCACCTGCTGCAAATCAGATGCAACAAACGATGGCTATGCAAATGCAACTGATGCAGAATTTGATGCGGATTGTGAACAACATGCAACAATCCCAACAAGCACCTCCACCTCCACCTCCACCGCCTCCTCATCAGTAGCCAAGATCTTGTCTGGGAGATTTCATGAAAACTCATCCTCCAGTCTTTCAAATGTTATAGAGCCTATGAATGCTGACAACTGCATAAAGAAAATTGAAAAAAGCTAGGGATTGTTCAATGCAAAGGAAGAGAAAGAGTACTTCTTGCATCTCATCAACTCTCTGGACCTGCAGCTGACTGGTGGACCGCTTATATGGCTGCACATGAAAACCCAGAGAACATAACTTGGCAAGAGTTTGTTCACAACTTTCAGAACCATCATGTGCCAAAAGGCGAAATTCAAGCAAAGCGTTTGGAGTTCCTCGCACTAAAGCAAGGGAATATGAATGTGCGGGGGTATTTGAGTAAGTTTACAAAGTTATCTCATTACGCCCCTAGAGATGTGGACACTGATGAAAAGAAGCAATTTTGTTTCAAAGAGGGGTTGGTTAAGGAGATACAATTGATGATGTCCTCTAGCAACTATGCTAACTTTCAACATCTGGTGGATAAGGCTTCCACCATGGAAAGGAAGAAGAAGGAATGTGATGGAGAAGATCGCAAGTGGAAGATGGTGATGGGGCAATCCTTTGTCAGCAACAACCACCCTTGCTTTAATCCACAACAGATGGGACACACGAGTCGTCCTGCCAACTCCACTTAACCAGTGCCATATACCCAACGAGGTCAGCAGATGCAACACCAATGTTCTTCTTGTCCAATAGGGCAGCTGCAACATACTCAGCAGTCAGGCAATAAAACTCAAGGTACCAACATGACTGGGCAATGCTACCAATGCGGTGAGAGAGGACACTACTCCTTCAGTTGCCCGATGAAGCAGTCGACATGTAATCCATCACGTGTCCGAGTCAATAACATGTCTTTGGAAGATGTTTAGGGTGCATCTGCAGCAGTGAATGGTATGTCTGGTGATGATTCTCACTCTTCTACAATATTACATGATAGCGAGGAAAGTTTACCCTAATGTAAGTCAAGGCATAAGAGGGTAGCCTATCGGTTAAAGCTACTTTGAGGCATTACGAGGAGGAAGATGATTCACATGTGATGCAACGAAAATACCCTCGAAGGAAGAAGAGACGTGGAAAAGACAAAGAAGACCTCAAGGCCCAGTTTTTGATCTCTTTCTATAGGACGTCCGAATCTCACGGGCAAGATTCATTTTAAGGGGGGTAGAATTGTAACACCCACATTTTTAACCAAGGAAAAAAACTTAAATATTTAATCAATGGCATTTTGTGAAATAAAAATAATAAAATAAATAAAAGGAATAAAAATGGACTTAAGACAAGTGCATCATGTGCTTTGATCATGTGTGAAAATTTTGATTTCAAAATGTGCTAGATAAATTTATTTGAATTTAAATCAGAAATATTAAAAGAAATAAAACAAGAGAGAATTAGTAAAAGAAAAAGAAAAGCCTAACCCGTTTGGGCCAACACCATAACCAGCCCACTTCCCTTTCCTCTTTCCCCCCTCCCTCTTGGCCCAACGCACCCGCACCCCACCTCTCTCATTCACTGACATGCAGGGCCCGCTCGTGAGGAGTTTCTTCTCCACCCAGCCACCATGCGAATGAACGGACACTGTGCCGCCCACTCCACCATGCATCAAATGCGGCCGTTTCCCCACTCCCCTTTACTCTTTATTGTCCGCCATCACGCTCTCGTGCATTTCCACTTCGCCGCCCCTTTAAATCCTCCATCACACACCCGACCTTTCTCTCTCTCGTGCTCAAACCCCTAGCTGCTATAGCTGCTGGGTATGTCGCCTTCGTTCCCGTCGTTTTGGTCGTCTTTTCTCCATTCCATTGCACCTCACATGTTCACCGTGTTCCTAGGAGTCTGCCAGGCAACTTGATTTGGAGGTTTGGTTGCCGCATCGTTATTTCACCGAGCGCTGTCGAGCTCCGCTGTCGTTGTCGACGCCCCTCCTCCCCGTTTCGGACTCTAGAAAACCCCTGGGTGAGCTCCTTGTTTCCTCCTCCTTCGGATTTGGTAGAAAATTCTAGGTTTAGGGTGGATTTCAACCTCACCGGCAAGATCGCCGCGGGGCGCCACTGTGTGCCTCAGTGCGCCGCCGCGCGCTGTCGCTGGCGCCGCCATGGGCGACGTGGCCCCATGGTGGCCATTCATTTAAATCCATCGGCCGGGATTATAACATGAGATACCTCTTCGCTTCATAAAATCGGAACCATTCATTTAAAATCCTACAGTGTAAACAAGTCCACTGTGTAACCCTAGCTCTTTTATATATAAGTCGATGCACCTTTTGTAATAATTACGAAAATGTCCTGATATTTACACAAAAGACCCTCACTCTTATATTAATAATGGAATGAACTTGAAGCTCATTAGAAGTTACTAAAAAGACACTATTTAAGCTAAATATTATATTTTTTAACCTCAACAGTATTTAAATAATTACAAAATAACCTTTGATTATTAAAATATGTTTTTAGGACCTAGGATAGTTTGTAATGTTTATTTTAATGCAAAATAAATATAGTAAATTTAGGATTATTGTATTATTTAATTCTACAAATTCTAAATAAATAGGACTAAATACAAAAAACTATTAATAATCGTTTTAACTCTAATATTAACATATAGTAATTATTTTAATTCTAAAATAATTATAGTAAATTCCAAAATTGCTAAATTGGTTGTGAAACATATATATAAAATTGTATTTCAAGTATATTTTGAGTCTAAAATTATTTTAGACAAAGAAATAAATATAAAAATGACATGATAATTATTAAATGCATATTTTTACTTATAATATCACATTTTCTTTTATATTCACTAATAATACATACTTGTAACATCGTAATCGCGTAGGTTTTTATTAGGATGAATGAATTTTTGTGAATGCTTCTTATTTTGTGTTATTTTTTTATTGCGCATGCGACTTCGTGGTTAGAGTCGGGTCTCGGTCCAACTTTTAATTTGCAAGAGCAGAACTTCAACGTCGGTAATCAACACTTCCTCCGAGGCAAGTGTCCTTGACCATCTTGCACCCTTTTTTGTTAAGTTTTAGTTAGATGCATGCTAAATTCGAAGATGAACCCAATGTTATGTTTTCCCTAAATTTTCCACAATATTCCTTATCGCCAGGGTTTGGTCGGAATATTATTAAAATAGTTCACGCTTAGCCATGCTTAATTGAATATGAATAATTTTTCTACATGTTATATTTGATCTACTATGAATTATGAACTGTTGGCACTAATGGAAGCAGTTGATAGGAATCTGATAGGAGGTGTTGATTGGTATGGTGCATGCATGCATAAGACATTGGTTTGGTGTTTGACACCTATCAGATTCTACGGATCGGGTTATTGAGGAAGTTGCTAAGCCAGTATCGCCATAGGGTTGTATATGGGACAACTTGGTTTAGTAGTTAGGTCTCTCCTAGTGTAGCGTTAGTAATCAAACGAGCGGTGAATTGGTTCAGATTACTGTTGACTGTCCTTAAGTGCCATATTTATACCATCAATTCACCTCATAATGTGCACAAAAGAGAAACACAACGTACTGATAGGGTTTAAAACTAACCAATTCCGCAAGCGTTGGTGTTTATTTGTATGTAGGTAAATTTAGACCCAAAAGTACCAAGACGTGCAAGGAGTGATCCGTAAAATTGGATTTCGACAAATTAGGCAGTGCCATGTGTCATCACATGGATCAAATGGCCCACAAACGGAAGTTTCTGATGCCATCCAACGGTGTAGCACCCATATAAAGGGATGGGACCCACCTGGCAGAGACCTGGAGGAAGCACAGTCCCAACGGGGCCAAGACCAGGTCGGCCGACCCCCCTAGTCGGCTAATTAGGTCATGGAGCCAATTGCGGTCAAACGCCATGTGTTGGCTCCTCCCGGCCTGAAGAGGTCATGGGTGATTGATTCGTGTGCATTTGGTGGCGGGAACCGACTCTTCTCCTCCCTATAAACAGAACCCCACACCTCACTTCACAAACACACCAAAAATTGAGAATAGAATAGCACTCCAAAGGTTTAGAGTAGTCCTAGAGGCTGCCAAGTAGAATGAGAGTGTGGTAAAGAGTTTAGAAGAAGGAGGCTTGGGCTTGTCAAGTCTCTCTTCTACACTTGTACCCCTACAAAGGTGTTACTCAAATCAAGTAAGCCGTTGTGAATTCAATTCAAGTTTAATTCTCAATTCATAGTAGTTTGCACAAGTAGTGACTTGTGGGTTCATTGCTTTAAGTTATTAGAGGCTCTAGTTGTATCTTTGTGTTCGAAACAACTAGAGTTGTGATTTAAAACATAAGCGTGGTGCTCAGGTTTTAAATCACCAATGAATATCTCGTAGACCCACGTATTGAAGAGGTATGCAGTAGGTGGTCACAGCCCTATCCGTCCTTTATAATCCTCCACGTTCAGCTATGCCATAGGCTCTTGGCGGGAGATGCCTAGTGTTGCTAGGGGTAAACCCGTGCCCGAAGCAAGCAGCTATTACAAATTCCTTTGAATTAGAATCAATACATTGAATTCCTCTCTCTTCCATGTCTACCAAACAACTTTGTGTCCTTGGGTGGATTAGTTCATAATATTACACACATGTTCCTTGGATTCGATACCCTTGGAATACTCTCTTAAGGGGAAGTGCTACACGACATTTTTTGTGCACTTGCGGATTTTTATCTATGACGTAAGAAACGTCAACACAAGCATTTCTGGTGCCATTGCCGAGGAACGGTTGCTGTTAATCTTCGAACCTTGTTCACCCTCGTATCTATCTTCTTATCTTATCTTTCCTTTTCTTACCACCACCACCTTTATGGAGAAGCCCACCATTCATTCATATTCTGCTCGAAAGGGAAAGTTCTGTGAGCCACTGCCTTCGGCGGAATCCATTTGTTCTACAAGCTATGAACTTCGCCCTGGCTTTATGGCCATTGTTCGGGAGCAATCCTTCTTAGGAATAGATTGTGAAAACCCGTACCACCATCTAAGAGAGTTTGAACACTTGTGTTCACGCCTTCTAATCAAAGGTATGACACAAGAAACTCTCAAATGAAAGTTGTTTCGTTTTTCCCTTAAGGAAAAAGCCAAACAATGGTACGACCATAATGTTGGGAAGACAAACAAATGTTGGAATGAATTATGAGACATATTTTTTCTTGCTTTCTTTCCAATTGCCCGAATTGTGCCCTTACAGAAGGAAGTACTATGCTTCAAGCAGATGGAAAAAGAATCCATAGGTGCAGCTTGGGATAGATTTTCTCTTTTGAGAAATTCCAGCCCAGATTTGTCTATCCCTGATCCGTTGCTTTTGCAACACATCTATATGGGATTGAACAAAGAGTCTGCCCTGCATCTTGACATTACGACTGGTGGATCTTTCCTCCATAAGATGCCGGGAGAAGGCAAGGATCTTCTAGACCGAATTCTAGAAAATTCTTCCTTCATAATGGGTCTTAATGAGCCCCTCAAGAGAAAGTAGTGTCAAGATCCGAGGATGAATCCATGTACAAGGAAGAACCCATCTCTTGCGTATCCCACACCTTGTCGGAGGATATCTCTCCCGAACCTGAAACTACGAAGGAAGAAGAAATTCAACCTTCGGAGTTTCCCTTCTACTTCGAGGAAGAGATATTTGAAGATTTTGGAAATACCCCGAAGTATTGTTGCCATAAAAAACCATCATTGCCATTAAATCCACCTGACCCACCTGATGGAGTGTTCGTCCAACATACGATCAAGGAGTTAACCTCTATTTTAAGCAGGGAATGGACTACAGAAGTTGACCTGTCACCCGAAATCCTTCGGATGACCTCACCTTTGGCAACTATTCTATGTTACATTACAGGGACACTAATGAAGGTCCTCTACAACCCCACTGTTGGAGCAAATCTTATTTCCAATTCTTGTGCTCTCGCCATTCTTGGTGATGTGCCATTGGCACCAACATGTAAATCCTTCCGAGACTCTTTCTGAAACATCCTTGAAGGATGTGGGGTTTTGCAACAGGTGTTTGTAAGACACGATGATATAGAGGCAATCCTAGATTTCCATGTGTTCGAAATCCAAGATTTCGACATTATGATTGGGATTCCAATTGAGAAATTTCTCATGGAAATTCCTTTGGAAGGAAACCTCAATGTCAACCTTGGAGAAAGAAAGTTTTTATTCCTGTCCTGCATTCCAAGAACACATCCGCAGAATCTCCCATCCAAGATGAACCATTAGAGGAAGTTAGAACTCTTCAATTCTTAGTTCATCCTGAAATAGAAGGATAAGAAGATTTCATCCAAGAGGAGGATGAATTTAAAGAGGCAATTGAATTGCCAAAAGAAGAGTTCTTCCCAAAACCTCCCGTGGGGTTAAAAATTCTACCCCCAGGACAACGTTATGCCTTCCTAAATGGCGATTTGGAAGCCCCTGTCATCATAAGTGACAAGCTTTCGAATGATGAGACAGTCAAACTCATTGCCATGTTAGAAAACCATACTATTTTTGGATATTCACTAGATGATCTTAATGGGATTAGCTCTGCTCTATGCACCCTTCGCATTCCCATTGAACCCGAGAGTGTCCCCTTAAGGGAACCTCAAAGGCGATTAAATAATGCAATGAGGGAAGTTGTCAAGATGGAAATCTTGAAACTTCTGCATGCCGGAATTATCTACCATATTCTTCATAGTGAATGGGTAAGCCCATTTCAAGTACTGCCCAAGAAGGGAGGTATGACAATCGTTTAAAATGAGAAAAATGAATTAATTCCTCAATGAACCGTCATGGTATGGAGGATGTGCATTGATTACCGAAAACTAAACAAGGCTACAGGGAAGTATCAATTTCCACTACCCTTCATCGATGAGATGTTAGAGGGGTTGGCAAAACATTCCTACTTTTGTTTCCTTGATTGGTATTCAGGTTACCATCAAATCCCAATCCACCTCGATGATCAAAGTAAGACCACATTCACATGTCCCTATGGGACTTATGCCTACTGGCGTATGTCTTTTGGACTATGCAATGCTCCTGCCTCTTTTCAAAGATGCATGATGTCTATCTTTTCTGACATGATTGTGGAGATCATGGAAGTTTTCATGGATGATTTCTCCATCTATGGGCAAACTTTTGACCATTGTTTGGAAAGTTAAGACAAGGTATTACAAAGATGCCAGGAGAAGGACCTAGTAATTAATTGGGAAAAGTGCCATTTCATGGTCCGTGAAGACATCGTCCTTGGGCACTTAGTGTCCGAGAGAGGGATAGAGGTGGACAAAGCAAAGATCAAAGTCGTTGAAAAACTTTCACATCCTATCAATGTTAAGGGAATCTGCAACTTTTTAGGTCATGCAGGGTTCTATCAGCGATTCATCAAAGATTTCTCAAAAGTCACTAGATTCCTCACTAACCTACTAGCTAAGGAAGCTCCCTTTGACTTCGATGATGAATGCCTTAAATCACTTGAAACAATCAAAAAGGCACTCACCTCAGCTCAAATCATTCAACCTCGCAATTGGACGCTCCCATTCAAAATCATGTGTGATTCTAGTGATTTTGCCATTGGTGCAGTCCTAGGACAAACCAAAGATAAAAAGCATCATGCAATAGCCTACGCTAGCAAAACTCTAACAGGAGCTCAACTCAATTATGCCACAACTGAAAAATAGCTCCTGGCTGTAGTTTTTGGTTTAGGTATTATTTGGTTGGAGCAAAGGAGTCTAACAGACCATGCTGCCCTGAAGTACATGCTCACAAATAAAGATGTTAAACCAAGGCTAATCTATTGGATTCTTGTACTCCAAGAGTTTGACTAAGAAATCAAGGATAAGAAGGGAGTAGAGAATTTCGTGGCAGATCATCTCTCACGTATGGAAGCCACCAAAACCATGGACATTCCTATCAATGACTTTGTACGAGATGATATGCTTCTTAAGGTGACTGACTCTCACACTTGGTATGCGGATATCGTGAACTTCATGGTCACAGGATACATACCTTCAAGGGAAAACAAAAAGAAACTCATCTATGAGAGTCAGAGACACCTTTGGGATGACCCATATCCCTATCAAGTTTGTGCCTATGGCCTTCTTAGAAGGTGTGTCCCATTAATTGAGGCACCAAGATTATTGCAAAATGCCATGCTAGCCCCTATGGTGGCCATTACGGTGTTTACCGTACCCATACAAAGATCTGGCAGAGTGGATTCTATTGGCCTTCTATGTATGAAGATACAAAAGAATTCACTCATAGATATGGGAAAATGCCAAAAGCATGGAGGAATATCAGCTCGCAATGCAATGCCCCTAACATATAATCTCCAAGTGGAATTATTTGATACGTGGGGTATTGATTTCATGGGACCTTTCCCTAGGTCTTATGATTGCGAGTATATCCTGGTGGCTGTAGATTATGTGTCAAAATGGATAGAAGCTTTGCCATGCAAAAATGCTGATTTCAAGCAAGCTAGAAAAATATTCCATGAGATCATTTTCTCGTGCTTTGGCACTCCCCTTATGGTCATATGTGATGGAGGGTCTCATTTCATAGATAATACCTTTCAGAGCTATTTGAGGGAGTTTGGTGTCCAGCATAATATTGCTACCCCATACCACCCACAAACAAGTGGTCAAACAGAAACATCTAATAAGCAAATTAAGAATATTATGCAAAAGATCGTCTTGGAAATAGGAACGGGATGGAAGCATAAGCTACCCGATGCATTATGGGCATATCGTATTGCGTACAAAACTCCCATCGGCATGTCTCCTTTCCAACTTGTCTATGGGAAGACTTTTCATCTTCCTGTAGAGTTGGAACATAGAGCCTATTGGGCCATCAAGCGGTGGAACATGGACCTTGACGAAGCAAGAAAGCACCAATTGAAACAACTCTCCGAGTTGGAAGAATGGAGAGATAAGTCGTACTATAGTGCCAAAATCTACAAGGAAATAAATAAAAGATGGCACAATAAGATATGCCTAAAGAATTCAAACCTGGAGACAAACTCCTACTCTTTAATTCTATGGTTAAACTTTTTGGACATGGAAAGCTTGGAAGTAAATGGGAAGAACCTTTCACTGTAGTAGAAACCTCATCCAATGGAGCAATCACACTCCAAGGTGATGATTATCTATTTAAAGTGAATGGGCACTAACTCAAATTATTTCTCGAATCCCATAAGGATGAAACGGAAAACAAAATTGAAGTGATAAATCTTATTGATTTTCACGTTGTTTCTTTAAATTCTGTCTAAATCCGCAACGTCCATTCAATAGGCCCATCCAATTATTCATCTATGGGTCCCATTATGCCAACCCACGAAAACTTGGCCGGTACGGAGCCAAGAAGGGGTCGGCCGAACCCTAGGGTCGGCCGACCTCCCCCTTGCGCCATTAGCCTTCTGTTTTCGCGTGCGGACTCTCCCGACGTATCTCAACAAGACTATTGGTGCTATCGTACTTCCCCCGCTTACTTATTGACGGGAACAGAGAGGGGATCCTTGCACCATATAGAAAAAAAATCCATCTCCTGTTCCAAGTCATGGCCCACAAGAAGATTGTGCCTCAACCCCACTCTAGCTCAACCTTCAACCTATGCGGAGACATTACACCAGCCAATGACAAGTCCCTCCTCGCTTTGGAGTCCATCATGGCATTGGATGATGTGCCTCTCACTATGATCCCGCCACGAAAGAAGATTCCGTGTGGGCGTAGCACCACACCTCGTGGTGCTGAATGGTCGCTCTCCCCTCGGAGAACGCCTTGAAGTCGATGACACCTGCACGTCGTTAGACTTCGACTGGCCTTAGGTCAGTTAAGACCCGTCTTTTTCTTGAAAAAGACAAGTCTCTCCAATTGCTGCAGCCCGACGAGGAGTTCATTTACGCTCTGAAGACCAAGGACAGTGACGTGGTGAGCCACCACTACAAGTCACATACATGACCTCGCCTGAGCGTGTGGGAGACGGCCTCATTATCCACGAGTATGCAAAAGGCTTTTTCAAGCAAGTGGATAATTTGGCGATGGAGAAATCGACGGGCTCATCACCCTCCATGATTAGACGTCACCTCTTGCTGCCTGCCATTAGAGGGCCACCTGGCCAATTTGAGGACAGCAACGGGAAATCTCCTCGTGCCGCTAAAGTGGCACAACTTTCTAAGGAGCTAGCTTCTCTCCGTTTGGAGAACAAGAAGCTATCGGACTTAGTGGCTGAAAGTCGCATCGAGAGGGCAGAACTGAAGGATGAGCTCATAACCCTCAAGGAGGCGATTGATGGTGTTCGTCGTGGCATGAGCGCCAAGCTACGGCGCATATGCAATGCCATCAGGAAGTCCGCGACCGCATAGGATGCTAACTAGTTTCGTTTAGTTTTATTCCAAATTTTTTATTTCATTAAGTTTAGGTTGAATAATGTAAGCATCCCCATATTTGAGTTAAAAAGAAGAAACTTACCGGTTCATCTAACCTGGTAAAGTTCCACTTTAGTTTATTTTATGTGAATAAATAATTCAGGGAACAAGTGTGGGCGAGGTACCCCAAATTCACGCAATCTCGATGTACAACATTATTGTTGCATCTCAAAACACGTCGCAACCAATTATACGACTCAACACGTCAAAACAGAGCAACAGAGAGGCCAGAAGGGGCTCGGCCAAACCCCTTGGTCGGCCGACCAAGTGTGGGCCCCACACGGCTTCGTTTTGCTTCACAAATTTTGTTTGGATCTCCTACCCCTAAATATGCATGCTACATCACCGTTTGAGTTGATCTAATATTTAATACTGAATATATGAAGGAAATTCAACTCAACAATTAACATTTAAAACTTGGTAGTCAAAATTTGCTTGAGCTAAAATTTGAATACTGTATATTTCGATTTATTGCCATGTTTATGGTTCCCACAAGCATAATAGTAGAACATATAATCTAAGTATTTGACTAGTGTGATATGGTGTTAACGACTGTTATATAGCAATTTCATCCTTCAATATAACTCAATTATGTAATGGAAATATCTTTTCTTGTACACATCACCTTTCTATTTAACCTATTTCCACTTGTCCTTGGAGAAATCAATCCATGCAGATATTTTATACAGAATTGAAGTGAAACAAGCGGATGGATCCTATAAAATATCATCCTAGAAAATCAAGCGTTGACACGTGGCACCACATGGATCAAATGGCCCACAAACAGAAGTATTCGAGGCCATACTACGGTGTAGCACCCATATCAAGGGATGGGACCCATCTGGAAGTCACCTAGAGAAAGCACAAACCATTTGGAGGACTATTCAGGTCGGCTCACCCCCTGAAACAGCCAACCTGGTCTTTCCTCCAAACTCTGTCAGCTTCCACGTGTTGGCTCCTCCCGGCTTGAAGAAGTCAGCGGTGACTAATTCGCGCGCTTTTGGTGGCGGGAACCGACCCTTCTCGAAGCTATAAATAGGACCTCTCACCCCTCACTTCAACATACACCACTTGTGGATTCACTCTCTTGTATACATTTGTTTTCCAAGTCCTTAGTGGAGGCTAGGTTGTAGAGAGGAGCGTCTAGTCCCAAGTCCAAATTGGGAAAGGTATGGCTCATGTATCTTCTCTTGTATTTGTGACTTTACACTTTATAACAATAGTATTGTTAGGCTCTCTTTATTCATATACTTGGGAAAATCGTTTCTTGTTTGATTGTGGAGTCCATGTATGAGCTAGGTGTATATGTTGTTATGATCTAGACATAATGCCATTATCATATTATCATAAACATCATACACCACCACTATAGTCTAATTAGATAATAACATGATTATTTAATATGAATATGTTAGTGCTTGGATCCAACATTGGTTCAACAATGTCATTGCCTTAGGATGTCATGATTCTTAAGGTATTTACTTAGTATGCTAGCATGGTGCTAGGATAGTGAGTAACGTTGGATGTCTTGTAGACCTACGAATTAAAGAGGTAGGTGGTGACAGCCCTATCTGTCCTTTTTAATCCTCCACGTTCGGCTATGCCACAGGCTCTTGGCGGGAGTCGCCTAGTATTGCTAGGGGTAAACCCGTGCCTGATATGTTGGACCACTAAGCCATAGTATTCACCATGAGCATAGTCATGTGTACTTCATTAGGCTATGTATATGAGTAATTAGAGCATAGTAGGAGTAGATCCATCTCGTAGTCTAACTCTCGCTAGGACAACCTTACCCTTAGAGTAGATTACTTAGGTGTGTGTCACACTACCTATATTATCAACTCACCCCTGTCTTGATAATTAATTAGTATCCCATAGCTTGGTCATAAGAGTAGTGTTTACTTTACTCTATTGCCTTCCTTTGGGATATATACGATACCCTTGGGAATACTCTTGGGTGAAATGCTACACTATAGTTTCCGTGCGCTTGCGGACCTCATCTTTTTCGAGAGATGATCTGTGACGTAAGAAACGTCAACAAGCATTTCTCGCGCTGTTGCCGAGGAAGGCAAAGGAAGTAAAGGATAGCTAGCACTTGTGATTAAGCTATAGGTACTAATAGTCGTTAGACAGGATTGCCCTTGTTTAATTTATCCTTTCGTGGTGAAAATAGGGTAGTGTTGGCTAACCCATTTCATGGGATGGCCAACGAGGACGTTAGTGCTCAACTGCAAGATGATTCATGGCGTACCTCAATAAATGTCTGCTAGGCAACACCATTGCCTCTTGTGGAAGAATTTTAGCTTCTAGTAGGAGCCAAAGACATCCATTCCCAAGCTTGTGGGAGGCTCGAAGAGTTCTTCTTAGTTTGCCTCCACCATAAGTTTGATGGTTGGCTCCTCATCCAACATTCATCCATGACCACATTTGCGCTAGATCTAAAGGAGTCCTATTCTCATTCATCATGGATGAGAATATTGTCTCTACTCAAGGGGTGGATTGAAGAATGCTCTAGTTCCCTTCGCTTGACATGCACACCACTTAGCAAGGTGGACATGCTGGCTATGGAACTACACCTCCCACTGAAGTATCATGAAGATCAAGCCAATGATGAAATGTTTGGAGTTATCCAAGTCATGGATATTGACTTGATTTGTGAAAATCCATGTCAGCATGGGCCACATGGGGAATCATTTACCTAAGACCCACAGAGATTCTTCCTTCCAAACAACAACTCCAATGGCTACCATTCACAAGGTGGTCAGGGGTGAGTCAACATCACCCTTGTAATCAAGGAGGCTATGTGGATTTCAAGGGATTTAAGTTTAACTAGCCTACCTTAAAGTATCTTTTCCATGGCCAAACAAGAAATCAAGACAACATTTATATGAAGATCATGCCAAGGACAAGAAACTTAAAGAGCATTCAAGATCCAAGATATCCCACAATCACTTGTTGGGATTCCTATCCTTCGACCAAACCCATGCAACCTAGAGCAAGTGACATTGTGGATGAAGCGTTTCTTGTTTAATTGTGGATTCCACATGTCATTATGCCCAAGGAAGTCTTTGATCCATGATCATATTATGGGTAAACTCAAAAGAATATAAAGAAGGTCGAAGGGACACCCGTAAAGAAGGACAACCCTCACCATGCTCATAAGAGAGTATCTTCAAGAGGGAAAAGTCGTCACTACATCAACAAGTCTTCATCAGGATGACGAAGAGGCTAGGGCCACCATGTGGCCCACTAACATGCCAAAGGAGATTTGGCATGTCAATCAAGAGAGGTTGTCCACGTCTTCAACTCTGGAATTGGACAACAAATCATCAAACCAAACAGGACAGAGGTAAGTCCCATTCATCGGACTTCAAAAATTTGCTGAGTCCTTGCCAATAGGTAAATTGGTAGTTATCCCATATTTTATTCCCCAATTGCATATTTGAATTTCTCATTTGCATTTAGCATGTTTGAATATTCACACTTGCATGTTGGGTAAAATTTCCAACCATCAGAAAACTAAAATTTTGAATTAGGAAATAAATTTTTTTGGATATGAACCTTGGGCGTAACCACTTGAATTCGTCTTCCTAATTCAAACTAAAAATATTTCCTTTTAATATTCTTTGCATTTGCAAGTTGTTTCAAGTTGGGCAAAACAATTTGACAAAGGGTACAACATGCTTTTGAGCTAACGTAACCCGTTTTCCAGTTGTTTTGTTTCTTCTTGATTTTAGTGCAGCCAGGACAAAATTTGTCAAGAGGTTGGAATGCTCCATCAAGTTCATATCCCTCCATCAATCTCATTATGAGTTCATGGTGGAGGACAAGATGGTGGCCCAATGGAGAAACAAGATGTAGCCCATTCAACTCCAACATGAACTTGGCAGAAGACATTGAACATGAAGGCTACACCAAAATCCATGGTCTTGAGTTTCTCACACAACAACCTTCAACCAAGACTGCTCTTCAAATTGAGGTACACGTTTAAAATTTTCAACCGTTTGAATTACATTAGGATTGAATGATTTTGGCTTACATTGGTAAGAAAGGTTTACACCTTCTCACCATTCAATTCATATGCATACTCACAATAGTAAGTGTTGACATTACTCTATTTGATTCTTCAAAAACGAGTGTCACCTTACCTAGGAATAAATTTAAACAAGTACCTAGAATTTCATAAACATTGCTAAAACTGACTTAGACATTTTCTTCCTAGGTAATGCTTATGGAATTACTTAATGGTTGAATTGGTATGTAGCAACCTAGGAATAGTGATGTCCATAATTTTGATTTAAAACTCATTCATGCATGGATCACTAAATTTCAAATTCTTAGGAAAGAAATCAAAAATGTTCAGGAGGATAAAATTGAGAATCTTGCTTGCTATGAACCACATGATAAATATTTGCTCTTGTAAAAAACTTTGATGGTTAGGAATGTTACAAGATGAAGGGATCCATATACTGTATTTATATCTCTTCATTGCTATGGGTAGGAGCTTTAAAAAATGTACAACTTGATTTATAAATAAAGCCCCACTCCTGGCAGCAATTCATACATTGTTCATGAATACACTAGAAATTGGACCCAATGAATCTTTGGTCTTGATCTTCCCCGTGCGTACAAATGAAAATTTGGTTACCTAACCCAAAAATTCATTTGTACAAATATCGGGAGCTAACCATCACTCTCTATCTTAGAGAGGAAGTTTGCAGGAATAAAATAACTATGTAGGCATTCAAAGATTCGATTGTTGGAAACCCTAGGAGGATTGCATTTCAATATCTCATGGCCAAGGAGTAAATTAGGATGGTTGCTACTTATCAGAAATTAAGCCCGAAGGTCAACCATAACTATACAAGGCCGGAGATTTGACATGGAAACCCTCCGTGAGCAACCAATGGGCTGCAACGAATGTGTGTGAGCATGATTCTCTCAGCTATTCTAAGCACTCATTCAATCTCAAGGGAATTTCCACCATCATTGGGTGTAAGTTATTCCTTAGTGGCTAAAGGGTATGATGTACCTTAACCAAGGAATGACAAGGATCACATCCAATGCATATTGGGTGCAAGTTGTTCCTATGTGGCTAGAAGGTATACCTTAGCCAAGGAATAATGGATCACTCTAAACCCATGTTGAGTGCGCGTCATCCCATTGTGGTTATAGGTATGTTGTACATTAGCCAAGGAATAACAGGATCATGCTCAACACATGTTGGGTACATGTCACTCCTTTGTGGCTAAAGTGTATCATTACCCTATCCAAGGAATGACGGATCACACCCAATGTATGACAGGTACAATTATTCCTTTATGGCAAGAAGGTATGATACACTTTAGTCAAAGAATGACGGAACACGCTCAACACATGTTGAGTGCACGTCATCCCTTTGTGCAAAGGGTTATCACTACCTTAGCCAAGGAATAACAAGGTAAATCCAACCTATGGAAACCTTGAGGTGTGGACGAGCAACATTTACAACACTCTCCTCGACCACACTCATGGAATCCATGGAAGGCAACCCAACATAGACACTCAACCCTCCAATGTCAAAGCCATGCTGCAACAAGGTTAGGCCAACCTCATGGCCTACATCCGTCACTAGGGTTTCAGACCCTAGCGCGGACCTTGAACAAGAACAAGGTTGGGGGAGGACCCCCACTTGAGGTAACTTGTATAACATCCCATTTGCATCCCATTATTTTATTTATTTCTTTCCACCATTTTTGTATCCAAAAAAAGATTAATAATAATGTAATACAGGTTAGGCTCATAAAATAAAAGATGCGCAGCAAGAATGATTTGGAATTCACATAGATGAAATGATGAATAGTTGCTCTGTTTTAATTTTTCTAAGTCCCTAGTTTACAACTTTCTACTCTCCGAAATATTGCTTTCATTGGCTAGAATTACTTTTTCCTTGATTTATAAATTGTGGGTAGCAAAAGCTTAATTCATTCTAGGTTGTTGTGGGATATGATATAGTGATAGGGCTGCTATTCCTAGTTTGAAAGGGAAACTTAGATTTCTGGAGAAATTCCAGAAAGATTTAAGTTACTCTCATTTGATTGGAAATACCTACCAAAGCCATATGATACATTATATTGATAGACCTTATGAATATGCTATTTATCTTCACATTGAGCTTTGTCAAACTAGTATAGACCTATGTGAGATTTCATTTAATACCTTTTGAATTCAAGACTTCACATGCACATGCTATACTTCTACACTACAAGTAAGCAAACTTCCACCATACCACCATTCCAAAATAAAATGAGAAACTCCATATTTTTCATGCTTAGTACTCTCCCCAAAATTTATTGCATAAAAGTGAGTAGAAGACATGGCTACAAGAAAAAGAAAAAAAATGCATGCTTACATCATAAGCATGAGAAAAAAAGAGAAAGAGAAAAAAAAAGTAGCCATGTTTCATACCTTCAATATAAGAGAGTCTACATACATATGAGTCATCTCAAATATCCACATCCACCTCCATTCCATCACACATGCACAAGTCTTGAAGCAAATAGTTTTGAATTGATTTCTCCTAAGTCTTGCTCTTTTGACTTAGCAATATTATGTGTTGCAAATATGCCTACTCTATTCCCTACCATGCTCCACGTACAAGCCTTATTTAGTGGTAGGATGGCAAAATGCCTTGGTGAGGAAATATTTCCACTATACATAAAGGAGATACTTGAGAGAATCAAATTGAGGTACTTAAAATCTAAATTGGACTCTACGAAATTTAAATGGAACTTGATTTCTAGGGTATGTGTGCTCCATTTGCTGTTCTATCTTTCAACCACCCATGAATAGGAGATGGCATAAGCCCCATAACGACTTAAGACGGGTGAAGTAGCATGCCAATTATTGCAATACTAGGTCGAGTATTTTGTTATGCACATGGTACTTGTGAAAAACAAAATATTGTAGAAGCTCCTGATCATCACTAAAGTCTTGACTTTGCTCGGGACGAGCAAAGGATAAGCTTGGGGGAGTTTGTTGACTGCTGTTATATACCAATTTCATCCATCAATATAACTCAATTATGTGAAGGAAATATCATTTCTTTCACTCATCACCTTTCTATTTAACATATTTTCACTGGTCCTTGGAGAAATTAGTGCATGCAGGTATTTTATATAGAATTGAAGTGAAACAGGGGATGGATCCTATAAAATATCATCCCAGCCAATCAAGCGTGGACACGTGGTACCACATGGATCAAATGGCCCACAAACAGAAGTATCTGTGGCCATCCAATAGTGTAGCACCCATATCAAGGGATGGGACCCACCTTGAAGTCACACAGAGAAAGCACAGACTGTTTGGAGGACTTTTCAGGTCGGCCGACCCCCTGGTTGGCCCACCTTGTATTTTCTCCAAACTCGGTCAACTTCCATGTGTTGGCTTCTCTCGGCTTGAAGAAGTCAGTGGTGACTTATTCACATGCTTTTGGTGTGGGGAGCTGACCCTTTCTAAGCTGTAAATCAGACCCCTCACCCGTCACTTCAACACACACCACTTGAGCATTCACTCTCTTGTATACATTAGTTTTCCAAGTCCTTAGTAGAGGTTAGGTTGGAGAGAGGAGCCTCTAGTCCCAAGTCCAAATTGGGAAAGGTATGGCTCATGTATCTTCTCTTGTATTTGTGACTTTGTGCTTTATAATAATAGTATTATTAGTCTCTCTTTATTTATGTACTTAGGCAAAACGTTTCTTGTTTGATTGTGGAGTCCATGTATGTGCTAGGTGTAGATGTTGTTATGATCTGGACATAATGCCATTATCATGTTATCATAAACATCATACACCACCATTATAATCTAATTATGTAATAATATGATTGTGTTAATATGAATATGTTAGTGCTTGGATCCAACATTTGCTCAATGATGTTTAGGTTAGTCATTGCCTTAGGATGTCATGATTCATAAGGTATTTACTTAGTATGCTAGCATGATGCTAGGGTAGTGAGTGACGTTGGGTATCTCGTAGACCCACAGATTGAAGAGGTAGGCAGTAGGTGGTGACATCCCTATCTGTCCTTTGTATCATCCACGTTCGACTATGCCACAGGCTCTTGGCGGGAGTCGCCTAGTATTGCTACGGGTAAACCCGTATGTCAAAGACCTAAAATTTCATAGTGTAAAGTTCAGACAGGAATGTAAAAATTTGAATGGGAAAAATAAATCAAAATGGCAATTGAAAAATCAAATAATTCAAACCTTAATAGAGGGAATTTAAAATTTTCAAAACAAGCTCTTGTTCAAATCATGTCAAAATAAAAATCTAAGTTAACCAGTGAATTCCAAATATTCCAAATAGAATCCCTCTCAAATTTCATAAAATTTGGAGCATGTTTTCTACTCAATTCAATGTGTGCATTGAATTCCACTCAAATTCAAATTTGAATTTGAATTCCGGATGAAACTTTGACAAATCAAGTCTTTGAATTCAGAATCAAATCTTAGATAATTGGTTGAGTCTATCTACAAATTTTCATGATCTTTGGACACAAGTTGGTGGGAAAATTCATTGTACAGAGAAAGGATAAGGGTGAATCACTATGGGACCCACTGGTCAGTGGCACATGTACGTGAGGACTCTGTTTTTGCTACTTGAAAGTCGCCTAGAGGGGGGGTGAATAGGCAATAATACCTGAAATGACTTAATCAAATGAGATTAAATTCCTGAGGCCGGACTTGTCTGGACAGGGTCGGACTAGTCCGCTCAGCACAGGGTGAAAACCAAAAAACGTGGTTTCTACAAGTTATTTGCGGAATTTAAGTTCACCAAAGAGATACGAAATATGTGGTAAACTAGTACAATTCCGATTGTGAAGTTAAGACACTTAGATCACAAGTTTTCAACAATGATCAATGTGAAGAGCAATATGAGCAATAAGAACCCTAATAGCAATACTAGTGATCACGAAAAGTAAAAGACAAGTGAGACAAGATTTATCCTATGGTTCAGCTCCACGAAGAAGCCTACATCCACGTTGCGAAGTCCACACAAGGACCAGGTCTCACTTGACCCTTCTCTCACCAAGCCACCATGATGGCCGGCTTGGATTCTACTATATCAATGGGTAATCACAAAGTTTGATGGGGCTGCTCACAAGTTGAGGCTCCCACAAATCAATACAATGAGGAGCACATGAAGCTCAACTCACACAAGCCACAAAACACAACACAATGTGCAAGAGATCAAATCGAGAGCCAAAGCGTGATGATCTTCCTTTACTCTCCTCCACAAATCCTCATCTCTTCAAGATTTGCTCTTAAGGGGTTAGTAGAACGAGTAGAAGGCTTTGGAAGGCTCTAGGATGCTTGTGGCGGCGCTAGGGTTCAAGACTTATTCAAATGAGGTCGGGGGTCCCCTGTTTATAGGGGTCCCGAGCCCCTTCTGCTGACCTCAGCAGAACGGAGGACTAGTCCGACCTCTGGACGCGGTCTTGTCCTGCCTTATGGGACCACTGACCTCTGGTCAGTTCCCGGCAGCTGCTGCACTACGCGGCGATCGTCACGCTACCCGTCAAATTTCCAAATTCAAACGGTCACTAGACAACAGACTAGTCCGATCCAAAATGGACTAGTCCGAATTAGGAGAGAAAGGTTTAGTCTGTCCCAAAACCGACTCAGCTAGACTGGCACGGACTAGTCCGGCCACAGGGAGCGGACTAGTCCGGCCCACTAGGGTTTCTCTCAGATGATCTCACTAAGTCTCAAATGGACAGGTCCGTACCCAAACGGACTAATTCAAACTTTTCCAGAGAGCTTTGGTTCATCCAAAAATGGACAAGTCTGGACTTCTCGGACTTAGCTCCAAATTCACTCAGATTCACTCCAGAGACGTTTGGTCCGTCTCAAAATGGACTTGTCTGCCTCGCCGGACTAGTTCGGCCTTGAGGCCCGAACTAGTTCGGCCTCCTAGGGTTTTTCTCATTTTTGGCTTCTCACTTAGGTGTTTCACTAAACCACCACTTTGAGCCCTCTAGAATGATCCCATTGCACATGATACATCCACCCTTTTACATGACACGGCTCATGTAAGCTCAACTTCATAGAAGCCCTAATTTGTACTCTTGAGCCTTTGACGCCCGTTGCATCCTTTTGCTTTCTGGAGGGTTTCATCTCATTTCAATCATTGTACCTGTGCTTAAGATCAACATAGCTCATTAGACTTCTTAATTGTTTCATTAATCATCCAAAACCCACGTGGATGCCTAGATGCACTTTCAATCTCCCCCTTCTTGGTGATTGATGACAACACATTAAGACTTCCACAAAAAGGATAATAATTTGTTTTCATAACATGTATTTGTATGAGTGATTCCCCCTCAATGTATGCATCATGAGTAAGAGAGATTAAGAGAGTTCTCATACATATACACGGTATGGTGGGGTGCCTAAATGATGTGTTCATAAAGTGTGATAAGGCAACGATTATGCAAGATAGACATGTAAATGAGGCAACACATCACATATATAGGCAGGATACATGAATACATAGATTAAGTCTTACAATACAACTTGAAATGAGAGTTTAAAACATAAGTCTTTAATATATCAAATACCCTCTCACTAATAATTTGTTTTTCATAACATGTATTTTTATTAGTGACTCCCCCTCACTGTATGCATCATAAGTATGAGAGATTTAGGGAGTTTTCATACATATACATGTTATGGTGGGGTGCCTTAGTGATGTGCTCATGAGTTGTGATAAAGCAGCAAATATGAAAGACAAGTATGTAACTAAGCATAACATCACAATTGATATAAATTAAGTCTTACAACAATTTAAGCTTTAAACATACAAACATAAGTCCAATCTTGGATCAGTTAAATTCTCCCACTCAAACTCTCCCCCTAACTGCCACATCCACTAATCTCTCCCCCTTTGGCATCAAACACCAAAAAGTAAAAGAAGAGAGGAAGAGCCCTTAGGTCTACTCATCGTCGGAGTCGTCGTCATCATCTCCGCCTTGGCGTCCGCTATCGCTCTCCGTGGCCTCTGGATCAACATTTGCATCATCATCATCGGTCGGGGCCGCGGTGGAAGTACCATCTTCACCAAATTGCGTGAGCTCCTCGGAGGTGAACTCCGGGAATGGAGTGACCTCCCCATCACTTTTCTCTGTGGGAGACATGGGAATGCCCAACTTGTCACACACCGCCTGGAGATACTTCTCTTGGCGACGCTCCATGCGACGTTGTCGAACTTCTGCCTTCCGGCAAGAAGAGAAAATGGCCTTGAAGCACTTGAGAAAGCTACTCCCGCATTGTGATGAAGGCGTAGGTGGAGGAGGAGATGGCACAAAGCAAGAGGAAGAAGCCGAAGGATCCGCATTCTTCCTCCTAGGAGCAGCTAGCTCTGGAGGAGGGAGTTGAGGTTGAAGCCTCCGGTGAATTATGTATTTCTTGAAGGTGAGTCCGGAGATCTTCTCAATCATGTACATGATATACGGAGCGTATCCACATGATTGGTTGGGAGTATGGGAGTTGTTGAACATGTCGTCGAAGATGTAGTCAACCACGTTGAAGCGGACATCTCCATCAATGAGGACCATCAAATGCCTCAAATTCCCTTGAATTATCCCCGCATCTCCATCCTTGGGGGCAATGGTCTTCTGAGCACCCTGTTGAGGACACTGTAGAAGGGATTGATGTTCCTTATGTGCCCCACCTCAAAGGGTACATGGCTAGGATACATGTATTCTAGGGTATCGTGATCAACTGGCCTCAAGTTGGAGATAATGACTTCATTGTCCAGTTGATCGTCTAGGTAAAGCAGTTGAGGAAACTCCCAGTAGGTGGTGGAGTATTGCTCTCCATGGGTCATCCAGGTAATCCTTCTCTCCCCGTCGGTGTGGAAGTATACAGTGGAATAGAACTGAGTGATGACTTCCACATTCCAGTCATACTTGAAAGCCATGAACTTCTTCAAACCGTGCCGCTCGACGGCCTCAATCACGGCATTGAAGGCCACGTGATCCTTTTGAGCCATATAGTCCTAGTAAATCCACTGAGCATCGGTTACTGGAGTCTGCTTGGTCACGTAGACCGTCCTGTAATAGTCACAGTGGAAATCACACCAGAAACGAGGATCCACTATGCTCCTGTCTCGCTGATAGACATTTATCTTCCTGAGCTTGCATGCATTCTCAGCACCTTTGCCCTCGAAGATGTTAGAGTTGAAGGCAGGTGCACGGTTTCGGTTCCGTGCAGTAGAAGACATCCTCTAGGGGCCTATGGGTTGAGAGGCACCCTTCTTGACCTTGCTAGCAGCCTTCTTGGCCACTATTACTCTCTTCTTGGGTGCAACATCGACCGGGGCCTTTCCCTTATCCCCGGAGGACCTCGCCTCTTGGGCTCTAGCCTGATCCCCCAATGTCACAAGTCTCTTTTTCCTTGGGGTTGCCTTGTCTGCTGCAGAGTTGTGTGCTTCCTGCTATGTCTGCTTTGATCTCTTTGATGCAAAGTATGCAACAGCCATTTCTTGATCCTCTCGTTGCCTCCAGCGATAAAGAGCTTGCTTCTCCGCTTCGGCCTCGGAGTCAAAAGGTGGAACATACTCGTTATCTGACATGGTTGCTGATAAAAGAAGCAAGGGAATGTGTATGAGTCCAAGGAGTCAAGATAAAGTGGTAGAATTCACAGAATCGATGAAGGTTAGGGTTTTCACTCTGTAATCCGGACTTGTCCACCCAAGAGCCGGACTAGTCCGTACCCAACCGGACTTGTCCGCCCTAAAGCCGTACTAGTCCGGTTCACACAGCAAGAACCCTAATCTAGAGAAATTTTGTGAGAACTACAGATCCTACCATAGAAATGGAGGTACATGATCAAAAGGATGTGCACAACAACATTTGTGAAGAGGTTTCTATCAATAGACCTAAAGGAATTGAATTTTAGGGATTTTGGGTTAGGTCAAGAATACCTCTTCGATTCGACGAAATGTGGGTGAGGAATCGGCCTTCGATGCTTGGGAAATGTTCCCACGCACCTTAGGGCTTCAATCCACCAATTGGAATCAAGATTTTGTGGTTGGAATTGAAAACGCCGATCGAGCGTTTTTGGAGAGAGGGAGAGCTCGAGGTGAAGTGAAGAGGTCGGGGGCTCCCTATGGAGGTTAAGTCCCCAATGGTCGGACTAGTCCGGCTATCGGACCAGGGCCAGACTGTTCTGAGCCATCAGACTAGTCCGGTCTAAGGGCGGACTAGTCCGGTCCTAAGGCTGAAAACTCCTACATATTGAGTTTTCAGTGGAGATTTGATTCTTTTGGACTAGATTTTACAAAATATCTTTGTAAACATGGTTAGTAATCAATCAACAATCAAACTATGACCATGATTCACAAGGATTCAATAATTTCAAAATAGTTTGTAGAAAAATTTAGGAGGATGAGTTTTCGTAAGCATGTGTGAATTTTGAATATGACAATCAGATGTGCAAGATTCAAGCCACATTTCGAGAATCCAAGATATTAAGCTCACTCCTAAGTTCACAAAATCTTTTCTCATCTAAGGGTTTGGTAAATATATCGGCCGATTGTTTATCTGTTGTCACATGAGAAATTGCAATGTCTCCTTTGATGTAGTGATCTTTTAAGAAATGGTGGCGAATATCAATGTGCTTGGTCCTTGAATGTTCAACTGGATTGTGGGCTATTTTGATGGCACTCTCATTGTCACATAGGAGAGGGATATGACACAAGTTTATGCCATAGTCCCTAAGAGTTTGTCACATCCAAAGAAGTTGTGCACAAGAACTTACGGCGGGGACATAATCCGCTTCAGCCGTGGAAAGAGCAATGGAGTTTTGTTTCTTTGAGGACCAAGACACAAGAGATCTACCAAGGAATTAGCAAGTTCCCGATGTACTCTTCCTATCAACTTTGCACCCGCATAGTCCGCATCGGAATATCCAATGAGGTTAAACTTAGAGCCTTTGGGGTACCCAAGTCCTAGGCTTGGTGTGTGAACCAAATATCTAAGATTTCTCTTAACGGCGGTCAAATGACACACTTTAGGGGCAGCTTGAAATCTAGCACACATACACACACTAAGCATGATATCGGGCCTAGATGCACATAAATAAATCAATGAGCCTATCATGGAATTATATACCTTTTGCTCCACACTTGGACCATCTTAATTGAGATGGAGATGCCCATTGGTTGCCATAGGAGTCTTGATGGGTTTGGCCTTGTCCATGTCAAACTTCTTGAGTATATCTTGTGCGTACTTAGTTTGACTAATAAACGTGCTTTCCTTGAGTTGCTTCACTTGATATCCTACAAAGAACTTCAATTCCCAAATCATGGACATCCCAAATCTCTCGGTCATTATCTTGGAAAACTTATCACAAAAAGCTTTGTTAGTAGAACCAAATATAATGTCATCGACATATATTTTGCAAACAAACATATCGTCATTAAAATGCTAAGTGAACAAAGTGTAGTCCGCCTTCCCAATTTTGAAACCATTTTGAGTTAGAAAATCTCTAAGGCACACATACCAAGCTCTAGGATCTTGTTTGAGTCCATAGAGAGCCTTACGCAATTTCTAGACATGGTTTGGGAATTCTCCATCTTCAAATCCGGGGGGTTGCTCCACATACACATCTTACTTCATTGGACCATTGAGGAATGCGCTCTTGATGTCCATTTGATATAGCTTAAAATCATGGTGAGTAGCAAAGGCAAGTAATATACAAATTGATTCAAGCCTGGCTACGGGAGAGGTTTTTTCGAAATCCAAACCTTCGACTTGTGAATACCCGTTGGCCACAAGTCGTGCCTTGTTCCTTGAAACCACCCTGTGTTCATCTTCTTTGTTGCGGAACACCCATTTGGTGCCTACAACATTCGCATTAGGTCTCTTCACAAGCTCCCATACTTGATTTCTTTCAAAGTTGTTGAGCTCTTCTTGCATGGCCATCACCCAACCCGTATCTCGTAGTGCTTCTTCAACCTTGTGGGGCTCCAAGAAAGAAACAAAAGAGTAATGTTCACAAAAGTTTGCAACACGAGATCGAGTAGTTAACCCCTTGGAGATTCCTCCAAGTATATTGTCAACGGGATGGTCCCGTTGGACTCTTTGGTGCACTCTTGGGTGTGGCGCTTGAGGTCTTGAGTCATCATCTTGTTCTTCCTCATCCTCATTGTCTCCCTCTTGATTGATGCCTCCATTTTCATCTTCTTGGAGCACATCTTGGGGAACTTGATCTTGATCATTTGAGGAAGAGCTTGCAAGATGTGTAGGATGGTCACTTGCATCTTGAGGTTGTTCTTGTGGTCGTATATCTCCAAGTGCCATCCTTCCTATCACCACTTGTGGAGCTTCTTCTTGATCTAGCACATGATGATCAACTTTCTCCACTTGGGAGCCATTAGTCTCATCAAACACTACGTCACGTGCTATTTCAAAAATTCCGGAGGATTTGTTAAAGACACTATAGGCGTAAGGGTTTGAGTCATAACCAAGTAGGAAACCTTCATCGAGCTTAGAAGTGAACTTCGAATTCCTAGGCTTCTTGTTAAGAATGTAGCATTTGCTCCCAAAAACACCAAAGTAAGAGATGTTGGGCTTGTTACTGGTTAGGAGCTCATACGATGTATTCTTAAATATGCGGCGAAGATACAACCGGTTTATGGCATGGGAAGCGGTGTTGACCTCTTCCGCCCAAAACCGGTCTGACGTCTTATACTCATCAAGCATGGTTCTTGACATCTCAATTAAGGTCCTATTTTTCCTCTCGGCCACTCCATTTTGTTGAGGGGAGTAGGGGGCCGAGAACTCATGCTTGATGCCTTCTTCATCCAAAAATTCTTCAACTTGAGTATTCTTGAATTCGGTGCCATTGCCACTCCTTATGGTCTTGATACTCAAGGAGAACTCATTTTGAGCTCTCTTCAAGTATCTCTTGAGAACACCTTGAGTCTCGCTCTTGTCATGCAAAAGGAATACACAAGTGAAACGTGAAAAGTCATCAACAATAACAAGACCATATTTGTTACCACCAATACTAATGTTGGCGATTGGAACGAAGAGATCCATGTGTAGAAGCTCCAATGGTCTTGATGTTTTCATAATGTTTTTGGATGGATGTGGTGCTCCAACTTGCTTTTCGGCTTGGCATGCGCTACATGGCCTATCCTTTTCAAACACAACACCCTTTAAACCACGTATGTGCTCGCCCTTAAGGAGTTTTTGCAAATTTCTCATCCCAACATGGGCTAGCCTCCTATGCCACAGCCATCCCATGTTAGTTTTTGCAATTAAGCATGTATCAAGTTGGGCTTTATCAGTGGAGAAACCCACAAGATAGAGTTTTCCCTTGATTACACCCTTAAAGGCAATTGAGCCATTGCTTCTCCTTGTGATAGTCACACCCTCATTAGTGAATAAACAATTATAACCTTTGTCATATAGTTGTGGAATGGACAAGAGGTTATAATCAAGTGAATCAACATGTAAGACATTTGAAAGAGTGTGATTAGGGGATATAGCAATTTTACCAGTGCCAAGGATTTTTCCTTGGCTATTGTCTGCAAAATAGATTCCTTCACTTGGATCTTCATTTAGCTCATACTCCACAAACATCTTCCTCTCTTCGATCATATGATTTGTGCACCCGCTATCAAGAACCTAATTGGTTCCACCGGAGGAGTATGCCTTCTTTCTTCCATCCTTGGCCATGAGATATGTTGGCCTTGAAGACTCCAAGTTGGGGAAGAGCTTGTTTTCCGTAGTTGTCTTCTTCATATAAATGGTTGCTATCTTCTCTTCTTCATCGGAGGAGGATTCCTCATTTGAATCCCACTCTTTTCTGAGGTGGGCATGTCCGGATTGCTTCTTCTTCTTGAAATAATTCTTCTCTTTGGACTTTCCCTCCTTCTTCTACTTGTTTTCTTCGTGTGGTCAATCCACAATGAAGTGGCCATACTCCCCACAATTGTAGCAAACCCTCTTTGATTTGTCTTAGGCTTGTATTTGCTCTTTCCTTCATTTTGGTAGCTCCCCCTCCTTCTTCTAAACATCCTCTTAAAGTTGTTGATGAAGAGAGCCTCTTCCTCATCGGTATCGAGACTCTCTTCATTACTCTCTTCCTTTCCTTGTGATCTTGAGGATGTTGCCTTGAATGCAACATCCTTTTTCTTGGAGGAGGAAAGCTTTTGTAGATCATTGTAGAACATAGCTTCTTGCTCCATCATTTCATGGTTGATGATCCTCCCTAGCACTTCTTCGGGAGTCATCTTGTGGAAGCCCGGGCTTTCACGAATTAGTGAGCAAAGAGTGACGTTTTGAGGCATGAATGCTCGAATCATCCTCTTTACCACCTCGTGGTCGGTCCACCGGGTGCTTCCATATGACCGACTCTTGTTGATGAGAGTCTTGAGGCAGTCATACATATCTTGGCGAGACTCACCCTCCATGATGGTGAATCTTCCAAGCTCTCCTTCAATCATCTCGATCTTTGCCTTCCTAATGACGCGGTTGCCTTCGTGCGCCGTCTTGAGGATATCCCATATCTCCTTGGCAACCTCCAACCCTTTAATGTGGTTGAACTCCTCTCAAGTCAATGAGGAGGTAATCACTCCAACGGCTTGAGCATTGCGATGGAGGAGAACGGCTTGTTCCAGAGTGATGTCTTCCTCATTCTTCGGAAGATGAACACCTATCATAACAATTTGCCACAAGATAGGTTTAAGGAAATGAGGTGCATCTTCATATTATGCTTCAACCTGGAGTAATCATTTCCATCAAACTGAGGAGGTTTGCAAATGGGAATTGATAAATAGTGATTGCTCGTGGTTAGTTGCTCATAATTATAAGGATACCGGGAGTAGTCTTGTGAACTACTCCCATTGTCGATGTTGGTCGCGACAATTGGCTTGATCTCCTTCTTGGGCACGTTGAACTTCTCACATGCCTTGAGCATCCGAACTTCTTCGTCGTCGTTTGGATCATCTTGAAGAACATCGATGTTCTTCGTCTTGGTGTCATCGATGACCACCGGCAATTCATTGTCACCCCTTCCGGCCATTTATTCTCTGAGTTGTTAGACTCTTTTGGAGAAGCCTGCTTTGATACCAATTGAAAGTCGCCTAGAGGGGGGGTGAATAGGCAATAATACCTGAAATGACTTAATCAAACGAGATTAAATTCCTCAGGCCAAACTTGTCTGGACAGGGCCAGACTAATGCGATCAGCACAGGGTGAAAACCTAAAAACTTGGTTTCTACAAGTTATTTGTGGAATTTAAGTTCACCAAAGAGATAAACAATATGTGGTAAACTAGTATAATTCAGATTGTGAAGTTAAGACACTTAGATCACAAGTTTTCAATAATGATCAATGTGAAGAGCAATATGAGCAATAAGAACCCTAATAGCAATACTAGTGATCACGAAAAGTAAAAGACAAGTGAGAAAAGATTTATCCCGTGGTTAGGCTCCATGAAGAAGCCTACATCCACGTTGAGAAGTCCACACAAGGACCGGGTCTCACTTGACCCTTCTCTCACCAAGCCACCACGATGGTCGGCTTGGATTCCACTATATCAATGGGTAATCACCAAGTTTGATGGGCCTTCTCACAAGTTGAGGCTCCCAAAAATCAATACAATGAGGAGCACATGAAGCTCAACTCACACAAGCCACAAAACACAACACAATGTGCAAGAGATCAAATCGAGAGCCAAAGCACGATGAGCTTCCTCTACTCTCCTCCCCAAACCCTAATCTCTTCAAGATTTGCTCTTAATGGGTTAGTAGCATTGCAAGGATCCCAGTTTATCGCAACAAAAAAATTCGTCGCAATAGGTCATTTTTCGTCGCAATAGGTCGCTATTGGAACGAAAAAGAGTGTGGCGATAGTTTTTACGAATCGTCGTAATAATTCCCGCGGTGATAGGTTATTTGCGACGACTTGGCATCCGTGGCGAATAGTGTGGTATTGCAACGATTTTACATTGGTGGCAAATAGGACACTATTGCAACGGTTTCATGTATTGCGACGATTCACCGTATCGCACCAAATAGTACAGTATTGCATCGGGTTCACGATCGTGGCAAACAGTTGGGTATTGCAACGATTTCATATTCATGGCAAATAGTATGTTGTTACAACGGTTTAGCATATTGCGATGATTTAACGTATTGCAACAAACAACATGGTATTGCAACGATTTCACATTCGTTGTAATTGTATGTGGTTGCAACAATTTCACAAGCATGGGAATAGTACAGTATTGTAACGATTTCACATTTGTGGCAAATAGTATGTTATTGCAACGGTTTAACGTATTGCGATGATTTAACGTATTGCAACGAATAGCATTGTATTGCAATGATTTCGCAGGCGTGGCAATAGTACGGTATTGTAACGATTTCAAAATCGTGGCAAATAGTATGTTATTGCAACTGTTTACCGTATTGCGACGATTTAACGTATTGCAACGAATAGCATTGCATTGCAACGATTTCGCGTTGGTGGTAATAGTACGTGATTGCAACGATTTTCACATTCGTGGTAATAGTACGTGATTGCAACGATTTTCACATACGTGGCAAATACTACAGTATTTCAACGATTTTCACTGCCGTGGCAAATAGTAACATATTGCAACAATTTCACATCTGTGGCAAATAGTATGATACTGCGATGGTTTAATGTCCGTGGCAAATAGTAGGTTAGTGCAACGAGTCAACAAACATGGCGAATATTACCATATTGCAACGATTTCTGATCCGTAGGAACTAGTCTGGTACTGCAACAATTTCGTATCCGTGGCGAATAGATGGGTATTGCAATGAGTCCACAAACGTGGCGAATAGTACCGTATTGCAACGATTTCAGATCCGTTGGAACTAGTATGGTACCGCAACGATTTCGCATCTGTGGCGAATAGTTTGGTATTGCAATGATTTCTTATCTGTGGCAATAGTGTTTTAATGCAACGTTTTTTGAGTCGTTGCCAAATGTTTATATTGCAACGTTTTGTCATTCTATTGCCACATTTTATCATCCGTATCGGCAATAGCTTCCTATTGCAACAATTTATCATTCATGGCAAGAAATTCATAATGCCACATTTTATAATTAGCGGCAGTAGAACCCGAATGCACCAGGTTTAAAAATTAGTGGCAACAGAATCACGAGTTTAACAATAAACATCCATCAATTTTACAACACGCATAACAACACTCAAGGATTACTTAAGCGACGTGTTTGCATGCTAAGAGTTTTCCTAAGCTGATCGGGACTAATTGTAGGAGCAGGTGGCTTTTGGCGGTTCCTTATTTGTTGGACCTTATGTGGAGTGGTCGCCATCATCATTTTGTGCATTTCAGCCAATGAGGCACGCATGTCCTGCATTTCCTTAACTATCTATTCACGATCAGCTACTATCTGACCTTGTAAGTTCTGGACTTCAACGATTAACTCTTCATTCTTCTGGTTTATGCAGTTCATCTGGGTGTTTAAGCTATCATTTCTTCCATCCAAGTCCTGCACTATTTCATTGAGGCCTGCATTTCTAACTTCTAAGTTTCAAACTTGGTCGTTGAGGTGTTCAGACATCTGGATACGCATACGTTCACGTTCGGGACTAGTTGGGTTAGCCATATAACCACACCCCTGAACCTGTGATCCTGCACAACCGATTGAGGATCTATAACAACGCTGGAAGATGTGGTTTCTCTCCTCATTTGGAATTGGGCCTCGCTGCTCAGCTTCCATGTCGTCCACTTGGGCACGTGCCTGGATCTATATAGGAAAAGAAAAGTCACGGGTAATTTGCAATTATTTATTTAATTGGAGATTGTTTGAAGTGTTACTCACATGTACAGCTTATGCCAGCTTGTTTGTCCAGTTACCGTTCAACAAATAGCTTGCCTCCTACAGTTGTATGTCATCGGGTTGTTCTCCGGTCTCTGGATCTCGCTACATAAAATACAAGTAAACTTCAACATGTCGGTATACATATTGTTTGCAGCGCAAAGTAAAAGTGTGATTTATTTTTCATACCTTCTCGTAACTAAGTCGGGCGTAGGATTTGGAGCAGAGCAAGTGACACGCCTTTTGTCTTCTTCGATTTTGAGAATTGTCCTGCTTATTGACTGCAATAATTTTAAGAATTAAATCCACGAATGAAAGTAAATGAAATATTTTTTGTATGATGCGAAGCTATTAAAAAGTTAGCTGACCTTGAATCACTCAGACCCAAAATATTCTATTAGGTGCAACCACTCGGGCGTCGTTACGTCAGCAGGCTAGTTTCGTATACGTTCTTCATCGGTAGAATAACTCTTATAGGTGGCATTCAAAGTCGAGCGCCACCCCTTGTAGCGCTCACCAGCAATTTTCAAAATTTTTCTTGCGCTCTCTGATGTGTCCTCCATGTCCCATGAATCTTGTACATTGTATAACAAGTTGCTGTAAATGTACAAGATGGAGATTGCAAGAAAAAAAATACTTGTGTGGGGGTGTGACAACACTAACCAGAATGTATCGTACTATATATCTCTTGTTACTATGGCCAGCCTCTGCCACTTCGTTGCACCGGTGAGGGATGCATGTCTTTTTGTAAACATAACCATATCATCGACAAAGTGCCGCTGATTAATACCAACCGCAGCACCCAACCTAGCGGAGAACTGAATTGGTAGCTTCACATGCTGCGTTCTACTAACTTGGGATGCATAGCGTATTTTGGCAACCTTAAGTCCTTTAGCCACACTTCTTCCTAGCTTCCTTCCTTCTGTTACATTGATTTAAACGGTAAACGATTAAAGCAAATGACCGCTTGAACAAGTTTAGTATCATGTACAAATAGTGTGAAAAGAAGAAAAGTCTAATGTTCATACCATCTTCAGGACGAGTGCGGCAAATACGAGCGTGGGAGGACCGCGTCGTGCTAGCACCATTTTGTTCTGTAGTACTCCCTCCTGGTTTATATTAATTGTCGCCCACAAATGAATTAAAAATGAACTACTACAGTAGTTAGGACTGTCCTGATGACACCTATTTTTATGTAGGGGTTACATTATTGACTTCTTTGTTGCTGTTCATACCCTAAAATGAGCCATCAGGTACACATGTCAGTGGCAGTACGCACTCGTAGTACTGCAGAGGATTTTCAGTCCATGAGCGAAGCGGGCAAGACTATGAGGGGGCATGCAGCTGGCAATGCTAGACTAGACAAAGATCGGGTTCGCCGGTTCAGTCTGACTGACATCGGCTGGAGCGCGTCTCGAAGAGAATTATTAGTTGTAGGGCAAGTAATGAATGCCAGCGGTAGCAGGTGGCGAATGCAAGACAGATGAGGCATGCAGCTTGCGGGATTGAAATCCTCCGCAGTACTGCACCTGCATTAGCTGCCACTGACATGTGGGCCCATGAGACATCGGATCTACTTGTCAGTGGCGGCTACTGCAGGTGCAGTACTGCATAGTGCCAGCTTGCGTAACTCAACAAAGCGAGGGATCGGTCTCACTGAAACTCTCGAGGAGGATTTGTGGCAGGGCGAGTAATTGCCAAGGATTTGCGGGCGGCGGGGTAATCATAGCACGCGAAGGATGGGACGTGGCGATGGGCGAGGGAGACATGTCGGGGAGGACACTGAAGTGACCAGCAGCAGGGCATGGGCATGGGCGCCGGTGCTGGCCGGAGTGGCCAGCGGCGAGAGAGCACAGCGTGGAGGCATAAAAAAATCACGCCATCATCACATAGTCTGATGAACTGTTAACTATAAAGACTAAGTACTAATAAGAAAGTAGAATCGTAAGGCATGCTAAAACAATTAGTAGAGCCTAGGAAAGAATGCAAATGACCATGATACACCCATCATCAATATATCTAAAGGACAGAACGTAGTCTCTCAAAATGCTCCAAATTCAATGCCAAAGGAGTAGAGTAAAAAACTAACATGCTCTGCCAAAACAAATGGCACGGTAGAGAGGCAGGTAGTAATGTGATGTGATATGGGTAGTTGAAAGCTACTACCGAGGATAGAGTTGGAGTGGGACATTTTTTAAGCTCCAAAAGTAATATTACGCTGGGGCGGAAGGAGTATTTCTGGTTTGTATATCTATACCTGTTGTTGGTTGATGCATCGTAGTAGTACAAGGAAGTGAAGAACCTCGGGGTTTCTGAACATCATGTGCTGCAATATTCTCTGCGTACCATGCAAATGATTTAATGTTGTCTAAATTTGTTTAATTTTGATAGTAAACACATTTATAGTTATACCAGGTGCTTGTTGGCCACCATGAATGCTTGTAGACGACATCACGGTTTGATGTTTTGTTCCTAATGTAAAGAGTATTGTAAGTAGTCATTCCAAATAACAGTGATAAGTCCGATTACATGAACGAAGTAGATTTTGGATCGGACGGTGTGCTTTCTATAAACTGCAGTTTTTGTTACTAACGGAGAAATTAGAAAAGAAAGAATAGAAAAAATGTACGATCCGAGAAAGCCACAAGAAAGAAAAAAGTGAAAACCATGGGAACTAAAAATCTTAGGAATACAAATTTGTAAAACAGGAATGAGAGTACAACATTTGGAGTGGTTGATCAGATAACCCGTGCGTCATTTACTTCTAAATACAGAAATTACATACTAGTACCTCTGGTTTTTAGTATTTGTCATTCCCGTGACCAGGAATTGAACTAGAAATACACTACCGTAATAAGCTGTCGGAGCAACATTTATTTAGGGACAGATGTAGTGTGTGTGTGTCTATATATATATATATATATATATATATATATATATATATATATATATATATATATATATATATATATGTATATATATATATATATAACTAAATTCGTGAAACAAAAAACCACATTTCTTTTTTGTTTATTTATTTAATCTTCGTATATCAGGATGGATCGTGTATAACTTAACTAGGCCAAAACTGCATGGATCGTGTACAACCAAGCCAATATAGCTCTATAAAAAGACAGCATGGATCGTGTAGTTTACCTAGCACAAAACTAGAGTCCAGGATGCGATGTCGCAGGGAGGTGTCGGCGACGAACAGGTTCGGTAGAGCCCGTCAAACTTGGTCGCTCGACGTTGTACCCAGGAGTCAACACTACCATGAGCTTCGATGCGTCACTGCGAGATCCATGGTGGAAAAATTGTAAGAACCGTGGGAAATGAAAACACGGGAATATCTTAGGTATACAAGTATGGAACACAGGACAGAGAGACAACACATTTTGGAGTACTTTGAGATCACCGGAAAGGCGGGCAGTGGTGTGTCGGGAACGGAGGCCAGTGTTCCCATTTATAATCATCATGGCTGAAATAGGGTTACAATAATAGCCGGGACTGAAATTGGAGGCGCAGGTAGTGAAAATTAAATTGTCAAAATCTCAAATGTGGTCCGCCAAGTACAACGAAAATTTTTTCGTGGGAGTGGAGAATTTGACGCAAGCCGTGCCCTTGTGCACGCATCCAATCGTGATTAATTACTCTCATGTCGCGTCGATTCCTGCACATGGCTGGTGCGTGTAGCTAGAGGGGTAGACTTCATCTTAGGACAATTTGCTCACTTCTTAATTCATCTTTGTTACCATGCATGGAGATCAAAATCTAAAAGCAGTCATCTGCTAGCTAGTGGGACGTTCCAAAAAAATACGAAAAAAATATGAATCGCCAAATGTATACGTATGTGCTAATGCAAACGATATGCAAATACAGCCAAGTGCACGAAACGATGGTAAACAATCAGCATTTTGTAACATTAATCACAATGAAACGATAACATGTAGTATATACTACTACATACTAAAAATACATTTTCCATGTGCCGACTACAATGAAAAAATTGAGTGAAAGAACAAAAAAGATGAGAAACGCAGCCTCAACCACGATCTCAATGGAGTTTCAACCAAGAGTCGTTGATTGTCGCAACACAATGAATTCTTGGCTAGACATTGAACAACAGTCATCTCGCCCCTTTTTCAGAAAGGAGATGTTTTTCGATACTGCATAAGACACATTGTTCATTAACAGAAAAGACATTTATCATTAAAATAGAAACAACGCATATTAAAAACAAGAACTACGAAAGCACATAGAAGAAAAGAAAAAGAAAAACTACAAATACTACTCTACTCGGAGTTGTCGTAGATCTCCTCCACCTCCGCCTCCGCGCGCTGCCGCCGCCGCCTCCTCCTCCGCCGCTGCTGCCACCACCTCCTTCGCTTCCGCCGTTGCTGCCGCCTCCTCCGGCAATTGAGTCTAAAGCTACCGGGCGATGGTCCGAAGAAGATGCTGGCGGCCCTCCACCCCAGCCACCTCCCCTATCGTCTTGTAGAGAACGTTGAGACGACCAGCCACAAACCCTAACCCGAAGAAGTAGTGGCCGGCGGTTTCTGGTGCAGACAGGAAGTTTCCCAAGACCTAGAAGCTCACACAAGCGAGATGTATCGGAAAATACATCCCTCGCCAATATGTCGAGCTTTTTTGCTCGCTCGGCGGTGGCGGAAAGGTGCTCGGTGGCCTCCTTCAGGTGCCGATCGAGTTCATTGAAGTGGTGTTCAACGAGGCAGACAGTCTCCTGAACCCAAACGGGATGAGGAGGTGCGGGTGCCGCGGGCGGAGAAGGGGACGGAGGTGGTGCGGCTGCCACCTCCAGTTCCACCAGCATTGGCTGCGACGGAAACAGAGAAGAAGGAGGTTTGGAGGACGTCAACGGCCTGAAGTGCTTCGTTGCGGGGCTACCCATTTTTGCAGCGACAGAGTTGCAGATAAAGAGCGAGAGATAGTCGGCGATGGTGCGGCAGTGAAGGAAGAGAAGTTTGGAGGCTACGATCGATGGAGATGGAGTGGTGCAGCGGAGACGCAAGAGGACGGGTGTGCCTTTATAGCGGGTCCTCGTCCCGTGCGAGTGGACATGAATAGACGCTTCAGAAACTGCGCTTTCGAATTAATCCAAACCGCAGTTGGCTTCCATCTCTGCTTCACATGCAGTTTTTTAATTTGACATGCAAAGGGTCCAGGGTATGCAGTGGCCCACCTGGCATACTTTTTAGGTCCGTCCAGCGGTGTTTCAGTTTTTCAGTTCCAGTTTTTAATTTTGACACGCAAAGGGCCCACCTGCCCAAGGTATATGCAATGTTCTAGTTTTTTTCAGTTTGTCACGCAAAATACCTCGATGATGTTTCATGACGTTACGCGTTTTCTCTTATTTTCTGAAAGATCGTCATATATATATATATATATATATATATATATATATATATATATATATATATATATATATATATATATATATATATATATCACAAACCCTCGTTCATGTTTTCTTTTTGACATGCAGAAGACCTCGATCATGCATGTTCGATGACGTAAGTGTTCTCTAATTTTGTTGAAAGATCGTCATATTTGAGAATCGTTGATCATGTTTGGGGTGTAGCAAGCATGCATGGACAAGTAACATATGCACTTGAAAACCTCGCGATGATCATGTTTGATGACAACATTATTACGTGTTTTCTCTGTTTTTTGTTGAAACATCATCGTATATAGTTTGAGGCTCGCTGATCATGTTGGGCGTAGGATAGCATGCGTGGACAACTATAATTAACATGCATGTGAGAGAGACGTCGATGATCAAATGTACTCCCCCCGTCTCCATGAACTTGTCGCATTGTCGTAGTTCATTTTTAACTACAAAATCTGCATCAGAAGAACTTGTTTATTGGCTCATGGACAAAGAAAATTATTTGTACCTAGTACAAAAAGTATAAGTTGGTCGACATTGCCGTTCGTACGCGAAGGATGCGGCTAGGTAGTTGCTCTTGCAGGTGTATGGTAATTACGTGAGTGTTTGGTTGGGTCATGTGGTTAGTCCACGATGCACCCTAAACCCGGTGTTGAGGCCGTGTATTTGTCATTTGTGCATACACTCTAGTGACATGTGACAACGTGCTCAGTCATCAATTGCGTTTGGTTTGACGTCAAAGTTCGATTGGAGATAGATCATCCATTTCTTTATGTCTTGGATCATCCAAATTAACGTTTGGTTGGATGGACTGGACGATCAAATTTTTTGTTGGTGGGTTGGATGAAACTTGATTGGATTATTGAATCATCAAAGTTGATAATTTCATAATATTATTCGTGCGCATGATGATGGATCATGCACGCCGAGCGCCGAGTTATTCGGATCGCTGAGCAAAGTTCGGACGTGGAGTTCGTGTGTGCCCGTGCGCCCTGCAAGATTCAGTGCGCTCGCGTACGTGGCAATCATCAGGGCAGGGTGGTACAGTCGCAGGAACCGTGCAGTGCGCCCTTGGCTGTAAGATTTGGAGCGTGAACGTACGTGGCAACCGTCTGGGCAGGGTCGCACAGAGACGGTTGTGTGCAGAATGGCCGCAGAGAATTCGATTTTGGTGTTTGGGAACACGATATTTTTGGAGTTTTAGATCAATTAGCAATACCGTGTTATTTGAGATTACTATGGTATTTTTTACAGAATGGTGTTTGTCAACCAAACAGTCCTATGTATTACAAAATCCTGGTATTACAAAACTGTGTTACTGAAATACGTACTTTGGTATTGCCATCTCATTTTAAAAACTGTGGTTTCCAAAACATTAGTATTGAAAAACTGTGCTTCGAAACACAGCCTAAAGCTCAGGGCCCAGGCGGGCGGAAATAAATTTTCTGTGGCCCTGTCGCACAACGTCACGCGTGGGCCCCTGCCCCGCACGCTGTCCCATGGAAATCCCACTGAGATCCTTTGATTTGCGCTGGGTTTGTTGTCTGGACACCGAAGGATGGAAATCCTGCGTGTCCCGCTCCCACTATTATGAGCGATGCTGTACGGTAGGGTCGCAGAAAATTTGTGGGCTACTGCATAAAAGGAGGAGTTTTTCGTTAGTGCATGTACTGGAGTAGGACACATTGTTCATGAACATAAAATAAAAGACATTTTTCATTAACATAAAAACAACACATATATTACAAACAAGAAAAAAACACATAGAAAATAAAAGAAAAAACTACTACTCATCCTACTCTACTCGGAGGAGGAGTTGTCCACCTCCGTCGTCGCCGCCGCCTCTGCCGGCGGCGCCTCTGCCTCCGCATCCGCCGCCGGCGCCTCCGCCTCCACTGCAACTGCCGGAGGAGCATCCTCCAACACCAGATCGATCTTCTTCCGGCTGATGGCCTCCACGAGTTGCTCGCGAAACCCCTCCCCGACCTCTTCACCGATCGTCTCGTAGAGGCAGTCGAGACGAGCGACAACAAAGGCTAACCCGAAGATGTAGTAGCCGGCGGAGTCCATGCTAGCGTGGTGGGGAAGGACACCAAGTCCCAGTGGGCGACAGGAGTGAGATGTATAGTGAAATATATCCTGCGCCATTTTGTCGAGCGCTTTTGCTTGCACGTCAGCGGCGAATAGGCTTCTGATGACCTCCTTAAGCTTGCCGTCGAGTTGTCGATGCTTTCCTCCATGAGGCGGACAGTCTCCTCATAGTCGGACGGAAGAGGTGCGGGCGCCGCCTCTAGTTCCACCGGCCTTGGCGGCAATGGAAACGAAGAAGGAGGTTCGGAGGACGTCGATGACCTAGAGTTGGAGCGCTTCGGTGCGGGGCTACCCATTTGTGCGGCGACGGAGGTGCAAACAAAGAGAGAGAGGTGGTCGACGGTGGTGCGGCGGAGAAGCAAGAGGAGAAGTTTGGAGGCTAAAATCGATCGAGAGGTGCGGTGGAGAAGAAGAGGAAGGTGTGCCCTTATAGCGGGTCGTCGTCTAAGCGCGTGAGTGGAGACGATTAGACGCTTCAAAAATTGTGCTTTTGAATCGTCGGTTAGAGTTACTCCAAACTGCGGTTCGCCTCCTCTCAGTTATCGCAAGTGTTTTCACAAGTGTGTTCATTTGTTCCTAAAATCGGAACACGTAGCGGCTAGCGCCTACGCCTGTTGTTTCTTCAAAAGACGAGTACAGCGATACATAATGGCAGCATGCGATCCATTAATTTGATGAACCACATATGTACGTAGTGAGAGTTGTGTGCTCATTAGACGATGTGGTAGTCCACATTCTATCCTCAGACCGTCGAGGGAACATCCTTGTGTCAAATTTGTTATCTCTATTGATGACAGGATAATATTCTTCATTAGTGTGGTAGTTAAACTGTCATATGCTGATACTGTAGGTTGAGAGCATACACACATGCATGGTAGAGAATATGATAAATATAGAAATATATATACATGGTAGGAAATATTATTGTATTTTTGGAATACATGTTTGGGACGTAGCATATGTACGTCTAACATACATGTGAAAGACCTCGATCATGTTTGCTGACGTTACGTGTTCTCTTTTTTGGTGAGAGATCGTCATGTTTGAGGCTCGTTGATCATGTTTGGGGCGTAGCATGCATGGACAACTAACATGCATGTGAAAGACCTCGATGCATGTGAAATAACATGCATGTTTTTAAAAGCAACATATAGTGTTTCCTCAAGAAAAAATAATTTTATGAGAGATTGGGCGCACAAGCACAAAAGCTAGAACTTGAGCGATGCACCTACGAATTCCATATGCCGGGATGATCGACGACAGCCGATCTGCAAACTCGGTGGTAAGATCAGTAGTCGCCGGAGAGCAGCTTGTCGCCGACCTCAAAGGAGACGAAGGCATCGATGCACGCATAGCTGATCTGCTCGCCGGAGAGATTGTACGCGTCCCAGTTGCTCGTCCTCACCCCGTAAGGCTTCTCCATGTCAGCGCCCATCACGGCGCTCGCGATGTCCTTCAGCCCCACGCGGCGTAGGCTCAAGCAATCCATCTCCTCTGCCGCGAGCTCGGCCAGGTCCACCGTTTTGGCCTCCTTCAGTTGCCAGTCCTTCCAAAGTCTATCGGCGTCACCCTCCACGCCGATGCTGAAGAAGCGGTAGTCGGAATCGCCGAGCAAATCTTCCAGCTCGTCGGGGAAGTAGTCAGCTGGATGACCTGGAAGATGAGGCAGCGGCGGCCGAGCAGAGCTGCAGAATGACGATGGGGTTCTGGTCGGCGGAGTAGTTGGGGCGCCACTCGACGTCGAGCCCGACAGCGAGCTTGTGAAGGCGCCGACGATGGACGGAGAGGACCTCATCGAGCAAGTCCTCCACAGCCTTGCCGGAGGACGTCACGGTGGTGGTGATCACGTCTTCCTTGAACGTCACATTGTACACCTGAGTCCCCGCCATTGGGTCTCTCTCCTTGTCGTCCCTACGGTTGCGGTCTGCAGCGGCGCAGCGTAACTCTCCCTCTTGTGCAAAACCTTGGTCTACACCTTTAGTTTAGATTTTAATTGGAAACGGGCCTAGATATATAACTGATGCAGCTATGATATGAGTGGAGGAGTTTCCAAATTTAACGGACCTGAGCCCAGAGTAAAGAGAGCAATGAAGATTTTTGAATCTTATATACTCTTTCTAATTTTTAATTCTTATCGTTATGACCACAAGTTGCATGGTCTCAACCTAACACCACGTACAACAACAACAACATTTCGCAGGAGCCCACCCAATGGATATGCCGGGTGGGCCACGGGATACCCTGGGTCCAGTCACCAGAGAGTAGCTAGTGTGAATACATGCTGGAGAGATCAGCAGAATCGGGAACTGGCCAATGAAGATGGATGTCAGCAGTGTCACGGTTCATGTATCAAAACACGCACCATCCTTTTTCTTCTTCTCCTTTTTCTTATAAGTTCGTATTATTTTCCACCAATCTTCTAAGAGCATCTCCAAACCGTTTGCTATTTTTTGTTTGTTATTCTTTCAAATAGCAAATATGCTATCCACATTTAGCATCTCATTCTATGAACATCTCCAACCCGTTTGCTATATGAATATATGATGTGCTATATTAAAAAATTTCATACTTTGTTAATATGTAACAATTATTTTAAAATTCAAATAATATTGTTGCAACGGCTATATTGTGACGTTTGTATTTCTAACGGCTATTTTTCAATGGTTATATTTCTAATGACTATTTTTCAACGGTTGTATTTCCAACGGTTAATTTTCAACAACTATTTTGCAACAGAAACGACAATAATGTAGCAAAAATTGGGGATAGCAAACCGGATAGCATTTGCTACTAGTAGCACACCGAGAGCTCCATATAGCAAATGGCTAAAAGTAGAAATCCTAATAGCAAACGGGTTGGCGATGATTTTTTCTCTAAATTTGATAAATAATAGGATATCACACCATATAGGTAATGGCTAAAAGAGCATCTCCAACCCATTAGCTATATGATGTGCTATCCTATTATTTAGCAAATCTAGAGCAAAAATCATCCCCAACCGGTTCGCTATTAGGATTGCTGCTTTTAGCCATTTGCTATATATGGAGCTCTCGGTGTGCTACTAGTAGCAAATGCTATCCAGTTTGCTATTCCCGGTTTCCGGTACATTATCGTCGTTTTGCAAAATAGTCGTTGAAAATTAGCCGTTGGAAATACATCCGTTGAAAAATAGTCGTTAGAAACATAACCATTGAAAATAGCCATTATAAATACAACCGTTACAATATAGCCATTGCGTTCATGTATCGAAATGCGCACCATCCTTTTTCTTCTTCTCCTTTTTCTTATAAGTTCGTATTATTTTCCACCAATCTTCTAAGAGCATCTCCAACCCGTTTGCTATTTTTTGTTTGCTATTCTTTCAAATAGGAAATATGGTATCCACATTTAGCATCTCATTCTATGAACATCTCCAACCTGTTTGCTATATGAATATATGATGTGCTATATTAAAAAATTTCATATTTTATTAATATGTAATAATTATTTTAAAATTCAAATAACATTTTTGCAACGACTATATTGTGACGTTTGTATTTCTAACGGCTATTTTTCAATGGTTATATTTCTAACTACTATTCTTCAATGGTTGTATTTCCAACGGTTAATTTTCAACAACTATTTTGCAACAGAAACGACAATAATGTAGCAAAAATTGGGGATAGCAAACCGGATAGCATCTGCTACTAGTAGCACAACGAGAGCTCCATATAGCAAATGGCTAAAAGTAGCAATCCTAATAGCAAACGGGTTGGAGATGATTTTTGCTCTAAATTTGCTAAATAATAGGATATCACACCATATAGGTAATGGATAAAAGAGCATCTCCAACCCATTAGCTATATGATGTGCTATCCTATTATTTAGCAAATCTAGAGCAAAAATCATCTCCAACCGGGTTGCTATTAGGATTGCTACTTTTTGCCATTTGCTATATGTGGAGCTCTCGGTGTGCTACTAGTAGCAAATGTTATCCGGTTTGCTATTCCCGATTTCCGGTACATTATCGTCGTTCCGTTGCAAAGTAGTCGTTGAAAATTAGCCGTTGGAAATACATCCGTTGAAAAATAGTCATTAGAAACATAACCATTGAAAAGAGCCGTTATAAAACAACCGTTACAATATAGCCATTGCAACAATGTTATTTGAATTTTAAAATAATTATTATATACTAATAAAATATGAAAAAAAAATTAATATAGCACATCATATAGCAAACGGGTTAGAGATGCTCATGGAATGAGATGCTAAATGTGGATAGCATATTTGTGATTTGAAAGAATAGCAAACCAAAAATAACAAAGGGGTTGGAGATGCTCTAACCCTCCTTTATTTGAAGTTGTACGATTGGAACAGGATACGTGGCCGGCGTACACTTTATGACACACTAGTGAAAGTAAAACACCCGAAACATTTTATGACACACTTGTGAAAGTTAAAATACCCGACACATTTTATTATTATGGAAGTCTATAACTAAGAGTCAATCCAAATCGGGCAAAAATTTCGATGACCCTGGCTTCTAGTTTGTTTTTGCAAGCCATCTGGAATCAAGTCTTTTTTGTCTTAACCCTTTTGCAATGATGCCCACGAGCATCTAATTTGGGCTAATGTTGATACGTACTCCAGAAACTGTTGTTGCGTTTTTTGTGATTTACTATGTGCTTTTCTATTTGATTTCTCATTATGTTGTATCCGTGTTGGGATTGAACAGAGAGTGGGCTTCTCCCTGCTGGTCCTGTGAGATAAACTAGTATAGGTGATAGTCACTTTCTGGATCTCTAACTCAGTAGAGTTGGAAGTGGAAATATATTCCATTCTAAAAGATAAAAGAGATAAATAGTCCACTAGTTTATCGTTAGAACAGCAACATTAGAACTATTATCCCTCACACAAATGGCTTGCTCTCGCTCTCGCTACCGCTCCTCCGTATCCTGCACCTCAGCCACCTCCACAACCTCCCCTTGCTCGCCGCCATGGACGCTCTGATAGCCTCCAGTGCTGCGGGAGACTGGTCGACTTGATCAACATGGGTGATGATCGGCCCCTGCTGACCAGTGGTGATTGGGATGTTCGTCCTGGCGAGATATTCCAACAAGAAGTTTGCTGCCAGCTCCACTCCACGGTTCATCACCTGGGGTCTTCGCCCAAGGGTTCCTTCCTCATGATTGCAGTCTTTCGAAGGTACACTTTTCGTCTCTCGGAAGTGCCGTTGGATGGGCTCTTTGCTCGGTGCTGGGTGGTTCTCCTTGGGATTTTCATGTCCAACAACTGCAAGAGCATTCATTTCGTTTCTCCGTGGCGAGCAAGCAAGTGGGACTACTGATCAATGCACAGCGAAGGATCACCACACCAACCTTTGAGGTGTACTTTCATCTTTGGCGCACGGGTGGACCGGATTGTATCTCTGAATACAAGAAGTGGGAGCAGGAACAGAAGGAAAGCTGGACATTGGTCTCACACAAGAAGCCAGCAAACAGGCGGGTCTCCTTCGCCTCTGTAGGATCGAAGAGCACGTGAAAAGCTACCAGAGGGGGGGGGGGTGAATGGTAGATTTAAAAATCTTACGCAGCGGAAACAATAAAACCCTAATCCCTTTGGTAGAAAAACGATCTGTTAAAGAAATCATGTGTGAGACTAATCTAAACGTGTTTCACCGTGACAAAAGTGATAGATATCAGAAAGAATCAAGTCACGAAGACAACACAAAAAGAATTACTCAAATCCGTCGAGAAAAACTCAAGTTATGATCAAAAGATCAAACACTGGTCAATCTGACCTACCCGAGAAAAAACAGTTTCTAGAATGCCGCAGAGAAACTCGTGTGGATCAAAAATCACAAAACCAATGACCGTGAAATTTTGACAGATGATAGACAATCAAGTTGTGAAGACAAACCAAAAAAATCACGTCAATTGGATCAATAAAACTCGAGTTATGATAAAACCACCGACAAAAGGTAGTGCTGTCCAGAAACTCGACGAGTAAAACTTGTCTGGAACAAGTCGGACGAACAAGGCACAAAAGTTCCTTCAAACTATGAATTTTATTCAATAGAACACAAGAGGAACAGCCCCAAAGTCGTCTCTCACGAGCTTTGGCCTTCCCTTGCTTATATAACCAGCCCTTAGGCCAACCCAATACAACTAGGACTCCAATCCTACTCAGATCACGAATCGTAACTTTCCACAACTGCTCAAGATTCTTCTATACGCAGATAGAAGCAATCTTAAGACTCCCAAACACCTTAGGAACGTATCCCACATTCCTAAACAACTCAAATTCGTGACCCACACGAAATCCTAACATAACCAACTCGATATTTCCATACCGAGCCATAACCGACTCAGCTAGCAGCCTAAGTCTTCAACCAATACGATCTGATCCTTCCGATCAGATCTTCCTTCAATAATCCGTCTCTAGAAGCATATTGCCACGTCATGCACCGCATGCATACGTGCGAACACCTTCCTTCGACCTTCATATGCACTGCCCTTGATTCAATCATCCTGCGCGACCTCCTGACCCGCTCAACCACAGTTCCTTCCGAACTTGGTTGTTGGAACCTCATCTCCTCCTGAGACTAGTCCAATGGATCCTGTCACCAGCCATGACTTGAACTCAAGCAAAACCTGCACATGAACAAACAAACAATCCATACGAGCCCAAGTTCTTGACTTGACTCAAGTTAGTTCCGAACACAACACCTTATGTGAGAACCTCACATAAGCATGTTGCAAAACCACAGTAGAAACGATATCAACCATATCATCCAAAACGCACCAAACACTTAGCAAATGAATACTAAGCAATCTTTCCGACAATGTAAAGCAAGTACAAAACATTGCAAATGAAAAGCAGAAGCACTGCGGTCAAGTTTCGGACCTTGCCAGAGCAACCCAGAGCATGAGCCGGAGCTATCAAAAGCTAGTAGAACCTAGCGCCGGAGCTTACCAAAAACTAGTCGATCCTAGCACCGGAGCTTACCAAAAACTAGTCGATCCTAGCACCGGAGCTTACCAAAAACTAGTCAAAACTAGTCAACCCAAAACCGGAGCTAGACAAAGTACGTCGGAGCTTAGCAAAAGCATGCCGGAGCTATCAAGTATATGCTGGAGCTAACAAAGACATGCCGGAGCTAAAGATAAAGCTCACCGGAGCTAACCAAAGCTGGTCGGACCTTACCAAGAAGTCAGACCTAGCATCCAACGTAACCGGAGCCACCCAAACCAAGCCGGACCTACTGTCGGACCTTGCTGTAGCTCAGAGCTAGAGTCAGACCTTGTTAAAAAGGTGTTTTGGTGATATTTAAAACTTTTATCATCAAAGCCAAGTGTATTCACTACAAGCCAATGTATTCAGCACACATAGGTCTTACAATCTCCCCCTTGATGAATGCATTGGCAACACCATTTAAAATCCGAACATTGGCTTATTCACATAAAAGTTTCGAAAGCAATTTCTCCCCCTTTGTAAATCAAAAGTAAAAAGAGAAGAAAAATGAAAATCTCTACCCCTTTTTGAAAATGAAAATCTCTCCCCCTTTATTATCTCTCCTTATACCCATATTCTCTTTCTCTTCATGCTTATCTCTCCCCCTTTGACAATGTATTCAGCAAGTCATGAGCATATAAACAAATTTTCTCTCCAACTTGAGTTGTCATGAGCATATTATAACATATACATATAAACAAAGCTCATCCAAGTCATACTATCAAGTATCTTACATTATCACATCAATGAAATACATAAGGTAGTGTAAGCCATGCTAGAGATCAAATGTAATTTTTCAATTTAAGCAAGTCATGATCTCACAAACTTAACTATTAACAAACCTGAAAGCATGACACTAGTTGCTGCATTTTAATATTTTTCAAAGCATAAATTTAGATCATATGATATTTGCAAGAGATTATATGCGCATCTGCCTTATTCTAACCAACCAAGCCATGCCTATGTCATTTGACAATCAGAAGCATAAGGACATGGTTTTAGTCATACACAACTTCTTCCAAGTTCATATCTAAGTGCAATGATAAGCCATCTCAAAAGAAGAAGTGCAATGCATGCATATTCTCTTGATCTTTTATCAATTTATATTTGTTCATAAAAACTCAACATGTGAGTTGATTACTTGATTAATTCTTAATGATTAAAAAAATTGTGAGCATGCAACAAGTTCAAAACAGCAAGAAAGTTCGGCCATGACCAGATTTAGTGTAAGTAATTATTCCTATTTCTAGACATGGCAAAAACTACAAAATGTATAACACGAGTAATGTAGTAAGAACTTTTAGCATGTAAAAGGAATCACAAAGTCATATATGTATGAAATACTATGCTCATATTATTTTAATTTCAGATTCACACATAGACTTCCCAAGTTTCAAAAACTCCCCCTCAATTTAAGCCATGAGGGTGCATAACCCTTATTTCACTACGAATGTAACAAAAACGAGTGAAATCCAAAGGTTTTGTAAAAATGTCAGCCAATTGATGTTCGGTATCTACATGGTGAAGCACAATGTTTCCTTTTTCAACGTTATCTCGGAGAAAGTGATACCTAATGTCAATGTGCTTAGTTCTAGAATGTTGCACGGGGTTTTTAGCAATGCAAATAGCACTAGTGTTATCACAAAACAGTGGAACACTATCTAGATCAACCTCATAGTCCTTAAGTGTTTGAACAATCCAAAGAATTTGTGAGCAAGCACTAGCAGCAGCTACATATTCAGATTCGGTTGTGGATTGTGCAACTGAATTTTGTTTTCTAGAGGACCAAGCAACAAGAGAATTACCAAGAAAATGACAAGCACCGGAAGTACTTTTCCTATCAATCCTACAACCCCCAAAATCAGCATCCGAAAAAACTTTCAAAGTAATGGTTGAGGAAGACGGAAGAAAAATGCCAAATTCTTGAGTTCCATGTAAGTACCTGAGAATCCTTTTGACGGCTTGACGATGTGAAACACGTGGGGAAGCTTGAAACCGTGCACAAAGACATACGCTGAATTGTATGTCCGGTCTTGATGCCGTGAGGTACAAAAGTGATCCGATCATGCTTGTATATTCTTTTTGATCCACGGATTCACCATCTTCATCAAGTTCAAGTGTTGTTGCTGTTCCCATTGGTGTCCGAAGAGGCTTGCTTTTATCCATGTTGAAACGCCTTAGGAGGTCTTTGGTATACTTCGTTTGATGCACAAAGGTACCCTCCTTGGTTTGTTTGATTTGCAGCCCCAAAAAGTAAGTGAGTTCACCCATCATACTCATTTCAAATTCGGAACTCATCATTGCTGAAAACATGGACACAAGATCATGAGAAACACAACCAAATATAATATCATCCACATACACTTGAACAAATAATGAGTCATTGCCATGCTTAAGCACAAAAAGAGTTTTATCAACCTTGCCCATGGTAAACCCCTTTTCAAGTAAGAATGTTTTTAACCTATCATATCATGCTCTAGGGGCTTGTTTGAGACCGTATAAGGCTTTGGACAGTTTGTAAACATGATTAGGAAAATCTGGATTTTCAAAACCCGGTGGTTGTTTGACATAAACCTCCTCATCTATGTAGCCATTAAGAAAAGCACTTTTAACATCCATTTGATATAGCTTAAAACCTTTAGATGCTGCAAAAGCTAACAAAATTCTTATGGCTTCTAATCTAGCGACAGGAGCAAAAGTTTCGTCAAAATCTAGACCTTCAACTTGAGTGAAACCTTGAGCAACCAACCTAGCCTTATTCCTAACCACAACCCCATCCTCACTTTGTTTATTTTTAAATACCCATTTAGTTCCAATTAAAGTGTGACCTTGAGGTGGAGGTACAAGTTTCCAAACATTATTTATTTCAAAATTTTCTAACTCTTCTTGCATGGCAATAATCCAAGATTCATTAGTGAGTGCGTGTGATATATCTTTAGGTTCAAAAGAAGCAACAAAAGCAGAATGAGCATGAGAGTTTGGATCGCAAAACCTGGACCGTGTGACTCGTTCGTGCAAGCTTCCAATCATCTGTTGTGGGGGATGATCTTTATAAAGCCGTAGGGGAACAGATGTCTCACAAGCTTCTTCTTCATTAGGTTCATCGTAGATTGATGAGCTTGTGACTTGTGGACAATCAGGACCAGCAGAGGTGATAGCCGAAGCTTGTTCAATGTCCGGAGCTGGACACGTGTCAGCTTCAGAACTACCAGGCAGTATCACCGGCTCTTCATCATCTTCAAAAATACCCTCCCCCTGAGGATACGGATCTGGTCCTGCAACACCGGAGCAAGTACCTGGGCTAGCTTCATCAAAAGACACTTCACAAGTCTCCACAATTTTGTTAGTGTCAAATAAAAGCACACGGTAGCCTCTAGTATGAGATGGATAACCAAGAAACATGCCATCAATGGATCTAGGTTCAAATTTATCAAGATTACCATGTTTCTTAACAAAGCATTTGCAACCAAAGACCCGAAAGTGTGTAACACTAGGCCTATGTCCAAATCGGAGCTCATATGGTGTTTTACCTAGCTTAGCACGCAAGAAAACACGATTTGAGACATAACAAGCGGTTGCTAATGCATCAGCCCAAAATTTCCTAGGAGTTTGATATTCATCAAGCATAGTCCTAGCCATCTCAACTAAGGTTCTGTTCTTTCTTTCTACAACACCGTTTTGTTGAGGTACATATGGTGAAGAGAATTGATGATCTATTCCATTTTAAGCACAAAAGTGATCAAAAGATTGATTTTTAAATTCAGTTCCATTATCACTTCTAATTGCTTTTAACGATCTTGGGTGATCAATTGATAATCTAAGGAATAAAGTTCTAAAGTGACTAAAAACATCATTCTTAGACGCCATAAAATAAACCCAAGAGTATCTAGAATAATCATCAACAATAACAAGAACATACCATTTACCTCCGAAGGATTGAACACGTGAAGGTCCTACGGTGTCAAGATGCAAAAGTTTACATGGTTCAGTTGTCATAATCATTGTGAGAGGAGTATGTGAACCTGCAACCATCTTAGCATGTCTACAAGAAGAGCACACAATATCTTTGTCCCCTTTAAGCTTAGGCAGCCCACGTATGCGATCAAGAGCACTAACACGCGTTAGGTGATCAAAGCCTACGTGACCAAGTCTACGATGCCAAAAATATAAGTCCTTTGAATCATTAGCAACTATACACCTATGCTTAGAGGAAGACATATCAAAATCAGCTTTAAAAACTCTTCCAAACCGAGACATGTTAAAAATAAGCTCACTATTTGAACCTACAACTTTGCAGCAGTTTTTATTGAAAATAATTTCTAGATTTTCATCTAGCAATTGTGAAACAGAAAGCAAGTTGTATTTCAAATTTTTGACAAGTGCCACATTTTTCAAAGTGTAGTGATCATTTACTTTAACCGAACCCTTAGCAATTATAGGAGTTGAAGAATTATCGGCAAAAGTAACATTCTCTACACGTGACACAAAAGAGAGGGAGGAGAACCAATCTTTGTTACCAGTCATGTGGTGTGAGCAACCTGAATCCACAATCCAAATGTTCTCCTTCCTCAAACGTGTAACCTACATAGAAGCACAATACGTCGATGACTCAATACTGGGGTAAGTCAAAAGGCATTTAGGTATCCAGTACTGAGTCACACGATGTGCAGTAGGAAAAACACGCGAAAGCTGAGATAAAACAGCAGGTTTATGAGTCGAAGTTTGAGGTTTTCTATTCTTAATTCTTTTAGCACAAGAACCAGTAGCTCCGGAGATAAAAACGAAGGTCCAGAGGCAAAAACTGAAGCTCCGGAGGGAACAACAGAAGATCCGGGAGCTCTCGGAGCTATCGGAACTATCGGAGCTGCTTTTGCGGATTTCTTACCAGAAGGTCCAGAAGGTACCTTTTCAAATTTCTGACTCACTAAAGCAGGTTGTGTTTTTCTAATTGCATGAAGGTTATAAGATCTAGCAATTTTTCTTTCCTTTTTCTGTTGTTTAGCTAGTCTATAACAAAAATCTATGACATGACCATCTTTACCACAGAAGGTACAACGAAATTTAACTTTGTGTTCATGTCTAGATGAGCAAGCAATATTAGAAACAGAATTAGAAAGCACTCTTGTAGATTTGAAAACCACTACTTTTTGTTTAGGAACTGTTTGAATCAAACCACTTCCTAATGACTTTAGAAATTTAGGTGGATGTGCCTTAGCATGAACAAGAGAATCAAAACCTAAACCAGTTTTATTATTGCAAGACTTGGAAGAATTCAGCAGCAAGTTTAGGTTCTTATTCCCATTACAAAACCGATCTAACGTCCTATGCATGTCATCAAGTTTATTGGACAGATCAAGGCAATTTTCACATGAAGTTTTTCCTTTTAGTTTGCAATTTGAACAAAATTTAACTTCATGAGAACGTAAAGCATTGTTCAATATAGAAATTTCATTCATTGCATCTTGCAGTTTTTTATCAAGATCATCAAAACTAGAACAATGCAAATCAATAGTAGAACAGCTAGCATCTTTCAAGTTTTTATCATAAAGTGCAGCAAGCTCTTTGTTCTTTTCAATTTCTTCATCAAGTCTATCTAGAGTGGAGGAGTGTGCACTTCTTAATGTGGACAATTGTTCATAGATTAAGTCACATGAGGGACATGCATCATCACTAGGAATCAAAGTTTTTAAATGGTTAATTTCAGATTCTAGTGATTCAATTTTAGCAGCATTATCCATAAGCTTTTTGTCCTTTTTCTTGACAATAATAGTTGCACGAGAAATAGCATCACACATTTCATTGCAGGTAGAACATACCTTATCGTCTTCACTGCTGTGTTCTGCATCCTCCTGACTTGATCTTGATCTTGATTTGCCCGCCATGAAGCATATGTTGGCCAGGTCATCATTCTCTTCATCACTTTCAAAGTCAATGTCACTTGAACTAAGTTCTTGAAGTGCGGTGATGAAGCTGTTAATCATCTTGCGTCCTATGGTACCCTTCTTCTTCTTGTTGGAGTTTCCAGAGGAGGTCCGGACCTTGCTTTGTTTTTCTTCCCGGGTGGTCGGACCTGAAAGGTTAGGGCATTTTGTACAAAAGTGTCCTATTTTTCCACATTCAAAACAGCGTTGAGGTCCGGAGCTTCCTCTCCTTCTAGTTCTCACATTTTGCAATGCTTTTGAGAATCTAGTAGACATGAGTGCCAACTCCTCTTCTGGAAATTCTTCGATCTGCTCCAGGGTTAGTGAGGACAATAAAGCAAGAGTATTGCAAGATGATGATTGACCGGAGCTAGACATATCACGTTGTGAAACAAATGCAATAGACTTATTTGGGTTCTTACGTGCTAGGATGTCAATTTCATGAGTTTTCAGTTTAGAATAAAGTACATCTAATGTAAGAGAACTCATGACAGTTGATTCACGAATGGATGTTACTTTCATCTCCCAAACTGACATGTCTAATGCACTAAGAAGTTGTCTAGCATTCTCAGCATCAGAAATTAACATTGACACTACGTAAGTTGCTGAGAATTTTATTGAAATGAGCAAAGAGGTCATCGATAGACTCACCTGGTTGCATCTCAAAACGCATATATTCCTTTTTGAACATATCTTGTTTTACCTCCTTGATTGTGTTGGAGCCTTCATGATAGTGGTGGGAATTGGGCCGGGCCAGACTCGGGCGGCCCGAAGCACGACGACTCGGCCCGAGGCCCGGTCCGACCCGGCACGAAGTATATTCGGGCCGTGCCGGCCCGGCCCGAAACACCGGGCCGTGCCGTGCCCGGTTTTTGGGCACGACGGGCGGCACGGCACGGCACGCCGATCTGGGCCGTGCCCGGGCCGGCACGGCCCGAAACGGCCCGATGACCCGACTCGGCACGACGGCCCGACTCGGCACGACGGCCCGAATTGGAACGAAAATTGAATTAGGCCCGAAAAAGCCCATCGGCCCGAAAACGGCCCGAAAATTGAAAAATGAGGTCTCCACTGCTATTACTATTAGGGTAACGGTTCTCAAAAAGAGTCCAGACCGTTAGTTGCCACTTGCCCCCGAGTCCCGACCCTCCCCACGCTAAACCGCCGACGCCGCCGCCTCAGCGCCCCCGCCCGCGCCCTCGCCCTTGCCGCGCGCTCCGCGCCCCGGCTCCGCTCCTTGGCCGCGCCGCGGCCCGCGCGCAGCCGGCAGCCCCACGCTCCGCTCCCTGGCCGCGCGCCCCGCGGCCCCCGCCCGCGCTCCGCTCCCTAGCCCGCAAGGCCGCAACCATGTTGCCAACTAGAGGTAGTGGTACTAGGAAGAAGATTGGCGCATCGCGGCGGGGTCGTGGCCGTGGCTACGAGGAGCCCGATCCACGTCGTCTATCTCCAAGCATGGGAGATTACGGGATGGATGATGTCGATTTGGAAGGTGATGCATTTGAGGAGTATGAAGATGATGATTATGTTGGTTTGAATAATGCAGGTGGTGGTAGTTGCTCCGTCGATGCGCCCGCTAACGCAAGCGACATGCCTCCACAACCCGAAGCTTCACATGAAGAAATTCAAACATCTACTACCTCGGGACCCAAAAAGAAAAGAGCTAAATGTTGGGATCACTTCATCGAGCACATAGAAAAGGTCAATGGTAAGGATTTAGTAACTTCTGCTACTTGCAAATATTGCAAAAAAGTTCTTACTGCAGCATCTAGTAGTGGCACGGGCCACCTAAATCGACATTATGCCGCATGTGTCAAGAAGTTTGCTTTACGAGGAGGTGCCTCAACACAAACTCAATTGAACTTCAATGCCGATGGCTCTGTAAGTACTTGGGTTTATAATCCTGATGTTGCTCGTTCTGAAATTGCTAGATATATTGCAGTAGAAGATCAACCTATTTGCATGGGTGAAAGTTCTAATTTTGAGAGAATGATTCAAGTTGCTTTTTGTCCACAATATAACAATGTTTCTAGAAAAACTACTCGGGCGGATATAATTAAAAGATACAAGGATAAAAAGGTGAACTTGAAAGAAACATTTAGTAGCATGTCATTTTCTGTTGCATTAACATCGGATATTTGGTTATCTTCACATCAAAGGACTCACTATCTTAGTGTTGTTGCTCATTACATAGAGCCTGGAGCCTGGGCGCGCCGCGCGCGCAGTGCTGGGCGCCTGGGCCGCGGGACGGCGTCGGCGGCCCAATAGGCGGGGGCAAGGGGGGCCGGCGGCCGGGAGCGGCCCAATAGTGTTTTTTTTTCCTATTTCAATATTCAAACTTGTTTATCTTTCACAAATTAAGTCCAAATTTTTTGATTTTTTTCCTATATTCTTAAAAAAATAATCTCTACCAATTGGAACAATTAGTTTCAAACTTATATGGTTATTTTTGTAACTTTTTAATAAAGAACCAAAACATGTCATATGTACATATTCTTTGCTATTTTTTATATCTCCAAAAAATCAGCAAAATGAATCAAATTTCTTTTTTGTAGGTGTGTATTATATTTATATATGTGTATGATTTTTTGGTGAATTTTTTGAAACATTACAAGTTGTAAAAATTCAAAATTATACTCATTTGAGTCAAAGTGTTATAACATATGTGCCATTCTTTAAAAATCAAACACACATTCATTCATTTTAATTTTAAAAATTCCCAAAAAAATTTCATAGGTATATACTTTCAGATAAAACTCCCCCAAGAAATACCACTTCCAAATTCATTTTATTTTGAGATATATAAAAAAGACAAAAAACAATTTTTTTTTTGTTTTTTTTGTTACACTTTGTATATTGCGAATTTATGTCTAATTTTTTATGAGAACATGTAATATAACTATATGAAGCTACAATTTTTTTTCTGATTTTTTTGATTTTTTGTTCATTGTAAATCTGCAAATTTCGTTTTTTAGTCTATGATTTCTGGGCCCACTTGTCAAACTTGGTGAGCAGTCTACTATATGAAGGATGAATCACTTTACTGGGCCGTGCCCGGGCCGAGCCCGGCCCGACGTCGGCCCGACGGGCCACGTGCCGTGCTTGGGCCGAGATTTTCGGTAGCCGGCCCGACCGGCCCGGCCCGAGTCGGCACGACGGGCTTTCGGGCTCGGGCCATTTCGGCCCGAAGCACGACCGTGCCGTGCCGGGCCGGCCCGGGCACGGCCCGAGTCCCACCACTACTTCATGATAATCACAGAGAGCTCTCCAAACATCGTATGCTGACCGGAGGTGCGCGACATGATCAAAGTTGCTTTGAGTGAGTCCTTGGATGATCAAGTTTCGTGCTTTGTTGTTGTTGTCGACGTCCCGGAGGTTCGTAGCCGTAACTTGATCTATAGGTGGGACTTCATAAGGTTTGTACACCTTTTCCCATATTGCGAAGCCTTGCGCCTGGATGAAGGCTTCCATGCGTGCCTTCCAAACCTGAAAATCAATACCAGCAAACACACAAGGTTTGGCGGGGTACTTCTCCATGATGATTAGTCAAAAACACATGCAAATCACAAATATTAGAGCACCGTGGCTCTGATACCAATTGTAGGATCGAAGAGCACGTGAAAAGCTACCAGAGGGGGGGGTGAACGGTAGATTTAAAAATCTTACGCAGCGGAAACAATAAAACCCTAATCCCTTCGGTAGAAAAACGATCTGTTAAAGAAATCGTGTGTGAGACTAATCTAAACGTGTTTCACCGTGACAAAAGTGATAGATATCAGAAAGAATCAAGTCACGAAGACAACACAAAAAGAATTACTCAAATCCGTCGAGAAAAACTCAAGTTATGATCAAAAGATCAAACACTGGTCAATCTGACCTACCCGAGAAAAAACAGTTTCTGGAATGCCGCAGAGAAACTCGTGTGGATCAAAAATCACAAAACCAATGACCGTGAAATTTTGACAGATGATAGACAATCAAGTTGTGAAGACATCCCAAAAATAATCACGTCAATTGGATCAATAAAACTAGAGTTATGATAAAACCACCGACGAAAGGTAGTGCTGTCCAGAAACTCGACGAGTAAAACATGTCTGGAACAAGTCGGACGAACAAGGCACAAAAGTTCCTTCAAACTATGAATTTTATTCAATATAACACAAGAGGAAGAGCCCCAAAGTCGTCTCTCACGAGCTTTGGCCTTCCCTTGCTTATATAACCAGCCCTTAGGCCAACCCAATACAACTAGGACTCCAATCCTACTCAGATCACGAATCGTAACTTTCCACAACTGCTCAAGATTCTTCTATACGCAGATAGAAGCAATCTTAAGACTCCCAAACACCTTAGGAACGTATCCCACATTCCTAAACAACTCAAATTCGTGACCCACACGAAATCCTAACATAACCAACTCGATATTTCCATACCGAGCCATAACCGACTCAGCTAGCAGCCTAAGTCTTCAACCAATACGATCCGATCCTTCCGATCAGATCTTCCTTCCATAATCCGTCTCTAGAAGCATATTGCCATGTTATGCACCGCATGCATACGTGCGAACACCTTCCTTCGACCTTCATATGCACTGCCCTTGATTCAATCATCCTGCGCAACCTCCTGACCCGCTCAACCACAGTTCCTCCCGAACTTGGTTGTTGGAACCTCATCTCCTCCTGAGACTAGTCCAATGGATCCTGTCACCAGCCATGACTTGAACTCAAGCAACAGCTGCACATGAACAAACAAACAATCCATACGAGCCCAAGTTCTCGACTTGACTCAAGTTAGTTCCGAACACAACACCTTATGTGAGAACCTCACATAAGCATGTTGCAAAACCACAGTAGAAACGATATCAATCATATCATCCAAAATGCACCAAAAACTTAGCAAATGAATACTAAGCAATCTTTCCAACAATGTAAAACAAGTACAAAACATTGCAAATGAAAAGCAGAAGCACTGCGGTCAAGTTCTGGACCTTGCCAGAGCAACCCGGAGCTTGAGCCGGAGCTATCAAAAGCTAATAGAACCTAGCGCTGGAGCTTACCAAAAACTAGTCGATCCTAGCACCGGAGCTTACCAAAATCTAGTCGATCCTAGCACCGGAGCTTACCAAAAACTAGTCAAAACTAGTCAACCCAAAACCGGAGCTAGACAAAGTACGTCGGAGCTTAGCAAAAGCATGCCGGAGCTATCAAGTATATGCCGGAGCTAACAAAGACATGCCGGAGCTAAAGATAAAGCTCACTGGAGCTAACCAAAGCTGGTCGGACCTTACCATGAAGTCGGACCTAGCATCGAACGTAACCGGAGCTACCCAAACCAAGCCGGACCTACTGTCGGACCTTGCTATAGCTCAGAGCTAGAGTCGGACCTTGTTAAAAAGGTGTTTTGGTGATATTTAAAACTTTTATCATCAAAGCCAAGTGTATTCACTACAAGCCAATGTTGTGGGGACCGGAGTCCACACATCTGAGGATCTCATTGGGTGGTACCGTGCGATGCGGCACCTAACAGCACACACAAAAAGGATACCGAAACATATAAAGTTTTCATTTCATAATAAGAAGAGTTTACAAAAGAGTGTACAATAGAAGTACACACGCAGCGGAAAATACATACTCATAATCTCACCTAACTAAGCAGGAGAGAAGACGTCCATGCCCTAGGACGATTCTCACTAGCAACACGAAGAACATACAGCAGCGGCGTGGCTCACATGAGATTTATCTCGACACCTCGAGTCTCATGTACAACCTGAACAGCAGAAATAAAACTAATACCTGCAAAAGTCGTTAAAGCGCAAACGTGAGCATAAGGCTCAGCAAGACTTAACCGTCTCACTAGACATATGCAAGGGGACACTAAACATAGGTAAGGAATAGCATAAATGACTCGCCTACAAGTGGATCCTTATAATCAAGTTTTAAGTAGCAAATGACATTCTCTGAGCACGGCACATCATGGGCTCCACAATCAAACAAGAAACGCTTTACCGATGATATGACATGCCCAAAGCACATAGTGCTATTACAGCTAAAGTATGGGGAAACTGTAAACTTTTAATTGTACTATCTCTAAATCATACAAGGTTGCAAAGTAATTATAATTCAATACCATATGATTTTTCTGACTTCTTTAGTATTTACTACGTCACCGCTCAGTGAACAAGTGGTACTCTATTACTGCGAGGGACAGTGATTGCAATCAGGACACACCCGGACAACACGACACATACGTCGTTCGGAAGTGTCAGCGAGCACACCCGTACCTACATAACACTTCAGTACTAGGCGTATATGGCAACCTTTCGCAAGACACTCAAATGCCGAACCGGTCGATCCGTCACGGGCAGGAGGTCCCTGCGTGGGGCGTACTCTGACGTGCCCACCAGCGGATTTACACCTTGCTACCCTCAACCCACACCTATAAAACGGAACGGTATGCCTCGACACCCAAGTGACCAAGCTACGTCAGTTTATTGGATTCCATATGTCCATTATGTTGCCGGTACAATTCAAGCTTGTCCGAAGGGGCTGCATACGGACGGGCCTTAATCGACACAGGCAGGGCTATGCGACCGAGACACAATTCTCGCCGCTTCCTATCCATTCCCTGCCCGGTCTCAATTTCATTATATTAAGCCATTTTCTATTCAACCAATCCTGTGAGATACATCTCTCGCGAGTAGATTCCAACTACTCGACTTCTACCGGATTTCCTATGCATTAGCAAAGCAGTTACTACAGGTCAAACTGTACTCGTGCCAAATAAACCCTGGGATTTTTGGTCATGCATGTGGAGTATCATTCACCTTAAACGTAATGCACAATTCATATACTACTCATCATAGTGATAAAGCAAAAGTTTATAAACGACTTAAATGCAAACCGGGGCTTGCCTTAGTTTGCGACTGAACAAATGTCAATTGTTAGGGCTTGATCTTCCTCCAGAGAACCTGCCATGGAACCTCAGTGGAAACACCTTGGCCTTCTCCTCCAAGCGAAGCTCCTCGTCGATCACCTACCATCACGTTTCCTATCGACATGATATGCATATAAGTAATTAAGTAATTAAGTAATTTAAGAAAAGACTCCACGGGGTTGTGTAAACTCTAAGAATGAGGAGTTTGACTAGGAAGGACAGATATGCCTCTGTTGTGTGAATGAACAAAGGATGAAGTCAAGTGGTCATAGTGGTATCGAGATGTGAATTGAAAGGTGCAATGTAAGCACACATTGCAACTTGGCACTCAACACTCGACGTTATGCCACTCAAGGACGATACAGTTGAATGGTGTGAAAGTGTTGGATTGGTAGGGTAAGGATGACCTAAGAGTCAAGGTGGCATAGTAGTGTCGAGATAAGCACTGAAAGGTGCAATGTAATGACACATCGCAATTTAGCACTCGACACTTGGAGCTATGCCGCCCAAAGAGTGATAAGGTAGAATGGTGAAGAAGCATTACTGGACTGTGTGATGTAAGGAAGACTAAGTGATCAAGATGGAGCATTGAAAGCTTAAGGCATGAGTGAACTGTGCAACAAGAGGTTGTGACTTAGAAGTCGACCAATGAAGTTACACAAACTCATTAAGGAGTAAACCTAATTACGTGACAAGTGTGATCGCAGGGTCCTGATAAGGATGAACCAAGATGAAACCCTAGCGACACTTGGGAGTGAAGTGAGGTCAACATTCTTTGGACTTAAGACATCATAACGAGCCTTGTTAACCTAACGTGAATACCGAGACAACGTTCAAATAACCTTTAGATAAAGTAGTTTCTACGGCAAGCTTCTCGAGCATCGTTCAAGTGCTTACGTGACACTATTGCAGTGTCCTTTGCAAGATTGTCCAGATTAGCTCGGTGAACTCCTAGAACTCGAACATGATGCGAGACCTTGTCGTGACGGTCATGCTTTGCCATCACGAGAAGATCGGATTAGCGAGGTCCACATCGACCCAGACTCGTCAATGGGGTGAGCGGAATCCCGAACACCACCTTGTGAGTCTTAAGGCTAGTGATGTCGACTCGGTTGTTGATAAGGGACTCGACGAACCTGTCGTCGATGAAGTGGTACACCAAGTTAACCAATCCTGTGATCGGTTAGGGAACATCCTCAGCACAACCAAGGAACTCTTATCCAAGGTTACCCCTGGTCTAGTTCTCCTTGTTGGTCGCGATGGTCTCGCATTCCTCTACCACAGGTCATCGGTGATCACCGACCCACTTGGTTTGACCTAGAAGGCATTTCATCTAGCACCCTAACTACACCTAGGACTTGACGAGTCTTGCCTCGACTAAACTCTAATTTGGCTAAACGACTGTCGACCGATGTGTCGTGGTTGTGTTTAAGCATCATGTACATTACAGGCATCCTTCATCTCGATGCCAGGACACGATGATGGCTCGGAACGTCACGACGATGTCATATGGTCAACGACGTCGACGCGACTCATGGTGGAGCATCACGAGCACGCACGGACATGCCAACGTGATACAAACGACAAAGGAGGTCAACTTAGGGACTCCTATAGGAATGATATCAATGTGGAAACTGGACGTACGACATGACAACACATGAGTAACCTTAGCGATCACGACGAACGGACATCGGTGACATCAAGCAAGATATTTTAGTGCAAGGCTCACCTTGTAGGCATTTCGCCGAACAACTAGGGTGTGCACTTGACTTCCGTCTCTTCATCACCATTCAAAGGGCATCTTGGCACTTGGGCTTGTCGAGTTGCCACATCACCATACCCCTGCATCAAGACCAGCTCTGAACATCAACGAAGTTGGTTCTTTCCTTGTGAACATTTCATCGAATACCTAGGCTGCAGCTCTGTCCCAACTAATCTTTGCACAAATCGAGCTAACCTTGAGCCAATTGTCGTTGCTGTTGTGTCAACGACGTGTTCTTGCATCTCATACATCTCACAGGTCACTCGCTTCGCTGGTTGGGTGCAGCCATGGCGCGGAACGGGGCGACGATGTCGGGCGTCGACCACCGGTTGGGGCGCGGCAAGGCAGGGGCATGGTCAGCAGAAGGCGGCTATGGTGTGCAGGCTCGGCGTGTGCAATAGCGACCATGGCGCGCTGGAATTGGAACATGGCACAAGCAGGATGGCACAGCCATGGTACGGGTGGTCGGCGTGGCGCAACCTGCAGTGGCGGCTGGAACGCGACGCGCAGCAGTGGGATGGGCGCAGCGTCGGCGGCCAGGGGCACACAACCGTAGCCAGGGAGTAGTGAGCGGGCGGCCAACGGAAGGAGCAGGCGGTCGTGGCTGCTGGGCAGAGGCGAGCTGGGGCGGTCGAGCGCGGGGACGACCCAGAGGAGGCTGGCGGTGCTAGGGCGTCGCGCGGCCCGGGGGTCAGGCGAGGAGCGCTGGAGACCGGGACCGGGACGCAGGGCCGCAGGCTGAGCGCCAGGGCGACGAGGAGGCGGCGCGCGGACCTGGCGGACGCGCGAGCTGGCGGGGGCGAAGTCGGGCGCTGGCGGCGGGGTGCGCGCCGGGCGGAGCTGGGAGGCGAGGTGGCGGCGCGGCGCTGGTGGCGGGATGGCGATGTCGTGGTACAGGGCGAGCGGTGGCCGGGAGGTGCTGGAACCAAGGCGGCGGAGTGCACGGGCACTGGGGACGGTGGAGCACACGCGACCGGTGGCCAGCGTGGGGCGCGACCGACGGGAGGAGCCGATGGCCGGACGGGTCGGGAGGGAGAATGAAGGCGCGAGGAAGAAGAAACGGGGTCGGGCGCGGTGATAAGGACAGAGAGAGAGCAGCAAAGTTGGTTTTTGTGGCCATGAGGATAGACATGACATGTGGGCCCCATTTTTCCCTTCTCCTTATCCTCTTCATTTTCAGATGCAAAATATCTCATCCATTGAGCAGCTTACCAGTGGGGCCCACCCTTTTCCTAGTACTGAGGATAAGTATGACATGTGGGTCCCACTGTCTTCTCCCTTCTCTTTTAAAATTGAAATGGAGCTAGCAGACATACTTCAAAAATATTTAACTTTGGCCCAATGACTAAATAAAATGTGGAGAATTTTATGGTGCAATCAGATTTCAAAACTGAGCAAGTTGAATTTGAACTCAGGTTTGAATTTGAATTCAAGTGGTGATACTTGACTCAAGGAAATAAATAGTAGATTAGGTTCAAAAATCCTGAAACTTTGAAGTTAACCTTTTTGAACCATAAGGGACCTCAGGAAAAATTTGGAGCTGATTTGGACAAGGTTGAGCACAAAGTTTAATTTTGAAGTCGACGTTGATTAAACTCTCAGTACGTGTCCAATAAATGGGAAATGGGCTTCAAAAATTTTGAAACTTTACCGAGAGTCTAATTGGAATATTAGTAGGTCATGGAAAAATTTACGGCCTGAGATTTGAATATTTTTAGATGTCCCATTTTAGGGTTGGAATAATTCCTTTTTCTTTCTCTCTATTTTGTTTTCTTTTCTCCTTTAATTTTTCATTGAAAATGTGAATACTTGGAAATTAAGGATTCTTCACCTTAAGTTCCATTCCACATCAGCAACCATGTTCTATACGTAAAGTTTTAACAAGTCCCTATTTTTAGTGAACATAGTTTAACTCATATGGCTCATGTGAGTTTGGATTTCCAAGTCTATTTTCAAAATTTTTAAGTTCGCATTTTTGCGTTTTTGTTCTTCCGAAAAACGGGCTTTTACAATCCTTCCCCCTTAAAGGAATCTCGTCCCGAGATTCTAACAGGTAGAATAACAGAATGATGAGGGAACGATCCGTAAAAGAGGGTCATTGACTAAGGAAAATGGCAATGCCCTTAAAAACTTGGGTTCTACGAAATAGTGATTATCTTCAGGCATCTTAAGAAATTCTAAAGTCTGCTTCAGGAGATTCCAGTCTTTAGGTTGATAACCTTGACAGGATGCTCGGCATGACAATATCACATCGTAAAACTTTCATGTCTGTTACTGATCCTTTATTGTTATACTCTTGCACTGACATGACATCTTGTCCTGTCCTAGTCTTGATTTGAAGAATTTGCACTTGTTCTTTGCTTCTCTAGGTCACCTTGATAGTTTGAAACTTTTCTTGCATTGGTTCTTGGTTGCTTGCTTGGTTTTGCATAGGTCCTTTCAACTTAATGTGGTATTTCCCTTGATATGAGTTAAGATGGTTTACGAGGTTAAACAACAATCACTAACTTCTTTTGATGTTTAGTCAACCATAAGATTCCTTAGCCGTAGCATAAGAGTAGCAAGACACTCAACACTCTTATGTGATGAAAACCGAAGGAATACGGAAGATGTGGCGACTACAAGGATTTTGGTTATATCAACATCTTCAAACAATAGAAATAGAAGATGAAGACCCTTTGCAGTGGCACACGAGGATTTAAGGATTCAGTATCCTCATATGTTTCGACACAGCAAAGAACTCAATCATATGGTAACTACAAGGTAATTAGTGTAGCAAGGTTACCATATAACAACGTAAGATCTTAGATGGACCCAAAGAGTTTCACGAGGTTGACAAACGAACGGTATCCTCGCGAGGAAGGAGATTTCATGGATTTTACAAGGTTGATCATCGAACTGATGACTACTCGATGAAGAACGGTATAGTTGCAACAATCAAGGTACTTGAACTAAAACAAGTCAAGGATGGAAGTTCACGTGTTTGTTTAGTTGCAAGTGAGGTTGAGTGATTGGTTGCCCAGGTATCACTCAATAGAAAGAAGATCAACAATGTAAGAAGTCAAATGAATATAGCAAAATGATCATAGTCATTAGACACCTTAGAATAGTTTGAATGGGGTACACAGTCTTGCTCTAAATTTTAGTATTATCATGCATTCCATCATTGGTGTTACATTGGTAATGATGCTTCATGATGCATCATATGTTGTATGGTGCAATGAATATGCATATGGTATGGTGCAAATGATGCATATGTATGGTGCAAATGATGCAGATGTATGATGCAAATGCTGCACATGCATGGTGCAGTAGCTTTTATAGTTTGAGCAAGATTAAATGAACCACACCCATAAAACTCAAGTACTGTCTGATGATTTGCAAGGATTGGATACCGTGGTCGTGAAAGACACTCAATGAGTGGCATTACTTTCATGACTCGACCACAGTTAAGGAATTCAGAACAGAACGATTGACAAGGAATGTGGGAAATATACCACGTTACCTCGACCTTTCGAAAGCTTGTTCATGTTCTACTCAACTTGATTGTATCTTCATCAGGAGAAAAACAACTAACTATAGGTCTCTAGTGATGCTTCACTTAACCTTCGCTTCGATCTGGCAAGAGGAACTGATATCCTTAGTGATCACTTTAGTGGAGTTGAAGTCACACTTCTTCTTTGAGTAACTCAATCTGGTGGTGGATGTTGGATCCTCTTGAAGATGTAATCTTACTTGATCGTCTTCTTGTTGACACGACTCGTTGTAACCAAGGTTGATGGTTGAATACCACCATTACTTGAGTGCTCGCCTTCCCCCTTAAAGTTCCAAACCAGGATGTTGAAGCGTACTCCAAACAATCCTTCTGAGAAGACGAGATGCAACTCGAGTAATTGCGATCTGCGTTCAACATCACAAGATGTGATGTGGCAAGTCACATAAATCAGACACTAGTATGCCTATCCAAGGGAAAAGGCTTCGAATGAGTTTAACACTCCATTCGACCTGGTAAATAGTTAAATCCCAACTCTTGGTCGGTTATAACATTCCTCGAGTTAAAATCGAGAACCGAATGCCTAACAAAACCAAAAGTTCAAACTGGCCAGACTATGGTGACAAATGACCAGTCTGGACGCAAACTCGATTTTTGATCCAGTTAATGGTAAAATCAGATCTTGAGGTGAATAACAAAGTTAAAGTACACATCAAGACCTTTCCAAAAAGTATTGGTTTGCCTCTAGATCATCTTTGGTTTGCAAGTTATGCTATTTTAAAGTCAGCAGAATTTTCTGCACTTTCAGCAGAATCTGCTTAAACAGTAGCAGTTTTGATCTAAAGTTTTCAGGCTGTTCTGATGGAAATCTGGAAATATTCTTAAGACGAAGTTGTAGCCAATGTAATAAGCTTCCCAGAATGTACTTACTTGTCTTCATATCAGTTCTGGTTCAAAAGATATGAATTTTTGAAGTTAGGTAAAATTTCAGCATTCAGAATTGAATTCAGTTCAGATGGACCACTCTGTATTCAAACTCGATTTGGAATAGGTAGGTGACAGTTTCAGGTCTGGAGCCAATTGCAAAAATTGTAGCTGACTCTCTAACCTCTCCAACGGTTACTCGGGCGACACCATTGGATCAAGGGTCTGCGAGTTATGGATTAAATTCAGAGGTGTACAGATTGCTGTCCAGTTTGGGTATGCCTGGACAGTCTCTGCAATTATCCAAATTTCATCCACTTAGAAAAGGATTCTGGTCTGGTGTTGAAAAGAAAACATGTAGAGGACTTCCAAATCTTTCTAAAGAGTATTTACTTGCCCTCGTAGCATTTCTGGTTGAGAAGATACGACATTTGCAAGTTGACAGTTTTTCTGAAAATTTGGACAGCACCTCCTTTGTTTAAGGCTGATTTTGTCCACAATTTTCAAATATACAAACATCAACATTTGCAAAAGTAATACATAGCAAACTTGTTGCATACATTCTCAGGATCCCATAAATGTAAAATACGAAGCCATTCGACAATTATACAGCGAGTTATGCGAGAAACAGTAACTGTATACAGGACTGTCCACTCGCTGTCCAGATTTGATCAAGTCTAGAAATCTGAAATTTTGAGTATGTTAGAGATGGATTCCGCTCTGAAGTTCTATAGAAATGTTGTAGAGGACTCTCTACACTTTCCAACCACATAAAGTAGGCCTGCAGCAATGAAGTATGCAGAAGGTTACGATTCAATTGGTGAAGAGTTCAGATTCTGTCCCCTCTTCCGGGCTGTCAGAACCTCTTAAACGACAACTCAATTTAGACCTGATTAATGTGAGTTTTAGCCTTTGTGTTGAATAGAAAGTTGATAGAGGACTCTTTAAGTTTTCCATACATGTATAAACATGCATAGGTTGTATTTCTAGTTTAACAGTTATGGCTATTTAAAGTTCAAAATTTTTTTTTGGCTGTTTCAGATAGCATCGATATACATGTACTATCTTCAACTCTGTTTTTAATTAGTTTTAAACTGAATTTGAGGTATCACTGAATAACAAAGTTGTAGAATAGCTCTTCCACTTTCCAGAAATGTATCATAATGGAATAGAAGAGCTTTCTCCAAGGAAATATGACAAAAATTCAGATGCTGGTCCGTGTAGTTTCAGAACAGCAGCTGCTGTGATAATGGTGCATTTTCATCACCATAAAAGCATTCTTTTGGCTTGGAGGTCAATAGGAAACTATTAGAAGACTCCAAAAGCTTTTCAAAAAGTATTCACTTGCCTCCAAAGCCCTCCAGGTTGAAGAGATATGGAATTTCAAAGTCAGGTCAATTCTGTTCGAAAACAGAACTCACCGGCTTCGAAACACAAGAATTTGGGAACAAACTCAAATTTTGAAACTTAGCTCAAAACTCAAGTCCGATGGCTAGAACTTGATTCACAACTAATCATTTCCTTTAGAACCAAATGGAATCTTAAAAGAGCCTTGACGACCTTCTTATCCATAGCATATCACTATGGATCTTCAAACTTAACCAAAGTCTTACTCCGGCGAAGTCGAGCTAAACTATCGCCAGGAGCAAAGGACATTGGTTCTCCTACTCTTGAAAAGAAACATTTTACTTCGTCCACAAGATATCAGCAACTGATACTTGGACTTAATATGAATATGAAGCCATTTCTTTCGTGGGGCATGGTCAAAGTATCAAGTGGGATACTGGCGGTACTACGTGCCTTACCAAAAGAAAAGTCTAACCCGGTATATCCGGATACGTCTATAGGTGGTTGTAATACCGATCACTCGCAAACGTATTCTACACGGGTCGCTACCGGAGTTAGTGTACCTGCAGAAGACAAACAATCCCCTTTCACACCTTCACACCTCAAGGGCGGCACGGGGAAACACGACAGGCAGTCACAATAATATATATGAAAGTAAATGCATACGACTCTGGTGTCAGTCGCCCTTGAGCGAGGTCATGTCTCGAGGTACATGGCTGTAAATACGTCTGTACAGCAAAGACTCCCGTACGATCCGGCTTATACACGCTCGGGCATACGTGTTTCGCATGATCCCATAGAACATGAATAGTTCTAGAGATACATACTATCGGGTTATACACCACCCGACGGGGCTCCCACTAATTTTGTGTCACGCTGGGGTACCGCGTGTCATATGTTCTCAGAAACATGGAAAGTTTCAGAGACTCATATTGACTTTCCGTGCTAAGCCACGGAAATTTCACATACCATATCTCGTATGCAGAGTTTACCGAGATTGATCCGCTCTCGGTGGCGTACCTTACCTCTTACCTTGAAGATGGAGCGTCGTTACAGAATAATATAACAAGTTAGTTCACCACCTTTATAACTTATACTAGTAATAGTCCTTAATGGGCATATAGCTAAACCTCACTCGACTACTTCGGAGTTTTCGAAAATAGGCTCTTTTCGAGCGTGCTATTCCCAATGAAGCTCTGATACCATGTCTGTGGGGACCGGAGTCCACACATCCGAGGATCTCATTGGGTGGTACCGTGCGATGCGGCACCTAACAGCACACACAAAAAGGATACCAAAACATATAAAGTTTTCATTTCATAATAAGAAGAGTTTACAAAAGAGTGTACAATAGAAGTACACACACAGCGGAAAATACATACTCATAATCTCACCTAACTAAGCAGGAGAGAAGACGTCCATGCCCTAGGACGATTCTCACTAGCAACACGAAGAACATACAGCAGCGGCGTGGCTCACATGAGATTTATCTCGACACCTCGAGTCTCATGTACAACCTGAACAGCAGAAATAAAACTAATACCTGCAAAAATCGTTAAAGCGCAAACGTGAGCATAAGGCTCAGCAAGACTTAACCGTCTCACTAGACATATGCAAGGGGACACTAAACATAGGTAAGGAATAGCATAAATGACTCGCCTACAAGTGGATCCTTATAATCAAGTTTTAAGTAGCAAATGACATTCTCTGAGCACGGCACATCATGGGCTCCACAATCAAACAAGAAACGCTTTACCGATGATATGACATGCCCAAAGCACATAGTGCTATTACAGCTAAAGTATGGGGAAACTGTAAACTTTTAATTGTACTATCTCTAAATCATACAAGGTTGCAAAGTAATTATAATTCAATACCATATGATTTTTCTGACTTCTTTAGTATTTACTACGTCACCGCTCAGTGAACAAGTGGTACTCTATTACTGCGAGGGACAGTGATTGCAATCAGGACACACCCGGACAACACGACACATACGTCGTTCGGAAGTGTCAGCGAGCACACCCGTACCTACATAACACTTCAGTACTAGGCGTATATGGCAACCTTTCGCAAGACACTAAAATGCCGAAACGGTCGATCCGTCACGGGCAGGAGGTCCCTGCGTGGGGCGTACTCTGACGTGCCCACCAGCGGATTTACACCTTGCTACCCTCAACCCACACCTATAAAACGGAACGGTATGCCTCGACACCCAAGTGACCAAGCTACGTCAGTTTATTGGATTCCATATGTCCATTATGTTGCCGGTACAATTCAAGCTTGTCCGAAGGGGCTGCATACGGACGGGCCTTAATCGACACAGGCAGGGCTATGCGACCGAAACTCAATTCTCGCCGCTTCCTATCCATTCCCTGCCCGGTCTCAATTTCATTATATTAAGCCATTTTCTATTCAACCAATCCTGTGAGATACATCTCTCGCGAGTAGATTCCAACTACTCGACTTCTACCGGATTTCCTATGCATTAGCAAAGCAGTTACTACAGGTCAAACTGTACTCGTGCCAAATAAACCCTGGGATTTTTGGTCATGCATGTGGAGTATCATTCACCTTAAACGTAATGCACAATTCATATACTACTCATCATAGTGATAAAGCAAAAGTTTATAAACGACTTAAATGCAAACCGGGGCTTGCCTTAGTTTGCGACTGAACAAATGTCAATTGTTAGGGCTTGATCTTCCTCCAGAGAACCTGCCATGGAACCTCAGTGGAAACACCTTGGCCTTCTCCTCCAAGCGAAGCTCCTCGTCGATCACCTACCATCACGTTTCCTATCGACATGATATGCATATAAGTAATTAAGTAATTAAGTAATTTAAGAAAAGACTCCACGGGGTTGTGTAAACTCTAAGAATGAGGAGTTTGACTAGGAAGGACAGATATGCCTCTGTTGTGTGAATGAACAAAGGATGAAGTCAAGTGGTCATAGTAGTATCGAGATGTGAATTGAAAGGTGCAATGTAAGCACACATTGCAACTTGGCACTCAACACTCGACGTTATGCCACTCAAGGACGATACAGCTGAATGGTGTGAAAGTGTTGGATTGGTAGGGTAAGGATGACCTAAGAGTAAAGGTGGCATAGTAGTGTCGAGATAAGCACTGAAAGGTGCAATGTAATGACACATCGCAATTTAGCACTCGACACTTGGAGCTATGCCGCCCAAAGAGTGATAAGGTAGAATGGTGAAGAAGCATTACTGGACTGTGTGATGTAAGGAAGACTAAGTGATCAAGATGGAGCATTGAAAGCTTAAGGCATGAGTGAACTGTGCAACAAGAGGTTGTGACTTAGAAGTCGACCAATGAAGTTACACAAACTCATTAAGGAGTAAACCTAATTAGGTGACAAGTGTGATCGCAGGGTCCTGATAAGGATGAACCAGGATGAAACCCTAGCGACACTTGGGAGTGAAGTGAGGTCAACATTCTTTGGACTTAAGACATCATAATGAGCCTTGTTAACCTAACGTGAATACCGAGACAACGTTCAAATAACCTTTAGATAAAGTAGTTTCTACGGCAAGCTTCTCGAGCATCGTTCAAGTGCTTACGTGACACTATTGCAGTGTCCTTTGCAAGATTGTCCAGATGAGCTCAGTGAACTCCTAGAACTCGAACATGATGCGAGACCTTGTCGTGACGGTCATGCTTTGCCATCACGAGAAGATCAGATTAGCGAGGTCCACATCGACCCAGACTCGTCAATGGGGTGAGCGGAATCCCGAACACCACCTTGTGAGTCTTAAGGCTAGTGATGTCGACTCGGTTGTTGATAAGGGACTCGACGAACCTGTCGTCGATGAAGTGGTACACCAAGTTAACCAATCCTGTGATCGGTTAGGGAACATCCTCAACACAACCAAGGAACTCTTATCCAAGGTTACCCCTGGTCTAGTTCTCCTTGTTGGTCGCGATGGTCTCGCATTCCTCTACCACAGGTCATCGGTGATCACCGACCCACTTGGTTTGACCTAGACGGCATTTCATCTAGCACCCTAACTACACCTAGGACTTGACGAGTCTTGCCTCGACTAAACCCTAATTTGGCTAAACGACTGTCGACCGATGTGTCGTGGTTGTGTTTCAGCATCATGTACATTACAGGCATCCTTCATCTCGATGCCAGGACACGATGATGGCTCGGAACGTCACGACGATGTCATATGGTCAACGACGTCGACGCGACTCATGGTGGAGCATCACGAGCACGCACGGACATGCCAACGTGATACAAACGACAAAGGAGGTCAACTTAGGGACTCCTATAGGAATGATATCAATGCGGAAACTGGACGTACGACATGACAACACATGAGTAACCTTAGCGATCACGACGAACGGACATCGGTGACATCAAGCAAGATATTTTAGTGCAAGGCTCACCTTGTAGGCATTTCGCCGAACAACTAGGGTGTGCACTTGACTTCCGTCTCTTCATCACCATTCAAAGGGCATCTTGGCACTTGGGCTTGTCGAGTTGCCACATCACCATACCCCTGCATCAAGACCAGCTCTGAACATCAACGAAGTTGGTTCTTTCCTTGTGAACATTTCATCGAATACCTAGGCTGCAGCTCTGTCCCAACTAATCTTTGCACAAATCGAGCTAACCTTGAGCCAATTGTTGTTGCTGTTGTGTCAACGACGTGTTCTTGCATCTCATACATCTCACAGGTCACTCGCTTCGCTGGTTGGGTGCAGCCATGGCGCGGAACGGGGCGATGATGTCGGGCGTCGACCACCGGTTGGGGCGTGGCAAGGCAGGGGCATGGTCAGCAGAAGGCGGCTATGGTGTGCAGGCTCGGCGTGTGCAATAGCGACCATGGCGCGCTGGAATTGGAACATGGCACAAGCAGGATGGCACAACCATGGTACGGGTGGTCGGCGTGGCGCAGCCTGCAGTGGCGGCTGGAACGCGACGCGCAGCAGTGGGATGGGCGCAGCGTCGGCGGCCAGGGGCACACAACCGTAGCCAGGGAGTAGTGAGCGGGCGGCCAACGGAAGGAGCAGGCGGTCGTGGCTGCTGGGCAGAGGCGAGCTGGGGCGGTCGAGCGCGGGGACGACCCAGAGGAGGCTGGCGGTGCTAGGGCGTCGCGCGGCCCGGGGGTCAGGCGAGGAGCGCTGGAGACCGGGACCGGGACGCAGGGCCGCAGGCTGAGCGCCAGGGCGACGAGGAGGCGGCGCGCGGACCTGGCGGACGCGCGAGCTGGTGGGGGCGAAGTCGGGCACTGGCGGCGGGGTGCGCGCCGGGCGGAGCTGGGAGGCGAGGTGGCGGCGCGGCGCTGGTGGCGGGATGGCGATGTCGTGGTACAGGGCGAGCGGTGGCCGGGAGGTGCTGGAACCAAGGCGGCGGAGTGCACGGGCACTGGGGACGGTGGAGCGCACGCGACCGGTGGCCAGCGTGGGGCGCGACCGACGGGAGGAGCCGATGGCCGGACGGGTCGGGAGGGAGAATGAAGGCGCAAGGAAGAAGAAACGGGGTCGGGCGCGGTGATAAGGACAGAGAGAGAGCAGCAAAGTTGGTTTTTGTGGCCATGAGGATAGACATGACATGTGGGCCCCATTTTTCCCTTCTCCTTATCCTCTTCATTTTCAGATGCAAAATATCTCATCCATTGAGCAGCTTACCAGTGGGGCCCACCCTTTTCCTAGTACTGAGGATAAGTATGACATGTGGGTCCCACTGTCTTCTCCCTTCTCTTTTAAAATTGAAATGGAGCTAGCAGACATACTTCAAAAATATTTAACTTTGGCCCAATGACTAAATAAAATGTGGAGAATTTTATGGTGCAATCAGATTTCAAAACTGAGCAAGTTGAATTTGAACTCAGGTTTGAATTTGAATTCAAGTGGTGATACTTGACTCATGGAAATAAATAGTAGATTAGGTTCAAAAATCCTGAAACTTTGAAGTTAACCTTTTTGAACCATAAGGGACCTCAGGAAAAATTTGGAGCTGATTTGGACAAGGTTGAGCACAAAGTTTAAATTTGAAGTCGACGTTGATTAAACTCTCAGTGCGTGTCCAATAAATGGGAAATGGGCTTCAAAAATTTTGAAACTTTACCGAGAGTCTAATTGGAATATTAGTAGGTCATGGAAAAATTTACGGCCTGAGATTTGAATATTTTTAGATGTCCCATTTTAGGGTTGGAATAATTCCTTTTTCTTTCTCTCTATTTGGTTTTCTTTTCTCCTTTAATTTTTCATTGAAAATGTGAATACTTGGAAATTAAGGATTCTTCACCTTAAGTTCCATTCCACATCAGCAACCATGTTCTATACGTAAAGTTTTAACAAGTCCCTATTTTTAGTGAACATAGTTTAACTCATATGGCTCATGTGAGTTTGGATTTCCAAGTCTATTTTCAAAATTTTTAAGTTCGCATTTTTGCGTTTTTGTTCTTCCGAAAAACGGGCTTTTACAAATGTATTCAGCACACATAGGTCTTACAGCCTCCCCAATCCGGCAAGGTCCTCCAGCAAAAAAGGCAACCCCAATGGTAAAAGGGTTGTGGTTGGGAAAAATTTTCTGCAATCTTCTTCAAGCCCCAACAAGTGCTACCGTACTCCGCTTTCCAACTAATCGGAAGATCGTCGGAGCTCATTCACCGACCACCGCGAACGAAGGTATGTGGCGCGATAAACAGTACAACATTTTGAATTCGCGGGTGAAAAAAGGGAAGTCTGGTCCCACTCCTTTCATGTCTCACTGGCCTCCAGTTCAATGGAGCATCAACAGCTCGACGCATGCCTCTGATGCGACCGCTCTGAGCAGTGGCCACCCTTGGCTTAGCTCTACTATGTGGGAGGTCGGCGAGTGTTCTCGCCTGAAGGGAGATAGAGCTCCTAAGGCCACAGTCTCGCAAGGTCCCGAGGGAACCCTCTGTCGACAAGACAGCGATCAGAGCAGGGAGCGGAGGCGGCCAGGCGATCATGGCACTCGGCAGCCTGATGGGAAACGCTGCTATAAATGCCTCAGTCCATTTCATCTGAAATTTCAATGCCGCAATAAGATTCGTTGCAATCTTTGCTTTAGATACGGGCACATTAGACGGAACTACCTCTCGGCCCCCAGAATTTCTCAGGTCTGGCGCAAGAGAAGCACGCCCCCCATTAAGGCCTCTGGCCTTTCCACGGAACCGCCATTTGCCATCGTCATTGACAACCACAACTTCCCCCTCAACTTCCACTCTACCGCTCCCTCTTCCTGGCTCCTCCGCATCCTGCACTCCACATTCGTCTCCACCGCTCCTTCGCTGGCCAACTCTCTTTGCCTCATGGCCAACTTCCCGGTTGATCTATCGAGGTTCCTGGCCAACCAACACTTTGACTTCACTAACGGAGGCCCAGACTGGCTGCCTAGGATGGTGGTGCACCTTCCCGGTCACCATCACCAGACTCATGAAGAATTTGCTATGGCGGTGGACACTGACCGCGTGCTGTAGGAAGATCAGTATGATGATTTTAGGCTACGGATCCGGAACTTCCTTCTGCAAGACATTGGTATCACCGTTACTCACTCCTATCTCACCCCACTGGGCATAGCTCTTTTTGCATTCCAGACCAGCTTGTTTAGAGATGCTTGTGATGAGAGAGCCAACCGTGGTAGATGGAGGCACGACTTTGGCAGAAACCGCCAGACTCATGACTTTGGTTGTGTTGGTTGGTTTATGATCTTGGGCTTCCCACTGGACTACAGGACGGTTGAAACTATTGAGTTAGCAGTTTCTAGTTTTGGCAAGTTACTTCAGTGGCACACAAGCCCGAGGGCTCTCAGCTTCATCTTGGTTAAATGTCTCTACACCAATGCAAGGTTAGTCCCTAGAAGTTTAGTCGTGCGTCAAGGCACCAGGGATGGGGTCGGGTGTTCCTGGTCTTGCCCAGTGTACATTCTCAACTGGATTGCCCCGAATGGCTTTGGGGAAGTAGATGGTTGGGGCATCCCCCCGGAAGATGACCTGCCACCGAATGGCAACCCTCATCCTCTTCAAGAACCACCTAAGGAACAGCCGGAAGATGATGATGAATGGTCGATGCCTGACGAGCAGCACGAGCACCAGGACAATGATGGCTGGGAACCATGGGGGCCGCTGCCGCCCCCACCGCACCAGGAGATGGACGTCCTCTCTGACGCCCCACCTCAAGAGGAAGCTTCAAGCGACGCGAACATGACTGAACCGGCTGTCAGAGCTTCAAGGATGGAGCAACAAAACTTCTCACTGGTCAACCCGGAGGATGTTACGCAGCAACCAGACTGGCTTCGCCCCCTGGACTCGGTGGGGCTGAGAAGAATGCTCCAGGTGGCCTTCCCGAACTCCCCGTTTGCATGGTGGAACGTCCAGTTCAATGAACCCAATGGACAAGGGGGGTTCAATAAAGTCATCACCATGTCGCTCTCTAACTCCACTGATCAGCAGACAAGGGAGCAGAGTTCTGGTCACTCACCAGTGGTCATCAAAGATATCACTGCCGAGCCCATTGCTGCTGAGATAAGATAAAAGGAAAACAAAGCAAGGCCCTGAAACCGGCAGTAGCGGAGATGGTTGGACCCTCTTACTCCAACCGATCACTGGAACCCATCAAACCAAGGCGGATCCCTCGGCTCCAAATGCTCATGCAGGGACATCGGACCACGCCGCCACCTGCTCGGGAGGATGGCCCTGATGCTGGTACATCTGAGGATACGCCAGCACTCAATCTCTTTCCAGGTCCGATCAAATTCCCAAGTCTTGACTCTTGCCGTCCCTACCTTGAACTCTCCACTGATGTGCTGCAGGCGACGGCGGTAAACGAGTGCGGCGTTCCCCCCAAGGTGGCGCGCCAGATGATGTCCCTCCCGGAGCTCAATGACGATGCCACACATCAAGCTTGACTTGCTGGGAGTGGAGGGCACCGAGCACACTGTGGGCTGCTATGTTGCCGATGGGTTCGTCTTTTGGGAAGTTGTTGTTTGGAATTGTAGTGTGGTTGTTTTAAACAGTGCTGGCTGTTGTTTTGTGGTATGATCTGTTGGGAACATGCACTGTTGGGAACACTTCTGCATTTTGATCGGCCGGTGGCCGGAACCTCAGTTTATGGCAGTTAGTCTTTTCTGGAGTTTGTTGGTTGTGACTTATTTCTATGCTGCTTGGATCATCTGTCTGTCTGTGTACTGGTTTGTTCGTTGGCCCTCGTTGCACCCTGACCTTAGCTTCATAGGCCACATCCTCATTCACTCGGTCGGGATTACTTCCCGGACAACTCGGTCTGCCCTGACTATTATTTATGGCGCACAACATAAACCGTAACTGGAATGTCTTCAACTGGAACATTCGTGGACTTAATAACACTGCTAAGCAGCAAGCAGTCAGATCCAAAATAGAGGAGGTCCAGGAGTGCAATATCTTCTGTATACAAGAGACCAAAATGGAATATATTGGCATTTCTTTCCTTAAACAACTGGCGCCCAGAAGATTCAATAAATTCGCCTTTGCAACATCTAGGGGTGCCTCAGGAGGTATACTGGTCGCCTAGAATGATAGCTTACTTCAGGGGGAAGTTCTGGATATCAGGGACTTTGCCATATTCATGCGGTTCACTCCAGACCGAATGGGGTCGTCTGGCACCTGATCTCAGTCTATGGACCTTGTTAGGGACCTCGCCGGCAGGAGTTCATCGACTGGCTCTGGAATCTCTCGTTGCAACTGCAGGAGCTCTACATGATATTGGGGGACTTCAACTTTTATCGCCACGCCAGTGATCGCAACCGCACAGGAGCGAATATAGGGGACATGCAAATGTTCAATGACATCATCCAACACTTGGGACTTATTGAAATCCCTCTCCAAGGTAGGAATTACACTTGGAGCAACATGCAACAATCGCCTCTACTTGAGCAACTGGATTGGTGCTTTACCTCAGCGCAATGGTCCCTATCATTTCCCAACTCCTCACTTCGGCCACTGGCCAGGGACACATCAGACCATGTCCCACTAGTAGCTCAGATATGCACCACCATACCTAAATCAAAATGCTTTCATTTTGAAAACTACTGGCTCATACATCCATAGTTTCTCACCATTGTCAAGGACTCGTGGGACCAGCCTCTGCCAACAGTTGGTAGTGCAAGGAGGGTTTCTGCTAAATTAAAACGCCTGAGATACAAGCTACACAAGTGGAGCAGATCACTAGGTTGGCTGAAAAAACTGATCAAACGATGCAATGAAGTTATTCTGATCATGGACACAATGGAAGAGCAGAGGACACTATACTTGCAGGAAAGCTGTTTCAGAAACATTATCAAACGTCAACTCACTCAGCTCTTAAAGTAACAGAATGACTACTCGAGACAACGTTATACAGAGCGTTGGGCCATGTTTGGTGATGAGCCAACCAAATTCTTCTTGGCTGCAGCAACAGAAAGATATAGGAGAAACAATATAACAGTCATTCAAGATGACCATGGAGTGGAGCTGGTGGATCATGGGCACAAGGCCTCAGCCCCCTGGAAGGAATTTTCTGAAAGATTAGGGCAATCTGCCCAGGCTCAACAATGGCCACAAATCCACCATTGGGTGCTGCCTGGACAACATCTACATACATTATGCAACTCGGTCACCAGGGAGGAAATTGATGCCACACTCAAAAACATGCCAACTGACAAAGCCCCAGGTCCAGATGGGTTCAACACAAAATTCTTTCAAGCATGCAGGCACATCATTAAGGAAGACATTTATCTGCTGTGCTCGAACTTCTTTAATGGCAACATCAGTATCCAGCCTCTGAACAGTTCCTTAATCACTCTCATCCCGAAGATCAATAATCCGTGCAGGGTTACAGATTAAAGGCCCATATCACTGCTGAACTCCACTACCAAACTGATCACTAAGATACTCTCAGTTAGATTGCAGGAAGTCATCCCAACCATTATCCACAAAAATCAATACGGTTTCATCAAGAAAAGAACCATCCAGGACTGCATGGATTGGGTCTATGAGTACCTCTATCAATGCAAAAAAACCAACACTGGTGTCATAGTACTCAAACTAGACTTCGAAAAACCCTTTGATAGGGTTGAACATGACTTCACCATACACATGCTGAGAGCTTTGGGTTTTCCTGAATAGTGGATCACATGGGTAACATATATTCTATCTACTGCCACCTCCTCAGTTCTTCTCAATGGGGTGCCACGAAAGACTTTTCACTGCAGAAGAGGTGTTCGGCAGGGGGACCCGTTAGCCCCCCTACTATTTGTACTGGCAGCGGATCTTCTACAAATTTTAATCAACAAAGCAGTGGAGCTGGGGCTTCTATCATTGCCACTGCATCAAGAAATGAACGAGGGCTTCCCGGTAGTACAATATGCAGATGACACTATTCTAATCCTCAAAGCCAACCAGAGACAACTCTTCTTTCTGAAAAACATACTACAATCCTTTGGGGGAGCTACAGGGCTAAGAGTGAACTGGGAAAAATCAAGCTTAACACCAATAAACACTGATGAAGATGAGGCCACAATTCTAGCAGCCACACTGGGTTGCACTATTGGTTCATTCCCATTTACTTACTTAGGTCTGCCGATGAGCCTCGACAGACCCAAAGAAGATGCCTTTGAAGGGATTGTCTTAAGGGTGCAAAAAACGCTAACTGGAGCAGCAACATGGTTGTCAATGGCTGGTCGATGCACACTCATCAACAGCGTTCTATCCGCCATCCCACTTTATGCGATGTGTACCATCAAATTGGGACAGTCAGTCATTCAAGCTATTGACAAAGCCAGGAAACAATGCTTATGGAGAGGCTCTTACATCGCTGGCAAGGGCCGGCCCCTGGTGGCCTAAAACCAAGTTACAACACCAAAGGAAAATGGAGGCCTGGGTCTAAAAAACCTCACTGCAATGAATGGAACCTTGCTCATGAAATTCCCCTGGAAAATCTATAACAAAGTAGACATCCCTTGGGTTCACCTCATCCATCAGCGCTATTGCAAAAATGGTAACCCCCCCCCCCCCCCCCACAGCACAAAAGGAAAAGGATCCTTTTGGTGGAGGGATGTTGTGAGCCTATTTGATTCTTTTCTCAGGAACTTTGAAGTCAAAACTGCCGCAGGGGACACAATTCGACTATGGCAGGATCAGTGGGAAGGCCACCTCCTCAGAAGGGACATGCCCTATTTATACTCCTTCGCAAAAAGAACCAACATCTCAATGGCCCAATACCTCAGCAGCTCAGACCATCACAATCACTTTTTTCAACCATTGTCGGAGGAAGCACTGTTGGAACTGGCCAATCTGGAGGCCATGCTGGAGGAAATTTCACACAGGGAAGCTGCACAGGATGAGTGGACTCCAATCGGGGGAACAAGAACTTTCAGCTCCAAGCTTATTTACAACAACTATTACAAACACATCAACCCACCAACACCCTTTAGCTGTATTTGGGCCTCAAAGGTGCTAAAGAAAATAAAGATCTTCATGTGGCTGATGTTTCGGGATTGGCTCAACTCACGCAACCTCCTGAAGAGAAAAAACATCACGATTGACGGGAACGACTACACCTGCGTGCTCTGTGCTGAAAATGTGGAGGAACTTACGTACCATCTCTTCATTAGCTGCTCCTTCAGCATGGCATGCTGGAATGTCCTTGGGATTCACTGGGACCACGACATCCCCTTCTTTCATACCCTGCAAAAAGCCAAGCACAGCTGGGGTCATCGCGCCTTCATGGAAACCTTCTCCATAGCGGCCTGGGAGATCTGGATTGCTCGTAACAATGTCATTTTCAGAAACTCTACTCCCTCTGTAAACGTCTGGAAACGATCCTTCATTGCTTCTACAAGGCTTCAGGCCTGCCGTTTTAAGCCGGAGGATAGGGCCAGTGTGCTCTTGTGGCTTCAGAGTTTGTAAAGGACGTTCCTCCCTCTGGAACACCTAGTCAAGCTCTACGGAGCTATTGTAACTCCCTGTTACCTCATCTCTTTTAATATATGTTTTATGGCTGCCAGGGTTCTCCCTCGCAGTTTTTCACCAGTCAAAAAAAAAACATTAGAACTATTTTTGCGCACCAATGAACAGAAATATAAAGTTCATTACCTTAAGACAATACATTACAAACAGGAAAAAAGAAAAACACAAACTACAAACAAGAAAAGATAAACAACACAACTAAGAACAAGAAAAAAAACTACTTCTCCACCTACTTCTCCTTCTCCCCCTCCTCCTCCTTGGGCTCCTGGCTGGGTGGGGGCGCCTCCCGCGGCGGAAACGGGAAGCCCAGTTTCCTGGACGTTGTCGCCACCAGGTTGTCACGGCCGACGACGCCGAGCTCGTCCGCCAGCGTCTCCTAGAGGTCGTCGTGGCGACCGGCCAAGTGCATCATGCCGAAGACGTAGTGGCTCATGGTCCCCATGGCAGCATACTCTAGAAGGGGACCAAGCCCAAGGCGATGCATGGAGCGCGATGTATTGTCAAATATATTGCGTGCCATCTTCCGAAGAGCCCACTCCATGTCCGGGGCGGGGGGGGGGGGGGGGGAGGGGGGGGGGGAGGGAGTCCGGCCGGGGACGCTTACCCTTGGCGTCCTTCGGCGGGCTTGGCGGCGGCGTTGTCTTGTCAGCCATGGTGTTCTTGGCACGGTTCTTGGAAGAGAGGAAGAGTGGTTGTGCGGAGAAGACGATGGTGTGCCCGGGTGATCATATAGCATAGACGAAATCCCCTGCAGTAACTGCACTGCGATTGCTGCAGCTGAGTAGTGGGGCCTCTGCAGTACTGCAGGTGCAGTAGAGGTGGCTGACATGTGGGTCGCACACCATGTGGGGCTCTCGTGTCAGCCATGTCTACTGCACCTGCAGTACTGCAGGGGATTTGAACCCGCCTGGCTGTTCGTCTCTCGACGCGCGCAGTAGTGGTGATGAGACGCAGAGCGGTTCCAATTGAATTCAAAGATGCGCATGAGCTGCGCGCCATTAAGGCGCCTTGGTGACTGGTGCGCACGTAAGCTCGATGCGCCTAGTCGCATCAGCCGCCTGTACAAATGGCTACGGCTTGAACGAAGGACGAAACCTTATGCAGCAAACAGCAACGTATAATACTTCCTCCGCCCCAACTTAACTCTATTTCTGTTTTGCTCGAACTAATTACCATTGACAAATGATTTATATGGAATTTATTGACTTCAATAACATGTAGTACTAGATTGTATACTATGGAAATATTTTCATGGTGAATCTAAAAGTACAATTCTTGTATTGTTAAAACAGATCAAAGTTGCATAAATCTCAAAGATAGATTTGATGAAACCTAAGACTCCCCTTTGAAAAAATTTTATACTTTACATTAGTTTTACATATGTAATATGCACATAGGATATATCACTAAATAGTTTTGCAAAAAAACATGGAGGAGAAATATGTATATCCCATATGCTACTACTACGTAAATTAGGGGTGGGCAAATAAACCGAGACCTTGATGATCAGGATAAGGACTAGGCAAGAAATCATTGATCAAAGGTAAGTTTGACCAAAGCTAAAAATAGAGTTGATTTGGGGCGGAGGGAGGAGTACTTTTTACATACCGCTTTGCAGGCCCCGCTGCGGGGATCTCCTGCCTACTGACAACTCCAGCGGTTAAAGTAGCGTACAATTGCACTTTAGAAGACGTAACCCGAGTTTCGCAATTAGCATTCCAAACGGTGCACTTTAGAAGCCATAACCATCACTATGCGCGTCTCATCGTCTTCTCCGCGCGTACTAATAAAGACACACCATCCTCTTCTCCGCAACACACACAAGCCATCCTCTTCTCCGTGCGTACTCTTCCTCTTCGTCTCCGTCGCGCGTGTCCTCATTGGTTCCCTTCGAAGCCCATGGAGTTCCCCTTGCCACACGATATTGCGGTCCTGATCGCGGGGTGGGTCGCTGCAACCTCCCCGCAGCCCATGGACGACCTCTCCAGTCTGTGCGCCACCTGCAAGGCCATGCACGTGTCGTGCCGGGATCACGCCATGGGTAGGCGCGTGGCACTGGAGCGGGTGAGCATCTGGAAGTATAACCGGAGTTACGACCGCCTCGTGGAGCGCCTGGCAATTGTCGGCAACCTTCATGCGTGCTACGTCACTGGGTTCGACCTCGTCTTCCTGCACGGTCGCGCGCAGCCGGGCACCAAGTTCCTTGCCCGGGCGGCCGCGAAAGGCCACATGGTGGTGTCCTATGTCCTCGCCATGCTCCGCTAGGACGCTGACCGCGGGGCCCGCGACGCCTTCGAGTATATCCGGCAGGTCGAAGGTGAGGCCCAAGTCGGCTACAACGCTACCGGGTCCATCGCCATGAAGCGGACCAACAAGGAGTGTTGCCGGTGTCGGCGTGAAGCCATGAATAGTATTGATGGTGTCGTCTAGAGGTTCCTGGGCAGGCCTCATCCAGAAGCGCCGCCGGTGGCGGTGCCCAACATTGATGATGACGCTTGGGGCTGCTCAATGAGGGGGAACCAGGGAACTGCCCACTGCGGCAGGCCTACGTGGGAGATGTGGTCAGTATTCTGTACAGAGAACTGTAGGATTAAGCACGAGCATCACATGTTCTGTTGTCTGGTGTTGTACTATATGGATTACATTCCCTTCATTCCCGTTTGGATGCACCTCTAGTTCTCCCAATGCCAATTAAAAGAGAATTAAAGGGAGTATATAAAATAGACTTGTACTAGTATATGTGTTTCCCCTATGCCCGCTAGTCTCTGATGAATGTTGCACTTGTTGTGTTTCCCCTATGCGCGCTCGTCTTATGTTTAGGCCCGTTTGCGTCAAAGGAAACTCACGGGACAATTTAAAGAAATGGATTCTTCCGGAAATGAATACATTCCATCATACAATAGTTTGTAACAAAGGCAACGACTGCTGTGCAATCTGGGCTCCTGTGCAAGCGTGCAATCCGCGAATCTTAGCCGTGTGATGGACATCGAAGGGTGTCGTAGTTTTTGCACATAGATCCCTCCACCTTCTTGCGCACTTTTTACACATTTATATGTAAAAGGTGCAGCCACCCTTGGATGTCTATCAAACAGCTAAGATTCGCAGATTGCATGCTTACACAGAAGTCCAGATTTCCTAGCAGTTGGTGCCCTTCTCTCTATTCATTGTCTCCACTTTTCATTCTAGTCGTCGCTAATCGACCGAACTAGCTGTTACATAATCCCCAATAAACACAAAATAAACTAATCGGCACATCTAGTCCACAGCACTCCCCTTGAAGCAGTGGTAATAACTTCTGTCCGCGTATAGGATAGTGGTAATGATTACACCGCGTATAGGAGCATAGGGCCAGTGGAATGTTGGAGTTATACCTATCTTTTTCTAACATTTTTCTCGTCCTTTCTTTTCTCTCTGTTCATTGTCACATCTTTTCTTCCCAGTCGTCGCTACCTGTTAGTACTGTATACTAGTACTTTACAGACTGCTTTGCAGGCCCCGCTACGGGCGATCTCCTGACACCTCTAGCGGCTAAAGTATCGTACAGGACACTTTAGAGGCCATCGGCGGTGTGGACGGTCGTTCATTAGTAGAGAATACAGATAGAATAGATAGTTTACTAAATAGCAGATAGAAAATAAAATAACAGATGGAGCAGCCGAACAATATTGAGTTCATTATCTTAAAACATTACTCCCTCCTTCCTATATTACTTGTCGTTAGAACAAGTTTTTTTAGTTCATATTTGAACTAGAAAATAACTTGTCCTAATTATTAACGACAGGTAATATGGGAAGGAGGAAGTACAAAACATGAAACACAACATCACGAAACAAGAAAAAATAAAACATCACAAAAACAAGAAGAGAAAAACATCACGAATGGATTAATCTGTGTCAAAAGATTTCCCGTTTTAAAGTTGGGTTCAACTAGAATGTAATCAGATGTTTGGTGCAATTGTGCAATCAACCATCTTCAACCCTTGGATTGATCTACATTACGGATATTGAATCTTTTTATTTAACCCCCTCCACCAGGTGGAGGGGTGGTGGTGGTGGTGGAAGGGGTTGAATGAAAAGATATAATAACCGTAAGATGTAGATCCAACGGATGAAAATCTTTGATTACACGATTGCACCAATACTTTAATTCCATGTAGGGCTATCAACGAGTCGAACTTGAGCAAGTTTGTTTCTATCATATATAAAAATTGTGTCCCATAGAACATTTTTAATATAATTTTAAAGTTTTGTTAATCATACGTACATATCACATATGACAACAACAAATGAGCGTACTCGAACTTTTCGAGCTTGAGCTCATCAAGCTAGCAATACTCAACTTCATCCTCAAACATTCGATCAAAACAAAGTTGGTCCTTGAACTTTCAAATGGGCCAGTCATTAGTCTATTGACTTCAACAGACCATTTCGCTATCATCCTTAGTCTGGGTTGGACATCCACATTGGCATGCCAAATAAGCTATTATGCCATGTACATCATCTACACCGGCCACCTCACTTAGAAAAAGATAATAATTTTTTATCATCTTAAAAAATAACTAGCTAATTAATTGGGGTGTATTTACGTAGTTGCATGGGATATACATATTTCTCCTCCATTTTTTTTTTTGCAAAACCATCAAGTTATATATCATATGTCATATTACATATGTAAAAATATCGTACAATATAAAACTTTTAAGCCTAGGGAAGAGCAAACAGAGCAAAAATAGATACGAAGAGCAAACTTTTAAGGCTAGGGAATAAAATATAAAACGAAACTACGGAGCTGGCCGGGTACAAGTACAGTCCGGGCCGGTGTTGCGGTGCACCATAACCCCCGTCGTGCGTCCCTGGTGGTTGTTGGGAAGACCCTTGCAGGCAGACCAGGATCACCTAACGTAGTGAATTTTACTGCATCCTATTTTCAGGAGTCTTTTTAAATATGGTATTTTCTAATTAATTATTGCGGTCGATCTATACGACACTTCATGCTGTAGGCAAAAAAGAAAAAAGATTGTACTTCATTCTGATGCAAACAAGAGGCAATTAAAATGGAGGACAGGAATCAGAGCATACCTGCCTAGACCAGGATAACCTGATGTAGCGACATTTTGCTGCATGCGTGCAGTAAAGGCTGCATCCACCATTTTTTGATGACACTCTCGCTGACATGTCATCATATTATTTGTTGTGAAAGTATGATAGTTAAACTAAGCATTAATAAAGGGACCAATAACATTTTTACACATCAGCGGGATGATGCATGGGAGGACAGAACTGGAGGGACACGGCTTCTATACTCCCATTCAGTGCTTCCATGCGTGCTCCTACTTAAGTGTCATGATTTTATTGGCCCTTTCATTTACCTAACATAATGCCAGATTTAACTTCAACCAATTAGATGATGACACATAAGCGCGGAGTACGCATGGAAGCACAAACGGGAGCACTGAAGTTGCATCCGAACGGGAGGACACGGCTTGTATACTCCCATTCAGTGCTTCCATGCGTGCTCCTACTTAAATGAAATGGAGTTCTTGTCAACATTACAAAATGAAAGCATCGCAACCCTCCCTAATGTCCTCGATAGTTAATATGTTTTTAATCATGTTAATTAGTTATAGAAGTTTGTTTTATTTAGATGTTTGAAGTATGCATCATTATATGCATGTAAATTATTTCTCATGTTGAAGCAAGCAGACAAGAGTTTAAGAAACGATTTGAATGGACTCCTTAGTTGGATAGCTGGGAAGTACAACCGTCGGATCAAAACAAACGGTGGATGCATCCTTTACTGCACGCATGTAGCAAAATGTCGCTACGTCAGGCGATCCTGGTCCAGGCAGGTATGCTCCGATTCCTGTCCTCCAACTCCATCTAGGCTTCCGATGACGCAGGCAGTTCACCACCAGCCTGTAGAAAGGATAAGCACGCACACATGTAACAATCATTGTTGATTGCGTTGGTCTAACGTCATTGTTTGACTTCGTAGGCCTATGTTTGGTCATTAACGCTAGCTTTTGAATCTGTGTAGTGTGAAAGGGTTTTGTTTTGGTTTCACACTACACTAGCTAGCCTATATAAAGTGTTTCTGTGTTTCCTAATGAATACTTACACAAAAAACATTCTCCATACAGAATGAAACTTGCGTGCCGCTTTCTTCTGCCGGAGGTTTGAAGGAAACTACACGGCTGGCCGGGTACACATACGGTACGGTTGTGCTGGTGTACCTTAACTCCCCGTACATCGTCCGTCCCCGGTGGTTGTTGGGAAGATCCTTACAGGTATGCTCTAATTCCAGACCTCTTACTCCATCTATAGGTTTCTGATGACACAGGCGGTTCACCACCAGGCAAACCAAAAAAGGTTGAGCGGCATGCAAGTTTTTTCTTGAAAAACTCACTGCGGCCTGCTGACGCGTCCATCTCTAGTTTTTTGATGACACTTTCGCTGACGTGTCATCATATTATTCGTTCTGAAGGTATGGTAGTTAAACTTAGCATTATTAAAGAGACCAATAACAATTTGAAACATCAGCGGGATGACGCATGGGAGGACAGAACAGGAGAGACAGGGCTTGCAGCCAGTTTGTCATCAAGAAATTTGCATGCCGCTCTCATCACCGAGGCTTTGCTGGTTTGTATGGTGGTGAACCGCATGCATCATCGGAAACCTAGATGTAGTTTGAGGACAGGAATCAGAACATACCTGCAGGTGTCTTCCAACCACCACCGGGGATGCACAACGGGGGTTAAGGTACACACTGGCACACCCGGACCGTACATAATGTGCCGGTGAAGATGAACGACGTTCTGGCTGTGGAAGTACCTGCATGGCTTCTGTTTGAAGGTGACCGACTCGCGGAGGATGTGCGAGATCGACTATGCCAACATTGTTTGTTGTGAAGGTATGGTAGTTAAACTAAGCATTAATAAAGGGACCAATAACATTTCGACACATCAGCGGGACGATGCATGGGAGGACAGAACGGGAGGGGACACTGCTTGTATACTCCCATTTAGTGCTTCCATGCGTGCTCCTACTTAAGTGTCATGATTTTATTGGCCCTTTCATTTACCTAACATAATGCCTGATTTAACTTCAACCAATTAGATGATGACACATGAGCGTGGAGTACGCATGGAAGCACAAACGTGAGCACCGAAGTTGCATCCGAACGGGAGGACACGGCTTGTATACTCCCATTTAGTGCTTCCATGCGTGCTCCTACTTAAATGAAATGGAGTTCTTGTCAAGTTTAAAAAATGAAAGCATCGCAACCCTCCCTAATGTCCTCGATAGTTAATGTGTTTTTAATCCTGTTAATTAGTCATAGAAGTTTGTTTTATTTAGATGTTTGAAGTATGCATCATTATATGCATGTAAATTATTTCTCATGTTGAAGCAAGGAGACAAGAGTTTAAGAAACGATATGAACGGACCCCTTAGTTGGATAGCTGGGAAGTACAACCGTCGGATCAAAACAAACGGTGGATGCAACCATTACTGCACGCATGTAGCAAAATGTCGCTACGTCAGGCGATCCTGGTCCAGGCAGGTATGCTCCGATTCCTGTCCTCCAACTCCATCTAGGCTTCCGATGACGCAGGCGGTTCACCACCAGACTGTAGAAAGGTTAAGCGCGCACACATGTAACAGTCATTGTTGACTTCGTTGGTCTAACGTCATTGTTTGACTGCGCAGGCCTACGTTTAGTCATTAACGCTAGCTTCTGAATCAGTGTAGTGCGAAAGGGTTTTGTTTTGGTTTCACACTACACTAGCTAGCCTATATAAAGTGTATTTGTGTTTCCTGATGAATACACATCAAACATTCTCCATACAGAATGAAACTTGCATGCCGCTTTCTTCTGTCGGATGTTGGAAGGAATCTACACGGCTGGCCGGGTACATGTACGGTACGGGTGTGCCGGTGTACCTTAACCCCCGTACGTTGTTCGTCCCTGGTGGTTGTTGGGAAGAGCCTTACAGGTATGCTCTGATTCCATATCACTTACTCCATCTCGAGGTTTCTGATGACGCAGGCGGTTCACCACCAGGCAAACCAAAAAAGGTTGAGCGGCATGCATGTTTTTTTGATGAAAAACTGACTGTGGCCTACTGAAGCATCCATCTCTAGTTTTTTGATGACACTCTCGCTGACGTGTCATCATAGTATTTGTTGTGAAGGTATGGTAGTTAAACTATGCATTATTAAAGGGACCAATAACATTTTGACACATCAGTGGAATGATGCATGGGAGGACAGAACGGGAGGGACAGGGCTTGCAACCAGTTTGTCAGCAAGAAATTTGCATGCCGCTCTCATCACCGAGGCTTTGCTGGTTTGTCTGGTGGTGAACTGCATGCGTCATCGGAAACCTACATGTAGTTAGAGGACAGGAATCAGAACATAGCTTCAAGGGTCTTCCAACCACCACCGGGGATGCACGACGGGGGTTAAGGTACACACCGGCACACCCGGACCGTACATAATGTGCTGATGAAGATGAACGTCATTCCAGCTGTGGAAGCACCTGCATGGCTTCCGTTGGACAGTGACCGAAACGCGGAAGATGTGTGAGGTCAACTACGCCAACATTATTTGTTGTGAAGGTATGGTAATTAAACTAAGCATTAATAAAGGGACCAATAACATTTTGACACATTAGCGGGATGATGCATGGGAGGACAGAACGGGAGGGGACACGGCTTGTATACTCCCATTAAGTGCATCCATGTGTGCTCCTACTTAAGTGTCATGATTTTATTGGCCCTTTCATTTACCTAACATAATGCCTGATTTAACTTCAACCAATTAGATGATGACACATAAGCGCAGAGTACGCATGGAAGGACAAACGGGAGCACCGAAGTTGCATCTGAACGGGAGGACACGGCTTGTATACTCCCATTCAGTGCTTCCATGCGTGCTCCTACTTAAATGAAATGGAGTTCTTATCAAGTTTACAAAATGAAAGCATCGCAACCCTCCCTAATGTTCTCGATAGTTAATGTGTTTTTAATTCTGTTAATTAGTTATAGAAGTTCGTTTTATTTAGATGTTTGAAGTATGCATCATTATATGCATGTATATTTCTCATGTTGAAGCAAGCAGACAAGAGTTTAAGAAACGATTTGAATGGACCCCTTAGTTGGATAGCTGGGAAGTACAACCGTCGGATCAAAAGAAACAGTGGATGCAACCTTTACTGCACGCATGCAGCAAAATGTCGCTATGTCAGGCAATCCTGGTCCAGGCAGGTATGCTCCGATTCCTGTCCTCGAACTCCATCTAGGCTTCCGATGACGCAAGCGGTTCACCACGAGACTGTAGAAAGAATAAGCACGCACACATGTAACAGTCATTGTTGACTGCGTTGGTCTAACGTCATTGTTTGACTGCGCAGGCCTACGTTTAGTCATTAACGCTAGCTTCTAAATCTGTGTAGTGTGAAAGGGTTTTGTTTTGGTATCACACTACACTAGCTAGCCCATAGAAAGTGTATCTGTGTTTCCTGATGAATACACAACAAAGATTCTCCATACAGAATGACACTTGCATGCCGCTTTCCTCTGTCGGAGGTTCGAAGGAATCTACACGGCTGGCCGGGTACCCGTACGGTACGGGTGTGCTGGTGTACCTTAACCCCCCGTACATCGTCCGTCCCTGTGGTTGTTGGGAAGATCCTTACATGTATGCTCTGATTCCATAGCTCTTACTCCATCTCTAGGTTTCTGATGATGCAGGCGGTTCACCACCAGGCAAGCCAAAAAAAGGTTGAGCGACGTGCAAGTTTTTTGATGAAAAATTGACTGCGGCCTTATGACGCATCCATCTCTAGTTTTTTGATGATACTCTCACTGACGTGTCATCATATTATTTGCTGTGAAGGTATGGTAGTTAAACTAAGAATTATTAAAGGGATCAATAACATTTTGACACATCAGCGGGATGACGCATGGGAGGACAGAACGGGAGGGACAGGGTTTGCATCCAGTTTGTCATCAAGAACTTTGCATGCCGCTCTCATCACTGAGGCTTTTCTGGTTTGTCTTGTTGTGAACCGCATGCATCATCATAAACCTAGATGTAGTTAGAGGACAGGAATCAGAACATACCTGCAGGGGTCTTCCAACCACCACTGGGGACGCACGACGGGGGTTAAGGTACATAATGGCACACCCGAACCGTACATAATGTGCCGGTGAAGATGAATGGTGTTCCGGCTGTGGAAGCACCTGCATGGCTTCCGTTGGAAGGTGACCAACTCGCGGAAGATGTGTGAGGTCGACTACGCCAACATTATTTGTTGTGGATGTATGGTAGTTAAACTAAGCATTAATAAAGGGACCAATAATATTTTGACACATAAGCAGGATGATGCATGGGAGGACATAACGGGAGGGGACACGGCTTGTATACTCCCATTCAGTGCTTCCATGCGTGCTCCTATTTATGTGTCATGATTTTGTTGGCCCTTTCATTTACCTAACATAATGCCTGATTTAACTTCAACCAATTAGATAATGACACATAAGCGCGGAGTACGCATGGAAGCACAAACGGGAGCACCAAAGTTGCATCTAAAGGGCCCATCATATGCGGGGAAAAATTATGCTTTAGAAGGATACGATTCCTTGGCGTTATCCCTGTCATGTCCGGCCATCATGCGACCTCATTCGTTCATGTGGACACGTGTCACAGTCATGCAACTGCTTCATCCGTCCATTCATGTGGTTACATGTCACAAATGTGGAACTGCTTCATCCGTCTGAACCGACATTTATTTTTCAGTTATTTATATTTGCTACCCGAAAAGTACCCGACACCCGATATTTTGGTCTTTTCAATTTTGGTCTCGGTTTTATCGGTTTCGGTTTTTCGGTCTCAGTTTATTTGCCCACCCTTAATTTATGTAGTAGTAGCATATGGGATATACATATTTCTCCTGCATGTTTTTTTTGGCAAAACTATTTAGTGATATATCCTATGTGCATATTACATATGTAAAACTAATGTAAAGTATCAAACTTTTTCAAAGGGAAGTCTTAGGTTTCGTCAAATCTATCTTTGAGATTTACGCAATTTTGATCTGTTTTAACAATACAAGAATTGTACTTTTAGATTCACCATGAAAATATTTCCATAATATACAATCTAGTACTACATGTTATTGAAGTTATTAAATTCTATATAAATCATTTGTCAAAGGTAATTAGTTGGACCAAAACAGAAATAGAGTTGAGTTGGGGCGGAGGAAGTATTATACGTAGCTGTTTGCCGCATAAGGTTTCGTCTTTCGTTCAAGCCGTAGCCATTTGTACAGGCGACAGATGCGACCGGGCGCATCGAGCTTACGTGAGCGCCAGTCACCGAGGCACCTTAAACGCGCGCAGCACATGCGCATTTTTGAATTCAATATGAACCGCTCCGCGTCCCATCACCGCTTTACTGTGAACCACTGTGGATGGTCTTAAAGGCAGGCCCGGCTCTGGGCCTAGGTGAGCGGAAATAAATTTTCTGCAGTCCTGCCGCACAACGTCGCCTGCCGCGCCCCCAGCTTCGCCGCCGGCCCGCCGCCCCTGCGCCCCCACCGCCGGCCTGCCCCTGACTCGAGAACGGATCTAGGGGGAGGTTCATCACCCATAGCGGTCGTGTAGCTTCCATCCCCTCAATCCATTGGCAATGAGCCTTCTCCTCATCTGTTCTCGAGTTCGCGGCGGCCACGACGCCGCTTCGACCCTGCTTCTGGACTGACGACGCTGATGATCCACAACATACTTTTAAATCTACGCGTCGGTATTCCCCCCCCCCCATATTTGTTGATGCGTTAATACCTGATGTTTTACATCGTTTTCCACAGGAGGTAAAAAGTAATGAACATCATTGATCAGCACTGCGCCGAGGAGAACGCAAAAATTGCAGTGGGCCGCGTCAAGTCGGTTTTACGATTTTATTCACGTTCCATTTGACTTCAAGTACCACGCCTATGCTTTGAAATATATGATTATACTAATGAAGCTCCGGTCTTTTACTGATTGATACTTAACCTCGTTTGTTGCATTTGCCAAGGTCCGAGGCCAACAAGGGCTACTGCTTTGTCAACGTCACATTGCCAGATGCAGTGTTCTGGCTGTGGACGAAGCACCTGCATGGCTTCTGTTGGAAGGTGAATGACTCGCGGAAGATGTGCGAGGTCGACTACGCCAACATCCAGGTACGTCACCATCCGATGCCACCGTTTTCAATTGCGCCGCTGCTGCATGGTGTTCACCTGCCGCTGCTCGTCATCCTTTTGCAGGGTCGGGATGTGTTGGTGGCCCATTTCTCCAAGTCATGCTTCGACTGTGAAACCGAGGAGTTCCTGCCAGTGTGGTTCAGCTCGCCGCGGAAGGTGAACGACTCGCGGAAGATGTGCGAGGTCGACTATGCCAACATCCAGGTACGTCACCATCCGCTGCCACTGTTTTCCATTGCGCCACTACTGCAATGTGTTCACCTGCCGCTGCTCGTCATCCTTTTGCAGGGTTGGGATGCGTTGGTGGATGCGGCCAGATGGTTGCTCTTGCAGGTGTATGGTAATTACGTGAGTGTTTGGTCGGGTCATGTGGTTAGTCCACGATGCACCGTAAACTCGGTGTTGAGGCCGTGTATTTTTCATTTGTGCGTACACTCTAGTGACATGTGACAAAGTGCTCAGTCATCAATTGCGTTTGGTTTGACGTTGAAGTTCGATTGGAGATAGATCATCCATTTCTTTATGTCTTGGATCATCCAAATTAACATTTGGTTGGATGGACTGGGCGATCCAATTTTTTGTTGGTAGGTTGGATGAAACTTGATTGGGATTATTGAATCATCAAAGTTGATAATTTAATAATATTATTCGTGCGCATGATGATGGATCATGCACGCCGAGCACCGAGTTATTCGGATCGCTGAGCAAAGTTCGGACGTGGAGTTCGTGTGTGCCCGTGCGCCTTGCAAGATTTAGTGCGCTCGTGTACGTGGCAATCATCAGGGCAGGGTGGTACAGTCGTGGGAACCGTGCAATGCGCACTTGGCTGTAAGATTTGGAGCGTGAACATACGTGGCAAACATCTGGGTATGCAACTTTGGTGCTCCCGTTTATGCTTCCATGTGTACTCCGCTCTTATGTGTCACCATCTAATTGGTTGAAGTTAAATCAGGCGTTATGTTAGGTAAATGAAAGGGCTAACAAAATCACGACACTTAAGTAGGAGCACGCATGGAAGCACTGAATGGGAGTATACAAGCCGTGTCCTCCCGTTCGGATGCAACTTCGGTGCTCCCGTTTGTGCTTCCATGCGTACTGCGCACTTATGTGTCATCATCTAATTAGTTGAAGTTAAATCAGGCATTATGTTAGGTAAATGAAAGGGCCAATAAAATCATGACACTTAAGATGACCACACATGGAAGCACTGAATGGGAGTATACGAGCCGTGTCCGGGCCCATCGCGTGTCAAATCAAAAATTTCTCCTTTTATCGAAAAATAGCTCTTTAATGATGCCAAATTTTGGTACATGGGCTCACGCGTACATGGGGACGAACACCAAGCGTTCCAACGTAGTTTCGGCCCAGGAATACAAAGTGACTTAGAGCAGTTTCAGCCCACGAATAACAAGCGACCCAACGCAGTGTTGGGCCTACTCTGATAGCTTCACGTACCTTTGTCCTGGCTGCCTCCCCGCCGGACCCTTCGATCCACAACGGCCCCTCTCCCGATTGCACAAAACGCGCCTGGAGGATCGTCCGCAAACCGCCACACTATTGGAGGAGCATCTGCCGGCCGCCACGCTCCTGGACGAGCATCCGCCAGCCGCCACGCTTCTGGAAGAGCATCCGCCGTCCACTGGCGTGGAGGAGCATCCGCCGGCCGCCGCACGTGGAGGAGCAACAGCGCTAGGTACAATTGCTCACATAATGTTATTGTAGTTCAATCCTCTTACGGATATGCTGATTGAATTGTAGGAAGCGATGTCAGAAGATAAGTCATGTATGGGAAAAGACAGGCGTAGGTAGGAGTGGCAGGATGGAATGAAGTCATTTTTAAATTTAGCATTCCAGGGCACTCGTGAAGAAGAAACTAAGCCTTGTCCTTGCACGAAATGTCGTAATATTTACCACGGGAGACGCAAGGAAGTTCATCTTCACTTGCTTCCTAATGGGATGTCATTTTATTATACTTGTTGGGTACACCATGGAGGAAAATGAGTTGACAAAAAAATTGCTAAGCAATCAACAAATAATGAGGAGATAATTTCTGATGATGCTGCTATGGAAAATTTGCTGTCCAGCCTTCTTAGAGGCACTGGTGATCATGGTGGTACTTCAGCAGGTGTTGATGATCCAGAAAATGCTATAAACCAGCAGGAGCCAACTGGGTGTGCAAAGGCATTCTATGACTTATTGAATGATGCCAAAAAGGAGTTGTATCCAGGCTGTGAGAAGGTGACCCAATTATCCTTCATTGTCAGGTTGTACCAGATAAAGTGTTTAACTGGTTTGAGCAAAAAAAGCGTGTGAGTTCATCCTTGAACTATTCTCATATGTGCTTCCAGAGGGCCATTGCATTCCTAATAAACTTGATAATGTTCAGAAGGTTGTTCGTGACCTTGGGCTGAGCTACGAAAAGATCAATGCATGTGTCAATGACTGTGTGTTATTCCGGAAGGACTATTCTCTGCTGGATCGATGCCCAAATTGTGGTGAATTAAGATGGAAAAATAGTACTGGTGGTGGGGATGCAAGAGAGGCTTTACCTTGTGGAAAAGCCAAGAAGCTTGTAGCACACAAGATTCTACGATACTTCCCTCTTATTCCCCGTATTCAACAGTTTTATATGGCAGAATCAACGACATTAAACATGTGCTGGCACAAAGAAGAACGTATTGATGATGGAATATTACGCCATCCTGCAGATTCGAAAGCATGGAAGCATTTTGATAGCATTCACCAAAATTTCTCATCTGATCCTCGCAACATAAGACTTGGGCTAGCATTTGATGGTTTCATTCCTTTTGGAGTAATGAATGTTTCTTACAGTACATGGCCCGTGATTCTAATCCCTTATAATCTACCACCTTGGTTGTGTATGAAGCAGCCTTATTGGTTGATGTTAATGATAATTGTTGTGCCAAAGTCACCTGGAAACAACATTGATGTGTATCTGCAGCCTTTGATTGATGAGCTAATGAAATTATGGTCTGATGGTTTTGAAACATACGACAGATCAAAGAAAGAGACATTTCTCATGCGAGCTTCTATATTGTGGACAATAAATGATTTTCCAGCATATGCAATGCTATGTGGATGGAGCACAAAAGGTAGGCTAGCATGTCCATACAGCCATGTAAACACTGACGCCTTGTGGTTGAAACATGGACAAAAGTACTGCACATGGGTCATCGTCGTTTGCTACCTCAGGATCACCGGTGGCGTCGGGACAAAGCTTCTTTCAACAATAAATACAGAATAGAGAGGCTCCAACATCACTCTTTGGTCACAAAGTACTCCAACAATATGAGACTTTTGATCAATTGAGTTTTAGAAAGACGAATAATAAGAGAAAGCGCACTGAGGAAGATAGGTGGCATAGTTGGAAGAAGAAAAGTATATTTTTTCAGCTCCTGTATTGGAAGACATTGCTAATAAGGCATAACTTGGATGTTATGCACATTGAGAAAAACATTTGTGATGGTACATTGCTTAATATGGATGGTAAAACAAAAGATAGACTACAAGCTCGTTTTGATATGCAGGAAATGGGTATACGGCCAAAGCAACATCCGTTGAGTATGAAAGGGAAGTATGATTGTCCATCAGCATCATATACATTGCAAAAAGATCTGAAGACCACCTTGTGCAAGTTATTGGCAGATGTGAAGATGCCCGATAGTTATGCCTCAAACATCAAGAGAAGTGTGGACATAACAGAACGTTAGGTATCAGGGCTAAAAACTCATGACTGCCATATTATATTTCAGAAGCTCCTTCCTATTGCAATATGTGACATATTTTCTGAAAAGGTTGTTGAACCTTTAATTGAGTTTAGCAGATTCTTTTCTGGAATTTGTTCGAAAGATTTGGCGGAACCAGATTTGGATAAGATGATTGAACAATTTCCTGAAACAATTTGTAAGCTTGAGATGTTGCCTCCTCCCGCTTTCTTTGATATCATGGTACATCTTCCAATCCATCTTGGCGAAGAAGCTCACTTGGGTGGACCTGTTTCTTACAAATGGATGTATACAATTGAGAGGTACCTTTGTACATTGAAGAGGTATGTACGTAACAGAGCTCACCCGGAGGGTTCTATAGCTGAGGGATATATTATGGAAGAGTGTATGACATTTTGTAGCCAGTTTTTGGATAACATCAGCAACAAGCTTAATAGGCTAGAATGTAATGAAGCTGCAGCTAGGAATGAACCTTCTCTCGAGTCTAATATATTTAGAAAAGTTGATAATTCTAAAAAAGGGTTTAAATGGGGCAAACTTACTACGGTGGAACTACATAACATCAGGCATTATATTATTTCTAATGTTGAAGAGGCCGCTCCATGGATCAAGTACGTATAACACTCAGATTTTCTATACTATATTAATGGATCATGCTTATTGTAGATGGCTAATTTATTTTGTACCCTTTTCAGTGAGCATTATGAAGAGCTGAAAAAGATTCATTTTCGTGATGTTGAAAGACGCCATAGAGATGAGTTTGTTTATTGGTTTCAGTAACGAGTAATTACATGCAAGTTTTTACTTTGATGAAATATTGAATAAATATCTGTTCTGAAGTTGGTTTATCGATGACCCCTTTTATACTAATTACTGTGTACAGATTATGACATTACACAAAGAAGGCAAAGTAACCGATTATTTGTATGCATTATCTAGAGGACCTGATCCTCAGGCACATTTTTTTAGTCGATCATTCATAAATGGCTTCTCCTTTTGAACAGCAGAGGTGGAAAAAGATTTACGGACACAAAACAGTGGTGTTGTTGTTCGGGATGGCGATCATGAGTGGTATGGAGTAATCAAGAAAATGATTTCTGTTGATTTCAAAATAAAAATCAAGAGGTTATGTTATTTGAATGTGAATTGTTTGATTGGCCTCTTTCCGGTCAGAGCCAAAGCAGAGGCTACAAAATGGATCGATACGGAATGATAGATGTGGACACTACTATTTCTCTATTTAAGTATGAGTCTTACATTCTAGCCACCCAAGCAGAACAAGTTTTTTACGTTAGAAGTGTTAAGCAACCTAAATGGGCTACAGTTGTTAAAACGATGCCAAGAAACCTTTTTGCCATGCCCCCTAGAGGTAGTGAAAATAATGTCACTGAGATGATGGAGGCTGAGACATTATTTGATGATCGACAACTTACTGATATAAATGAGGATATGACCACGTGGGATAGGAATGACATTGACGGAGCAACCGGTGATGCTTCTGCTCTTTCAAATGAAGACGACGACAACGACGACCACGACGATGATGATACATATATCAATGATGGTATTGTACCTCCAATATTGAGGGAGGACATCGAAGATGATGATTTTTTCATATAGGTATTGTGTGAGCTAGCTGTACATGAACACTATATGTAATGCAGTTTGTGTTCCGTGGTGATAGATCTTAACGCCACCAACCGGTATTTTGTGGCAACGGATCCTAATACAATGATTGTGTTTCGTGGCGATAGATACTATCACCACAAACTTGTGAATCATGGCAACAGATTCTAAAGCAACGATTGGGTTCCATGGCGATAGATCCTAACGCCATGAACTAGTGAATCGTAGCAATAGATCCTAATGCAACGATCGGATTCCATGGCGATAGATGCTAAAGCAACGAACTATTGAATTGTAGCAACAGATCCTAATGCCACAATCAGGTTCTGTGGCGATAGATGCTAATGCCACGAAATAGTGAATCGTGGCAACAGATTCGTGGCGATAGATCCTAAGGCCACGAACCAGTGAATCGTGGCAACAGATCCTAGTGCAACCATCGGGTAATGTGGTGGTAGATCCTAATGCCATGAACTAGTGAATCGTGGCAAAAAATTTGTGGCGATAGATGCTAAGGCCACGAACTAGTGAATCGTGGCAACAGATCCTAGTGCAACGATCGTGTTCCGTGGCGATAGGTCCTAATGCCACGAACTAGTGAATCATGGTAACAGATCCTAGTGCAACGATCAGGTTCCGTGGCGATAGATGCTAATGCCACGACTAGTGAATCGTGGCAATAGATCCTAATGCAACGATCGTGTTCCGTGGCGATAGATGCTAATGCCACAAACTAGTGAATCGTGGCAACAAATACTAATGCAACGGTCGTGTTCCGTGGCGATAGATGCTAATGCTACGAACTAGTGAATCGTGGCAACAGATTCGTGGCGATAGATGCTAATGCCACAAACTAGTGAATCATGGCAACAGATCCTAGTGCAACGGTCGTGTTCCGTGGTGATAGATGCTAATGCCACAAACTAGTGAATCGTGGCAACAGATTCGTGGTGAAAGATGCTAATGCCACGAACTAGTGAATCGTGGTAACAGATCCTAATGCAACGGTCGTGTTCCATGGCGATAGATGCTAATGTCACGAACTAGTGAATCATGGCAACAGATTCATGGCGATAGATCCTAATGCCATGAACTAGTGAATCGTGGCAACATATCCTAATATAACGGTTCTGTTCCGTGGCGATAGATGCTAATGTCATGATCTAGTGAATTGTGGCAACAGATTCATGGTGATAGATCCTAATGCCACGAACTAGTGAATGGTGGCAACAGATCCTAATGCAACGATCGTGTTCCATGGCGATAGATGCTAATGCCGCGAACAAGTGAATCGTGGCAACAGATTCGTGGCAATAGATCCTAATGCCACGATCTAGTGAATCATTGCAACATACCCTAATGCAACGATCGTGTTCCGTGGAGATAGATGCTAATGCCACGAACTAGTGAATCGTGGCAACAGACCAAGCTTACTGCAATTATTTAGTATTTGTTGCAGTACAATCATTGCAACAGGGTGGAATCCTTGTACTGTAGGACGAGCAGAAGGCTTTGGAAGGCTCTAGGATGCTTGTGGCGGCACTGCGGTTCAAGACTTATTCAAATGTGGACGGGGGGTCCCCTTTTTATAGGGGTCTAGAGCCCCTTCTGCGGACATCAGCAGAAGGGTGGACTAGTCCGGCCTCTGGACCTGGACTAGTTCAGCCTTATGGGACCTTTGGTCAGTTCCCGACAATTTCCGCACTGCGCGGCGATCGTCACGCTACCCACCAAATTTCCAAATTCAAACGGTCACTAGACAAAGGATTAGTCCGGTCCAAAATGGACTAGTTTGATGTAGGAAAGAAAGGTTTAGTCTGTCCCAAAACAGACTAGTCCGACCCACTAGGGTTTCTCTCGGATGATCTCACTAAATCTCAAACGGACTGGTCCGTACCCAAACGTACAAGTCCGAACTTTTCCAGAGAGCTTTTGTTCGTCCAAAAACGGACAAGTCCGAACTTCTCGGACTTAGCTCCAAATTCACTCACATTCACTCCAGTCTGGCCTTGAGCTCGGACTAGTCTGGCCTCCTAGGGTTTTTCTCATTTTTGGCTTCTCACTTAGGTGTTTCACTAAACCACCACTTTGAGCTCTCAAGAATGATCTCACTGCACATGATACATCCACCCTTTTACATGACACGACTCATGTAAGCTCAACTTCATAGAAGCCCTAATTTCTACTCTTGAGCCTTTGACGCCCGTTGCATCTTTTTCCTTTTTGGAGGGTTTCGTCTCATTTCAATCATTGTACCTGTGCTTAAGATCAACTTAGCTCATTAGACTTCTTAATTATTGTTATTAATCATCTAAAACCCACGGGGATGCCTAGATGAACTTTCACTACTCCCCGCGCTTTAATGTCGGGAGAGCTCGACACTGTTATTTCCAAGCACACAGGCAAGTAGCTCGGTGGCAAGAGTGATTTAAGGCATCCTCATCCCCTGGCAACCTCATTCCTTCAAGCCATCATACAGAGCAGCCCACCTCTTGTTTTTCTTTCCTCCCGTGAGACAGAGCACCACCGCCTTCCTTTTCTCCCAGGTGGGCACCTTGGCCCCGTCCCCTTTCCCTTCGATGCAAACAACAAAAATGGCGACAAGGCTATGTTGTATGATCTCCACCAATTAGCTCGTCTTCTTGCTCATTGATCTGCCTATATTTTGAAGTTCCGCAGATGTCGCTGTTGAGCCGCCGTGGACGTCGTCCACTGTCCACTGTGAAGCTGGAGCCCTACGCTATTTGAAGCTTTGACTTCACCAGACAAAGGGAGCGCCGGGACACACCTTTCTCACGTTGAAAACTGCAACCGGTTTCATCCCCTATCGAGCTAGTATTCCTCATTTTTGTATCAGCACAATTTTACTCTTCAAGCTAGGTCTCCGATTCAATTTGGTTCCCATGTAGAACTATTCTACAAGATGGTTAGCATATAGTTTGAACACCTCCTAGTGCACCATCCCGAGCTTTTAGTACCAAAAGTTATCGAGAGATGAAAGTGGATTTCATGTTTTCGTAGCCGCCAATGAAAGACCATTGGTGCACCGTCGAACTCTTGATTGTCGGCCATTCCACGGTGTTTGCACCTCCTAATCACCTTCTCCACGATTTCTAGAAGCTTCCCAAAAATTTTCCATGCTGCTTAGGCTACGGGACAGCGGTTCCGACATGGCCCGAACCCTAACCTTCGCCGCCGCCGCCACGCGCGCAGTTTCGGCCTCTACCGGTGGGCACCAAGCCCACCACCGTTCTCAACGTACAATTTTATGCTCAGGCGGCATGTTTGGAGAGGGGTGATGGCCGGGAAAGCTGAGCCGGCGAGCTCTTCGGTGCTGCGCCGCCGCGGCCAGCCGAGCGCCGTCCCCCGAGCGGAGGTTGAAGACAACCCGACGGGCCCTGCATGTCAGCCTGTGTTTTTCCTCCCTTGGATCTGCTATGGCCACCAGATCTGGTGTGGCTGTGCGGATTAATCCGTGGTCCTCGCTGTGGCCCAGTGATGATTGGCCCATTTTAAATGCGTGGGGCCAGGCGGGTTAATTCAATTTTTTCAATAGGAAAATAATTCCAGATTTTGAGCAAACTTCTAAAATCAATTACTCCTAGTAGAATTGCTCAAATAATTCCCAATAAATTTTGGTAGACCCATCTTGATCCCTATTTATCAGTGGTGCAATTTGTTGGACATGAAAGTCCCAGAATTTTCATAGTTAATGCATTTGAGCTAACTGCTTGGGAAATTAATTACCCCTATTCTGTTAATTGGAAAATTCCCAATTTTTGTCAGAGCACTCTTAGAAATACCCTGGTTCGCCAGTAAAATTTAAAGTTCATTGGACTTAATTTACTGGGTGAATCAGTGTTCAAATTGTCTATGTAGTTTGAAAATTGAGAAATGTACACAAACATTTCCAGAATTTCCGCAAACATGTAAAATCAATTCCTCCACGTAGAAAGCTCAAAAAAATATGAAACAAATTATCCTAGAACCATAAAACCCCCCTCTGCTATTATCACCCACAGTTAGCCATGACAAAGCTCCAGACCGAATACCAAATTTCAGAGAAGGATTTTAGTTGTTGGAATTTTAGAGACAACAAGCTTCCTTGAACATCTCCAATTCTTGGTCCAGTTTTTTGACATAGGACCTAGTATCCACTGTAAAAATATCAAAGCCAATTAAAATCAATTTCTTTCCTTATCAGTGGTGATAAGGCCTTTTATATAGTTTCACTATAACTCATGTACTTTATATATTGCATGTCATATAGTGACCGAGGTCGAGGAGGAGTAGGAGGCCATAGACAGCATTACCCTAGAGACTAAATTTGATACTGGCTCACAACCAGGCAAGCTCCGGTTCACATTTAAGTGCTATTTCAATGTTTCTATTTGTATCACTTGTGTCTAGGATGGGTTTTGTGCATTTGGGCTAAGGTGATTGAAACTCCACTTGCATGACCCCCAAATCCCATGGAGTATTGGGTAGGTCTATAGCTTGATGAGTAGAAAATGCCATGCTAATGTTTTGAGGAATCCAATAGAAGTCGAGTAGTTGGAATCTACTCGTGAGATAGGATTTTATCAAACGGGATGGATTTGATAAAAGAATGGTTTATGAATATGAACTTGAGAACGAGCAGCGGGATAGGATGCAGCGATACGTTGTCTCACGTGCGTAGCCCTGCTTGTGTCGATTGAGAACCGATCCGTGTGCGGCCCTGCTAGACAAGTTTGAACTGTACCGGATGCATACTTGCTATATGGAAACTAGGAAACGATGTAATTGGTTAACCTGGGTGTCGAGGCTTACCCTACCATTTTATAGGAGTGGGTTGAGGACAGCAAGATGTAAATCTGTCGGCGGGCATAGACACGCTCCACGCGGGGACCTCCTGCCCGTTACGGAAGCACCGGTTCAGCATTTGGTTTTCCTTTGAAAGGTTGCTGCATACAACATAGTATTGAAATGTGATTCACTCCACTTCCGAAATGGGTGTATGTAACGTGTTATCCGGGTGTCTACTTATTGCAATCACTGTCACTCGTAGTTATTTGAGTACCGCTTGTTCACTGCGTTGTGACATAGTAAATACCGAAGAAGCCAGTAGAATATGATGTATTGAATTATAATTGCTTTGCAACTATGATTGCTATAGAATATGCTCACGAAAATTACTTTTATTGAACCTTTAAGCTGCTGTTAATAACTTGAAAATTAAGGATCAACATGTACGTGAGTCATTTACTGCTATATCTATTCCTATGTTAAGTATCCCAGCATGTAGAGTTCCATGTTTAGGTGAGACGGTTAAGTCTTGCTGAGCCTTCGTGCTCACGGTTGCTATATTAAGTTGTTTGCAGGTGAGAAATATGAGAAAGGGCCCGAAGATGGGGCGATGCCCTCGTAAGGGTATACCACCGAGTGGGAGCCCTGCACACCACTGTGATCTTTTGTGTGCTGCTCGTGTGTAGCGCTCCTGGGCAGGAGGCTGCACTTTTGCATGGCTAGGCTGAGAGTTTAGCTATGAGTATTACTTCCATTGTACATTATGTATTGTAAAGACTTTCACTGTTTCTATAAATAAAACTTTGTATTTTGTTGTATTCTTTTCGTGTGTGCCGTTGGGTGCTGCATCACACGGCACCACCATCTGCGATTCCTGGAATATGTGGACCACATCCTCACATCGTGCCCGATATGTTGGACCACTAAGACCTAGTATTCACCATTAGCATGTCATGTGTACTTCAATAGGCTATGTATATGAGTAATTAGAGCATAGTAGGAGTATCTCCATGTTGTAGTCTAACTCTCGCTAGGACAACCTTAGCCTTAGAGTTGATTGCTTAGGTGTGTGTCACACTACCCCTATTATCAACTCACCCCTGTCTTGATAATTGATTAGTATCCCATAGTTTGATCATAAGAGTAGTGTTTACTTTACTTCATTGCCTTCCTTTGGGATAAATACGATACCCTTGGGAATACTCTTGGGCGAAATGCTACATGATAGTTTCCGTGCACTTGCAGACCTCATTTCTTTCGAGAGATAATCTATGACGTAAGAAACGTCAACATATGGTAATTGAATTACTTGAGGAGATATCTCCTTGCTTGAAACTGATTTTTGATGTTTGCATAATTTGCAGTTTTCAACTTTGCCTGATTCTGTCAATGGAAATTTAAATACCCACAAGGTCTATATGATACAAATTCTTGAGAACCACATGGATATGCCACTTTATTTTTCATTGAACTTTTTCAAACTCATGCTCCAATTGAGTGACATGCATGAACTTTTGACATAGAAATTCTTGTACACCCTATTCATGCAAAAAAATCTCACATTGAGAATTTGCATCCACCATTCATCTATCCAATAAAGAAAACTCCATACATTTTGGTCATCAAAATCTCTCTAGGAAAATAAAAAAGAGTAGAAGACATGGCTACAGAATTAAAAAAATAGAAAAAGAAAAAGAGAGTAGCCATGTTTCATCCTGAAAGAGAGAAAATCATGGAGTCCATATGTATCAACTCCATTCATGTGCACAAGGATTTATTTTGTCAATTTGTTTGTTGCATAAGTCTCTCATAGGATCAAGTTTTTGACTTAGTAATACATGACTTGCAATGTGTACCACATTTATCCCTACCAAGCTCCAGATATAGCCATATTTAGTATTGGGACAAATTGGCAAAACATGCCAAGGTGAGGATAAAAACACTTTGAGAAACTTGAGAGATTCCAAATAAATGATAAGGGAAATTGTTTCTTTCACTTTCTGAATATAACAAATCATCAGATCAGTTTGGCAGGGGAAGATCCAAGAGAACTACAATCCAACCATTCCACTATTCAAACACCCAAGATTGATGTTGTCGAAGTGTTCATTACAACACTTCCCCCGGACCAGCTGAGAAGCAGCCCGCGGAGGTTCTTTTGTGGTTGGGGCACACAGAGATCAAGATCAAGATGATGACACCAGAGATTTACGTGGTTCAGGCCACCTGAGCGTAACACCCTATTCCACGGGGTTTGAGTTGTTGTATTGCAAGTTTGTTGGGAGGGCTCAGGTTTATTTTGATTGTCCCCCAATGTTCGTGCGATGCAGCCCTTTTATAGTTCTAAGGACTGACCGTTGCAAAGCTTGCCTGGCCTAACATGTGGCCCTGGCGTATTTGATGGCCTAATAAACCATCTAAGGGTATTAAGTACAATTAATAGTGTAATAACGTGCCTTCATGGCAATGTTACCACTATTAACAGTGCACTGATCGTGTGTCATTAATATAGTATTAATGACACGTTATCAGGCCCTGTAACTGCCGCTTTAACCATCCTTGAATGTATGTAATGGACATGATCTGCTTGTATTTCAGTTGGTGATGAAGGTCCGGAGGCTTCACACGTGGCAGCTTCGGAGCTTTCCCTTGTGCGAGGGTAGGTCCGGGGCTGCTGTACACGTGTCGGCATCAGAGCTCCTCTCTGACCGGAGCTAGGTCCGGGGCTGCTGTACACGTGTAGTCGCCGGAGCTTCCCTTGGTTGGGAGTTTAGCTCCGGTCTTCTTTTACACGTGTTAACCTCGGAGCCAGCCATGTGAGAGGAGCGGGTCCATTGTAGCATGACATGTGGGACCTGGAAGGACCTTCAGCACTGATAGGTGGAACTTTCCTGCACTTCTTACAGTATCGGGGTATTCGGTATGCAGGGTACCGACAATGGCCCCCAGGCCCACCTCTGAGAGAAATCCTTTGGGTTAAGTTATTCTGTCGGAGGTGGGGCCATTCTCGATTCCCGCGCTTTGATTTTCATAAGTCCCCTGACGCACCGACGGAGTGACGGTCCGCGGGAGAACCTTCGACGCGTGGCTTGTTATGAATGTGGCAGATGAGATCTTCGAGTGCGGATCTCACGAATTGAAGGTCGCCGGTTCCCAATACAAAATTTGTATCAGTTTTGCGCGTCCTGTCAGAGTGTCGACTTTGGGTTCCCCTTGTTCATCATAATAACGGTTCGCCTTGGGTAAGAACCTCGATCCCTTCATTGAGGTGGCCCCAGGCCCAGTCGTCATTGACGGGGTAGATTTTTGAAGAGTGCTTTTGCTCTCACTACGTTTTCCATCCAAGCATCGCGGAGGCTTACTTAAGAAGGAAAGTGTGCACGGTTTGAGGACTCTTTACGCCTTCGATCATCTTTGCACTCAGAGCCTCCCAAGCTCCGCCTAACTTCTCTTCCTTTGCTCCACTTTGCTGCGATGGAGTTGGGTCTCCCCAAGAGCTGCCTCAAGAGCAATGATGATCTGAAGAAGGTTCGGACCTACATGGGGTGGTCTAGCGACTCCTTCAACCGTTTGGTCCGCCCCGACAAGCTCCCGTTCAAGAAGGAGCGCGACGGCGACATGGTGTACTTCTCAACGTACGCCATGGTGGGACTGATCCCACCTTTCTCGACTTTCCTTTTGATGCTGCTGGACTTCTAAGGTCTGCAGCTGTATCACCTTGGCCCCCATTCTCTTCTTGTGGCGACATTTGTCCACTTTTGCGAGATGTGGGTCGGCATTCCCCCCTGCGTTGAGCTACTCCGCACCTTCTTCACCATCCACACCACCGACAAGGGGACAGAGTTTCTTGGCTTCTATTACTTCGTGAAGCATAAGAACTACTTCTTCAAATACTTGAAGTCTTTTCCCTCCGGCATGTGGGATGATTGGAAGAAGGACTGGATCATCATCTCAGTGGAGGAGCATGAGAGGCTGGAGCTGCCCGAAGGTCTCCCCAACGTTGATACCGACGCCTGGTGTGTAGTTCCGGTGTTGTCAAATGCCTTCAACCTTGTCTTGACCATGATCCAGGAATGTGTGGAGGGTGGAGTGACCCCATAGATGGTCTTCTGCAACTTCCTGGTCAACAGATGGGCTCTGTTGAAGAAGAGGGAGAAGCTCGCATGGGCCCTCAACAGAGTGATGGATGTCGACCGGATTGAAATCGGCGTGAGATCCAACTTGGATGACATAGCTCTGGAGCTTCAACTCAAGAAATTCCAGCATGGAATAGACATTGAAGACGATGACTTAGCTCCGCCGGCAGCTTTCCTCCCTCTGAACATGGAGGCGCAGTTCAGCAGGTAGCTCCGGAGGAGTATGCCGGCACTTGACGACCTTGATGAGGTGGAACGGCGTCCGACCACAGGGTGGGTGATCCTCGGAGCATCCGAGGGTGGTCCTGCCCTCTGCCCAGAGCCAGAAAACTGATGACACCAGCAAAGGCAAGGGTAAGGAGCCAACTGAGCCCCCCAGTTGGAAGAGGAAGTTGAAGCACGCTTATGGGAGGTCCGTTAGACCTGCTCCTTCCACGCCGGCTCCTTCCCCCCGGCGGGGGAGGTCTTCTGCAACTACTCCTGCACCGGTGCAAGATCCTTCATGAGGTGCTAGCTCCGGGCAAACGACCCCGGCCTTAGTGCCAGCTAGAAGCTCCAGGTCAGGGGGTTCTTCCCGGTGATGAGAAGTTCTGAACAAAAGGACTCCAGCGGTTGCGCGTGTTCCTCAACCGAGGTCCGAAGCAGTTGTTTCACCAGATTTGGTGGGCTCTAGCTCCAGGCCCCAGAAGAAGAGGTTTCAAGGCGACTGAAATGGCAGCATCCCCAGGTAAGCATTGTTTGCTCGTCCTGGCATGCCAATCTTGTTCTTGACATGTTTTTAATCGTCTCTTCCCTTTATTTCTAGGGTGTCAAAGAAGGGGACGGGTGCTTGAGCGCATGTTGCAGCAGCCAAGGCTGCATCTGGCGAAGCTTCGGCTTCAAGCGCTGAGCCTCCTCGTCAAGTGGAGGCGGAAGTCGCGACAGCTCCGACGCAGCTGTCGTGAGCTTGGACTCGAAGTCCTCACCCGAAGCTCCTGTGGTAGTGTCGGACCACAGGAGAGAAGTTGAAGATCTACCCCTGGTGGCGGAGGCTGATGCTCCAGCACCGATGATGCCAGAAGTTCCAGCTTCCGAGCCGAAGTTGCCGAAGCCCTGGCTGATGAGCAAGAAGTAGTTGAAGCCTCGGCTATTGAGATGGAAATTACCCAAGATCCGGCCCTTGTGCCGGAAACGGTTGAAGATCTGACGGTTAAGCCGGAAATGGTAGAAGGTCTGGCGGCTGAGTCGGAGGTGGTCACTGTGCCGGAGCCTGAGCCAGTAGTTGTTGAAGCCCCAGTCGAAGCTCCGGCTGCTGCTCCAGAGGTGGTGGTCCCAGAGGTACCTGGGCCAGAGCCAGAGCAGCCCAAAGAAAGGGCGGCAGGTCCTCCAGCTTCGAAGCCGTCAACTGAAGACCCTAAAGCGGCGCTTTCAACTGCTCCGGAGGTGGAAGTTCCTCCAGTGGGTTCTTCTACTGTCGGTGAAGGGTTCCAGGAGAGCGGCCCTAGCTGCAGGAGTACAAGGGACCACTATTGTAGAGTGGGACCCAATTTTTGTGATGGAAAACCTTTTTGAGCCTGCGGAAATGGTTCCAGAAGGCCCAGAACCTATCCCTCTGGCATTGTCTATAGACACCGCCTGCTCAAGTCTCCGACAGGTCCAGCTTGTCTTCGATCATGAGAGCAAAGCTTTAGAGGATGAGCGCAACACCTTGAGGCGTTGGCGCAACAGACTCCATTTTGAGACTAGGCTTGCTCAGACGAGGCTGGCTGACCAGAGGAGTGGATCAAGGGGGAGAAAGCCTGGTTAGAGTACTGAGATAAGTTGATGGAAGAGAAGGAAGCCGCCATCCGGGCGCTCGATGCTAACTCCAGGGAAATCCTGGAGCAAGCCAAGGAGAGACGTGACGCTGCTAATGAGCGTTACGAAAAGCTTGCTGAATTGAATGAAACTCTCCTAAAGCGTTGAGCGGACCTGGAGGCGAGGGTGGAAAAACTCCTGGTGCATCAAGAGGATGTGGTGTGGAGAGAGGCAGAGGTCAACCATAAGTTGACTCTGGGTGAGAAAAAATTGAGGGATCACAGCAAAAAGCTGGATCTATGGAAGGAGGAAGAGAGGAAGAAGAACTGGAAGGTGGGGGCAAGAGCTCTCGAAAAGAGAGTCTGACGTTGCCGCTATGGAGGAGAGAGTTAAAGGCATGGAGAAAGACCTTGCTGAAAGGGGGAACTGCATCCACCTCCGGGAGATGGAGCTAACCGACTGGGAAAAGCAAGTTGCTGAGAGCATGCACCAACATGCTAAGTTGGCTGAGCGCCTTGCCCATGAAGGTTCGGAGCTTGCGGCTGGCCTGAAGTCGCTGGAGGAGCTGCGGAGCCTGAAGGAGACTGAAGCTATTCAAGTGTGGGACTTCTTAGGGCGGGCGAATGATGCGCTGACACCACTGGGTTTCAGTCCTGTACGTCCGAACAACCCGGAGCTAGATCTGGACCGAGCACTGGTGGCCCTCAACGGTGCTGGCAGCAAACTTGACGTGATGGGTGACGTCATCACGGATCAAGTGGAGACATAGGGGAAAACTCTGGCTACAAATGTTGCAGAATACGTGCTAAAGTGCTATGTAAGCCGAGATCCCCAATTCCCACTGGACCCGGTGCTCGAAGGTCCCATTGCTGAAGAGGAAGACGCCTCCAAGGCTAGCATCCGAGAAGTTGCCCAAAGAGTAGCTTCATTCTTCCGCAGGTCTTAGGTTCTCCAGTAGCTTAGGACTTTCTTTCTTTTGCCTTTTGCTGTACTCTCTCCATTTTGTAATCTAGTATCTCAAATTAATGAAATCTTCCTCTCTGACTTCAATTTCACTTTTGTCTTCAAATAGCATGCCGTATCTTGTTGGCCCCATGGTACATGTGTACAGTTGGAATGAGTACATGTACCAAAGTTTATGACAGTATGCTAATGACTTGGTTGCTTCGCACTTGTAGGTTTTATGTCCGAAGTCTTCAATTTTGAAGCGTCGAAGACAAGCCCCCTGGGATGGTCGTAGCTTGGTAGCTCCGACGTCAACATATTAGACATTGACAGCAGACCCATCTTGGGAGATGTCGGAGCTTAGTAGCTCCGGTGTGGTCCACCATCCCTGTGAATTTTTGCTTTTCCTGCACATTAAAGGCAAAAGAAAAAGTAAAATTTGTCCTCTTGTCTATAAATTGGTTGTGACTTATTGTTGTTATTTGAACTTTGAGTCCAAAGAAACTCAGCATGATAATGAGCGTTTTGATATAATCTTTTTAGACCTACATGCCTTTTTAGTACTCACCCTACTAAGGCCTGCCGAGGTGTAGGTAGAGCGGCGTACTTATGGTGTCGGACCACGCTAAGTCGATAGCGCACTCCGGAACTATGTTGGCTTGGCGTTCAGGCAAGTAGACTATGTAGCAATGTTAAGATCCAAAAATACTATCAATAAGACTTGTAATGCATGTGAATTACTTGAAACAAAGCTCAAAAAGATTTGCACAACTTTATTATAGACAAGCGGAGTAAAAATAATTTGATATATTGAGCCTTGCACAAAAGGTAAATGCACGTTGAGTTTGTTTTCATACAACAATGCCTTTCATTATAGGTTCAAATTACACAGGAGACAAGGACACACTTAGGGTGCTGGACCATGCTAAATGTGCTATACATCTTGTACTAACCTAGGGCAAGTAGTTACACTTTTAGTGCTGTGACTATCTCAAGTGTTACTTGAACTTCCTGGACCCTCCCGGAGTGGCCCAAATGTTCTCCCAGAGGACTTGCCCGTCTCTGTATAACGACTCTACAACATGCACTGTGTGTAATTACAGACTCACCTCCATGATTCTAAGTGTAAAACTTACGGAAGTGCTTGATGTTCCAAGGATTGGGACGCGGGATCCCAGCCTCAGTTGCTAAGCGAACACATCCTGGTTGGGATACTTTAATGACTCAGAAGGGACCCTCCCAGCTGAGGGAAAGTTTGTTCATCCCTTCACGGCTTAGTATCTTCTGGAGCACCAGGTCTCCTTCTTCAAACTGTCGGTCACGCACATGCCTTTGATGGTAGCACCAGAGCGCTTGGCGATAACGTGCATTCCGAACAGCTGCTTGGCACCTTTCCTCGTCGAAAAGGTCAAGGTCTTCACGCCGGAGCTGGTCCTGCATGGCTTCGTCAAAGGTCCAGACCCAGAGGGACCCCAAGGTGATCTCCGGAGGTAGGACTGCTTCAGATCCGTACACCAGGAAGAATGGAGTCTCCCCAGTTGATCGGTTAGGTGTTGTCGTGTTTGACCATAATGTGGACGGAAGCTCTTCAATCCAGTTAGCTCTGTGCTTTTTTAAGTGCTCATATGTGCGCGTCTTGAGTCCTTTTAAGATTTCTGCGTTTGCTCTCTCGGCTTGGCCATTGCTTGCTGGATGAGCTACTGAGACGTAGCTAAGTTGAATGCCGAGGTCTTCGCAATATTCTTGGAATGCATCACTTGTACATTGAGTTCTGTTGTCAGTTATGACTTTGTTTGGAACTCCAAATATTCATATAATGGACTTCAATAATTTGAGTGCTGGTTGTTGGTTGATTGTTACTACTGGAGTTGCTTCCGGCCACTTGGTGAACTTGTCGATAGCGACATACAGGAACCTGTAACCTCCGACGGCTATTGGGAAAGGTCCCAAGATATCCATGCCCCACACAACGAATGGCCACGTAGGAGGTATCATTTGTAGTGATTGAGCCGGTGTGTGAATCTGTTTTGCATGGAACTGACATGCTTCACATTTCTTCACTAGCTCAACCGCATCCTGTAGTGCTGTAGGCCAGTAAAAGCCATGCCAGAAAGCTTTACCGACTAACGTGCAGGAAGATGCGTTGTTCCCACACTCGCCTCCATGAATCTCCGTGAGGAGCTCGTGGCCTTCTTCCCTTGTAATGCACCGCAATAAGATGCCATTGGCACCACGCCGGTAGAGATCCCCTTCTACCAACGTGTATCTTTTAGCCAATCTGACAATCTGGTCAGTAGATACACTGTTTTCAGGAAGGATATTTTCTTTCAAGTAGCTCCAGATCTCCAAGATCCATGCATCGGAGCTAACTTGAGCTTTTGCGTCTTGCGTGCTGGGTTGCTCAGAGCTTCCGACTGCACCTATGACCCTTGGTGGACGCCATGGTAACAAGGCCCCTGGGACCGCTGGCTTCGAGGTGCTGTTCTCGCCCCCTTCGCTCAGTTCGACAGGCTGAGCTGTTGGTTTTGACAACCTCTGGACGATGATTTCGTTAGGAGCCGGAGCTCCGGTTGAGGCTTTTGTCGGGAGTTCGTCGGCTTAAGCGTTATGAAGACGTTGAATATGATGGAGATCCAAGACTTCAAATTCCTTCTGAAGCCTCTGGACTTCAAGGAGGTAAGAAGCTAATTGAGAATTGTTGCAGGAACATTCTCCTTTCACTTGTTTGATGATGAGTTGTGAATCTCCCTTCACCAATAGCTGTTTGACGCCATAAGATATTGCCACCTTGAGTCCATATATGAGGGCTTCATACTCTGCCATATTATTTGTTGCCTTGAAATCATGGTGTACTATGTACATGACCTTCTCCCCGGTCGGAGCCAAGAGAAGGATTCCAGCTCCGACCCCCTGCTTCTGCATGGAGCCGTCGAAGTAGAGTGTTCAGTGAGGCTTGGTGAATACTGGAACTTTGAGTTCTGGTTTCTGTTCATTGTGGCCCCCAGGATTTGATGAAGAGGGAGTCCATTCCGCCACAAAGTCAGCCAAGGCTTGACTTTTAATTGCTTGTCCTGACATGAATTCTAGATCGAATTCGGCCAGTTTTGCTGCCCACTTTGCAATGTTCCCAGTAGAATTGGAGTTATGCAAAATTGCGCACAGTGGAAAAGAGGTTACCACTGAGATTTTATGGGATTGGAAGTAATGACGAAGCTTCCTTGAGGCAATAAGAATTGCGTAAAGCAGTTTATGCAGCTCAATGTATCTTTTCTTGGCATCGTGGAGTACTTCACTGATGAATTACACAGGGCGTTGGATGGTCCAGACCCTTTCAGAAAAACCGGGAGCTTCCTCTCCATCGACTCGGGCCCGGCTGGAGGGTTCTGAAACTTCAGGTTGTGCTTCTTGGACCCTCCCGAAGGGGTCCAAAATTCCTTCTTTTTCATCCCGGATCTCACAAGGAAGATCCAGATCCTTTTGGATAGCCAGGTGAACCTCCTCCGATGAATGAGGTTGGTCTCCTAGCACTTCGTTTCGATGTTCCGTGTATAGGAGCTAAGACCCAGTCACGTCTTCAGTTGGTTCCAGACCCTCCCGGAGGGGTCCGAATGCCCGAATCGGATGTGGCTCTGGTCTTTTCGCAACAGGGACCAACTGACAACTTTGGTGGTTGCCGAAATATAAAGCAATAATAGCTCACCACGATCCAGAGCTACCAAGATTGGTAGAATGGTTAGGAGTTGTTTCAACTCTTGGAATGCCTTTTCTCTTTCTTCAAACCAATGAAAAGGTTCGTACTTCCTCAAGAGTTTGAAGAAGTGTAGCGCCTCCTCTGCCAGTCTTGAGATAAACCGACTGAGCACAGCTAGGCATCCAGTTAGCTTCTGGACATCTTTAATGCGAGCTGGTGGCCGCATATCTTCTATAGCATTGATCTTCGCTGGATTTGCTTCAATTCCTCGGATAGTTACCAAGAACCCCAGAAGCTTTCCGGAGTTAACCTCGAACACACACTTGTCCAGGTTCAACTTGGTGCGTGTAGTACGCAGCTTGTCGAAGACGACTTGTAAGTTGTCAAGGAGCGACTCCTTGTTTTTGATCTTCACGATGATGTCATCAACATACACCTCCACCAAGTCTCTAATTAGCACTCCAAATGTTTTGTACATAGCTCGCACAAATGTTGAAGCAGCACTTTTAAGACCAAATGGCATGGCAGTATAACAATACAATCCATCTACTGTTATGAAGGTAGTGTGCTCTTCATCTTCCTTAGACATTTGGATTTGATGATCCAGAATATGCATCTAAGAAACACAGTAGCTCACACCCGGAGGTGGAGTCCACTATCTGATGTATTCTGGGTAGTGGAAATGGATCTTTTGGACATGCCTTATTTAGGGTGGTGTAGTCGATGCACATCCGAAGCTTCCCACCGGCCTTGGGTACAACAACTGGGTTTGCCAGCCATTTTGGATGGAAAACTTCCCGGATGAATCCAGCTTCGAGCAACTTCTTGATTTCCTGTCGGATGATGTTTTGTCACTCGATTAATTGCTTTCGGGGCTTCTGGTGTACAGGCCAAGCGTCTAGGTAAATCCTCAGATTGTGCTAAATCACCTCCCTAGGGATCCCAAGCATTTGTGATGGTTGCCAGGAAAACACGTCGACATTAGCCCGGAGGGAAGTGATGAGCGTGAGTTCCTATTTGTTGTTCAGACCCCCCAATATACGGGTAGTCTGAGCAGCATCAGAACCGAGTTGTACGACTTTGACAGGAATGTTTGCGTCGCCGCCTGGTTGCACATGAGGTGCGGAGGTAGAGCCTTTGTGACGAATGCTTGGAGGATTCGGAGCTGACTCCTTACCAGATGCTTCCTCTTGTGCTGTGGTAAGTGCATAGAGTTCCTCCAGTGTAGTAACTCCTGCAGTACGATCGCCATGGATCCGGAGAACGCCCATGGGTGTTGGCATTTTTAACACCAAGTAACCATAATGGGCAGCATCCATAAACTTGTATAAAGCGGGTCTACCCAAAATGGCATTGAAGGCCAGACTGATCTGCGCAACGTCGAAAACCAGTTTCCCAGTTTTGTTGTTCTCCCGGGTCCCGAAGGTCACTGAGAGTGTAATGGAACCAAGAGGAGTAATGGTTCTCGAACGTACTCCGGAGAAAGGTCGGGATGGGCAAAGGTCCAAAGGCCGAAGCTGAAGCTTAACAAAAGTTTCAAAGCTTATGAAGATAGCCCAAAACCTCCGTCCACCATTACATGGTGGATTTGTATATTGTTAATGGTGGGTGACACCATCAACGGGAGTTGACCAGCCTCGATCATATTTCGGGGCAGTCTGAAGCATCAAAAATGATGGGTGTGTCCATCCACTTCCGATGTGATTCTGCCTTAGCAGTAGGAGCTACCATGGCCATGTCCTGCCACATTGTCTTGAGGATGCGACGAGAGGTGATGTCCCAACAACCACCGTAGATGATGTTCAATGTTTTCTGATGTTCATTGTCAGAGGCCTCAAAGTCATCGTCGACAGTGTTGTAAATGACTTTCAAGACCTTTTTAGGGTCCTGGAAACCTAGCTCCTCTTCAACCGAAGCTTCGACGACTTTTTGTTTTCCTTCCCTTTGACGGAAAGGAGCTTCTTCCCGGTGCTTGTTGTAGCGCTTGGCAAGGTTCTGGACCTCCCGACACTCTTCCAAGCTGTGTCGGTTCGTCTTGTGAATCGGACACCATGCTTCAGAACTGTTGCCGTCCTTTGATGAAGGTCGAGGTCGCTTCTCGGGGCGTGGCCCCCGACCTCCAGAAGCTGCAGCAGCAACAGCTGGAGTGTCGGCCGATGGCTTCTTTTTTCTGTTGGGCTTCTTTTTCTTCTTGCCACCATCGGAGGTAGCGGTTTCAGTTTTGGAGGACTTCTGGTTGGCCTCCGGAGCTGGCTTGGAGTGCATTTCATGACCCTCCTCAGCTCTAGCACATTTGTCAGCTAGGCTGAAGAGTTCCGTGACGCTGGTAACTTCTTTAATGGCCAGCTTCTCTAGCATCTTCTTATCTCGAACACCCTGTCTGAATGCAACTGTCGGAGTGTGATTTCGGCAATTCTCCCAGTACTACTGTTGGCAGCCCGTAGAGTTCTTGGGCACGCGGAGATTCTGAACAAGATGGCAAGTTGACAAGAGGATTTACGTGGTTCGGGCTGCCTGAGCGTAATACCGTACTCCATGGGTGTGTGTTGTTGTTGTATTGAGCGTCTGAGCGCTTGAGTCTCAGAGACTAGAGAGTCTTGAGCTCGTGTGTCTTAGGCGTGTCCTAGAGCCTCTTGTGTGTATCGCTCGACTAGTCCTTTTATAGTACAAGGACTAGTCGTTACATCGTTAGCCTGGCCCAACATGTGGCCCTAGCGGTTACTGATGCTTAATACATAGTCAATGTATTTAATTACCCATAACAGCATGATAACGCACCTTGATGACGGTGTTACTTGTATTAAGGGTCCTCCGATTGTGTGTCATTAAGGTAGCATTAATGACACATAATCGGCTCTTGAAGCTTCAATTGTTCCTTGAAGGTCCGAGCCGTTGGATGTCCACCAGTCTGCTTGTCAAAGTTGAAGGTCCGACGGTTGGACGCGTGGCAGCTCCGGAGCTTACTGTCTTGGATGAGTAGGTCCGGAGCTGTTGTACACGTGTCGGTGCCGGAGCTTCCCTCTGTCGGGGTTTAGGTCCGGGGGTGCCACACAGGTATCTAGTCCGGAGCTTCCCCATGCATGGGATGTAGCTCCATTTTAACGATACACGTGGCGACACTAGGACAAACCATAGAAGGGAGGTAGGTCCTGTTCTGAGTGACACGTGGGACCTTCGGAGGTCTTCAACACTGATGGGGTGGAGTTCCTTTGCTCCATTTGTAGTCCCAAGAGATATCCGGTACGCATGGTACCGATAGTGGCCCCCTGGGCCCACCTCTGGGAGAGACCTTTTGGATGAAGTCATTGTGTCGGAGGTGGGTCCATCCTTCGATTTCTGCTCCATGTCATCAAGGGTCTTTGGATGTGCGGTTGGGGTGGTGGTTCGCAGTTAAACCATCGCCGCTTGGCATATCTAGGACGCATCAGGTGAGATCTGAGCGTGCGAATCTTACAAAATTGAAGGTCGCCGGTTCCTGATACAAATACCGTATCGGTTCCACACGCCCTGTCAAGCCGCCGCCCTCGGGCTTCCCGCCTCTCATGATGACAGCTGTTCGCCTGGGGTAAGGATCTCGACTTTATCGTCAAGGTGGCCACGGGCCCCCATGTCATTGGCAGGGTGAAGTTTTTGAACTGTATCATCGGTCCCTCCACGGTTTCCATCCAAGCATTGCGGGGGCTTACTTAAGAAGGAAAGTGCACACCGTTTGGGGAATCCTTACGCCTTCATTTGAACTTGCGCTCGAATCCTCCAAACTTTCGCTTGCTTTTCCTCTCTTGCCCCGCCGTGCTGCGATGGAGTTGGGTCTCTGCAAGAGCCGCCTCATGACCGACAGCGAATTGAAGAAGGTCTGAACCTACATGGGGTGGTCCAGCGACTCCTTTAACCATCTGGTCCGCGCCGGCAAGCTCCCATTCAAGAAGGAGTGCGCTGGCGACATGGTGTACTTCTCTGCGTGCGCCATGGTGGGACTGATCCCACCTTTCTCCACTTTTCTCTTGATGTTGCTAGACTTCTATGGTCTGCAGCTGTACCACCTTGGCCACCACTCCATTCTTCTCGTGTCAACGTTCGTCCACTTCTGCGAGATGTGGGTGGGTATTCCCCCCCCTGTGTCGAGCTCTTCTGCACCTTCTTCACCATCCACACCACCGGCAAGAGCGACGAGTATCTTGGCTTCCACTACTTTGTGAAGCGCAAGAAGTGCCCATACAAGTACTTGAGGTTGTTCCCTTTCGGGAAGTGGGAGGACTGGAAGAAGGATTGGATTGTCGTCACGGCGGAGGAGCACGAGAAGCTAGAACTGCCCGAAGGCCTTCCAAACATTGACACTGAAGCTTGGAGCGAAGTTCCAGTGTTGTCGAACGCCTTCAACCCTGTCCTGCCCTGACCAGGATCTGCCAATGTGTGGAAGGAGGGGTGACTCCCCAGATGGTCTTCTGCAACTTCAAGGTCAACAGGTGGGCACCGCTGAAGAAGAGGGAGAAGCTCGCCTGGGCCCTCAACAGCGTGATGGACAACGACCGGATCGAGACTGGTTTGAAGTCCAACCTGGAGGGTGCAACTTTGGAGCTTCACCTCAAGAAGTTCTAGCACAGCATCGATGTCGAGGGCGACGATTTGACTCCTCCGACCGCTTTCCTCCCTCTGAACATGGAGCTGGAGTTCAGCAGGGAGCTCCGACGGAAGATGCTGGTGCTTGAAGACCTTGGTGAAGTTGAGAGGCGTTCGACCACCAAGATGGTGATCCCCGGCGCTTCAGAGGGTGGCTCCGCTCCCGCCCCGATGCCAAGAGCTGAAGTCGTAGGCAAGGGTAAAGAGTTGGCGGAGCCCTCCAGCCAAAAGAGGAAGTTGAAGCACTCTAATGGGAGGTCCGTCAGACCTTCTCCTTCCGCAATAGCTCTTTCTCCTCGGCGGGGGAGGTCTTCGTTGGCGACTCCTACTCTAGCATCTACGTCTCCTTGGGATACCAGCTCCAGCCATGTGACTCCGGTACCTGGGCTAGCTAAGGGCTCTAGGTACGAGGGTCCTTCTCAGTCAAAGGGGGCCTCAACCAAGATGTTGCTAACGGTGGCAGCAGGGAGCCTTCCGGAGCTACTACGCCAGTGGCGACAGGGTCCAGTCCTGAGCGTCCGGTGAAGAGGTTCTGCGCTAGCTGGAGTGGAAGCCTTCCAAGGTAAATTTGATTTTTTATCTCAGTTGGTTATTTTTTGTTGTAGCCATATTTTGAGTTTCTTCGTTCTTCATCCACAGGGTACCCAAGAAAGGGGCTGAAGCTCCCGTTTCTGCAGCAGTAGCTGATGTTGTGCAGGCGGAAGCTCCGGCTCCAGTTCTAGCGCCGCCCCAGGCGGTGGCTGAGGACAGGGCAGCTCCGGCACCAACTGTCGTGGTCCTTGACCTTGAGTCATCTACTGAAGCTACCGTGGTAGTGCCGGACCATGGAAATGAAGATGTACCAGTAGCACCAGCTCCAGAGGTTGAAGCTCCGGTTTTGGATGCTATGATGATGGACGCTCCGGCCTCATATTCGGCCCTAGAGCCAGATCTTGTTGAAGCCCCGGTGGTGGAGCAGGAGGTTGATGAATTTTCGGCGCCTGAGCGGGTTGTCGCGGAGGTGCCGGTGCCCGAGCCGATGGAGGTCGAAGCACCAGGGCCCAAACCGGTGGCGGAGGAGGCACCAGCACCAGAGCAAGAAGTGGCCTCAGCTCCGGCCAAATCTTCAATGCCTGCCCCGGAGGTTGTGGTTCCAGAGGTTCTAGTGCCCGAGCCAGTGTGCCAAGACGAAGTTGTCAGTCCTCCGCCCGAGGGACCAGTTGCTGATGACCTGGCGACGGGACCTTTCGAGCCGATTCCGGAGTTGGAAACTTCCATTGTAGGACCTTCCTTGGCAGTGACCGAGGCTGTCCCAAAGGGCGGCCCTAGTGCCACGGAAGCTCAGGGGACCGCTCTTGTGGAGTGGGACCCGGTTTTTTATGGAGAACCCACTGGAGTCAGTGGAGAGGACCCTGACAGGTCTAGAGCCGATCCCCCTGTCGTTGTCCATCGACAACGCCTGCTCCAGCCTTCGTCAGGTTCAGCTGGCCTTTTACCACAATAGCAAGGCCCTCGAGGAGGAGCGCCAAACCCTTAGGAATTGGCACAACTGGCTCCAATTCAAGACCAAGCTGGCGCAGATGAGGCTGGCCGACGACAAGGAGTGGGTAAAAAGGGAGAAGGTCCGATTGGAGTACTAGGGTCATCTCCTGGATGAGAGGGAAAGCATGGTGCGATCCCTTGACAACCAGTCCCAGGCCATTCACGAACAGGCAGTGGCTCCTAATGAAGCAGCGAATGATCGCCAAGAGAAGCTCAGCGCCATCCACGACAGCCTTGTCAAGCACCGAGAGGCTCTTCAGGAGCGGGAGAAAAAGCTCAAAGATGAAGAGCAAAAACTCCTGGAGCTGCGGGATGACCTCGTGAAGAGGGAGGCGGAGCTTGCTCAGAGGCTGGCTCTGGGTGACAAGAGCCTCGTGGAGTGCACCAAGAAGTTGAAGGAGCTTTGCGAAAAAGAGGATAAGAAGGCCTGACAGCGAGGACAGGACCTCACCAAGAGGGAAAATGAAATTGCTGCCAGGGAGAAGAAAGTGCGGGGCCGGGAGAGAGACCTGGTCAACCGCCAGAACAAGATCCACATCCGGGAAGAGGAGCTTGGTAAACTCAAAAGGAAAGTTGCTGAAAAGATTCAGCAGAATGCCAAAGAGGTCGAGCGCCTTGCCCGGGAGGATTCGGAGCTTTCGGCGACCAAGAGGTCCTTGGAAGAGGTGCAAGGCTCAAGGGCTGCGGAGTCCCAACAATTTTTGGGACTTTTTGGGTAAAGCCAATGACGCGCTAACACCGTTGGGTTTTAGTCCCGTGCGTCCGGACGACCCAGAGCCGGAGGTGGACCTGGCATTGAAGGCGTTGAGCTTGGCGGGCAGCAAACTCAACAACATGGGCGATGTCATCGTGGACCAGATGGAAACTGAAGGACAATCCCTGGCGAAGAACGTCGCAGAGTACATGCTGACGTGCTACACAAGCCGAGATCCTCATTTCCCACTAGACCCGGTGCTCGAAGGTCCCCTCGATGGAGAGGGATATGCCGCCAAGGCCAGCGTGTTAGAGGTTGCCCAGAAGGTCGCCTCATTCTTCCATAGGATTTAGGACTTTCTTTTTGTATCTTCTGCTTATATCTTCTCTCCCATTCCTTAATTTTGTAATCTCTTGTCGCCAGATTAATGAAATCCAAGAATTTTATGAATTTCATTTTTTTTCTTCAATACCTTTGTCCCACTTGGCCCCCTGGTAGATGTACACAATTTGATTGTGAACATGTACAGAGAGGATGTAGCATTTTGTTGAAGACATGCATGCTTCAAACTTGTAGTTTGTATGTCGGAAGTCGTCAATAGTAGGGCCCCCTGAGGTTGTCGGAGCTTAGTAGCTCCGGTAGTGTCCCTTATCAACACGTAGAGTGTTGACAGTTAGTCCTCTAGGGTTGTCAGAGCTTGGTAGCTCCAGCAACGACCACTGTCAACACGCGATGCATCGACAGCAGACCCCACTAGGGAGTCTTCCCACCATCTTTTCTTCACGTTGACGGCTGGCCCCCTGGATTTGCCGGAACCTGGTAGCTCCGGCGACGCCTACTATCAATGTTTAAAACATCGACAGTGGCCACCTTTTTTGGTGTCAAAGCTTTGATAGCTCCAGCTTCATCCACCATCATCATGAGATCTTTATCTTTCCTGCACCCTGAAGTCAAGAAAAATAGTAAAATCCGTTTCTTATCTATAACTCGATTGCGGCTTACTATTCCCGAAAGAAACTTTTAGGTCGACAGCAATTCTTTATACAATCAAGTGCATTGGCTTGTTTTTTCCAGCTCCGATTGTTTTCTGGACTCACCTTCCTTCGGCCTGCCGGGGGTAGGTAGAGTGGCGTACTTTGGGTGCATGACTAGGCTAAGTCGATAGAACACTCCAGACCTAGATCTGCTTGGCGGCATTCAGCGAGTATGCCATTCAACAATGTTAAGATCCGAAAGAATTAACAATGCAACTTGGATTATACATGAATTTTTTGAGCTAAATTTTCTTGAGAGTTGCACAACTTTGTTATAGACAAGAAAGAGAAAAATAAAAAATATTGAGCCTGTACAAAATAAATGCATGTGGAGTCTGTTTTCACACAATGATGTTTTTCATTATAGGTCCGGGGTACAGGGGAAACAAGTACACTCTTAGGGTACGAAACCAGGCTAAGTGTGTTGCGTTTCTCGTTTGACCCAAGGTAGCTAGCTACAATTTTAGTTCTAAGACTGTGACAAGTGTTGCCTGAAGTTTGCGGACTTTCCGAGAAAGGTTCGGCTGTTCTCTCGGAGGAGCTACCCGACTCTGTACAATGACGCTATAACATACATCACATGTGATTACAGGCTCACCTCCGTGATATTAAGCGTAGAACTTACGGAGGTGCTCAATTTTCCAAGGATTAGGGAGCGGTGTCCCATCCTCGATTGCCAAGCGAATGCATCCGGGATGGGATACTTTCATCACTCGAAAGGGTCCTTCCCAGCTAGGGGAAAGTTTGTTTAACCCTTCTCGAGTTTGTATTCCCCGTAGCACCAGATCGCCTTCCTCGAGCTGTCGGTTATGCACATGCCTTTGATGATAGCGCCGGAGTCCTTGGTGGTATCGTGCATTTCGAATAGCTGCTCGGCACCTTCCCTCTTCATCGAGGTCAAGGTCTTCACGCCGGAGCTGGTCCTATGTGGCATCATCAAAGGTCCGGACCCGGAGCGACCCCAAGGTGATTTCCGGAGGAAGGACTACTTCAGCTCCGTACACCAAGAAGAAGGGTGTCTCTCCACTTGACCAGTTTGGAGTTGTCCTGTTGGACCACAGTGTGGGCGGAAGCTCTTCAATCCAGTTGGCTCCATGTTTTTTCATGCGCTCATTTGTGCGCGTCTTGAGTACTTTTAGGATTTCTACATTTGCTCTCTCAGCATGGAATTGCTTGCCAGGTGAGCTACGGAGGCGTAGCTGACTTGAATGCCGAGGTCTTTGCAATATCCTTGGAATGCAGAGCTTGTGAATTGGGTCCCGTTGTCAGTTATGATCTTGTTTGGGACTCCAAATCTGCATACTATGGACTGCAAGAAATTGATAGTTGATTGCTTGTTTATTGTCACAACTGGAGTTGCTTCCGGCCACTTGGTGAACTTGTCGATGGCAACATACAAGAACTTGTAACCTCCGACGGCTCTTGGCAAAGGTCCCAAGATATCCATCCCCCACACAGCGAATGGCCATGTAGGAGGTATCATTTGTAAGGATTGAGCCGGTGTGTGAATTTGCTTCGCATGAAACTGACATGCTTCACATTTCTTCACTAGCTCGATTGCATCCTGGAGTGGTGTAGGACAGTAAAAACCATGTTAGAAGGCTTTACCGACCAGCGTGCGGGAAGATGCGTGGTTCCCACACTCGCCTCCATGGATTTCCGCGAGAAGGTTGCGACCTTCTTCCCTTGTAATGCACCGCATTAAGACGCCGTTAGCACCACGCCGGTAGAGATCCCCTTCTACCAGTGTGTATCTTTTAGCCAATCTGACTATCCGGTCAGCAGATACATTATCTTCAGGAAGGAAGTTGTCTTTCAAGTAGCTCTGGATCTCCGAGATCCATTCATAGGAGCTAACTTGAGAATTTGAGTCTTGCGTGCTGGGTTGCTCGGAGCTTCCTGTAGCACCTATGACCCTTGATGGACGCCATGGTAACAGGGCCATTGGGACCGCCAGCTTCGAGGTGCTGGTCTCTCCCCCTTCACTCAGTTCGGCAGGCTGAGCTGTTGGTATTGACAATATCCGGACGAAGGTTGCGTCGGGAGCCGGAGCTCCGGTTGAAGCTTTCATCGAGAGTTCGTCGTCTTCAGCGTTGTTGAGACGCTGGACATGGCAAAGATCCAAGACGTCGAAGTCCTTCTGAAATTTCTGGACTTCAAGTAGGTATGCAGCTAGTTGAGAGTTGTTGCAGCAGCATTCACCTTTGACTTGCTTTATGACGAGCTACGAATCACCCTTTACCAACAGCTGCTTGACACCATATGATAGTGCCACCTTGAGCCTATAGATTAGTGCTTCATACTCCGCCATGTTGTTGGTTGCCTTGAAGTCAAGGTGAACCATGTATTTGACCTTCTCCACGGTCGAAGCGGGGAGAAGGATTCCAGCTCTGGCCCCCAGAATCTGCACGAAGCCGTCAAAGTAGAGAGTCCAGTGATGCTCGGTGAAGACCGGAACCTTTGGTTCCGACTTCTGCTCACTGAGCCCCCAAGATTTGATGCAGAGGGGGTCCATTCTGCCATGAAGTCCGCCAATGCTTGACTCTTGATCGCTTGTCTTGTGATGAATTCAAGATTGAACTCGGCCAATTCCGCTGCCCACTAAAATTTTGTGAGCTTGGAAGTAGTGACAAAGCTTCCTAAAGGCAATGAGAACTGCGTAGAGCAGCTTATGCACCTCCAGGTACCGAGTCTTGGCGTCATGGAGTACTTCGCTGATGAAGTACACCGGGCGCTAGACTATCTGGACCCTCCCAGAAGGGCCCAGAGCTTCCTCCTCATCAACCCGGACCCTCCCGGAGGGGTCTAGACCTTCTTCAGGGACTTCTAGGTTCCTGCTGGAGGAACCCAAAGCTTCTTCTGGAGTGACCTGAACCTTCCCAGAGGGATCCGAATCTTCTTGTTCAGCAATAGCAACTCCTTCGTTTGAAGGAGGTTGATCTTCTGATGTCTTGCCTTGAGGATCCAGGTCTGGGGTCTCGGACCCACACTCACCTTCAAGTAGCTCCGGACCCTCCCAGAGGGGTCTGGACTCCTGAAGTTGGTATGGTTCTGGTCTTTCTGCAACCAGGACCATGCTGACAACTTCGTCAATTGCCGAAATGTAAAGAAGAAGTGGCTCACCAGGATTCGGAGCTACCAAAGTTGGTAGAGTGGTGAGGAGCTGCTTTAGCTCTTGGAAAGCCTTTTTCTGCTTCTTCAGACCATTGGAATGGTACGGTCTTCCTCAATAATTTGAAGAAGGGTAGTGCTCGTTCTGCCAGTCTTGAGATGAACCGGCTGAGGGCAGCTAGACATCCAGTCAGCTTCTGGAGGTCCTTGATGCGGGCTGGTGGCCGCATGTCTTCAATAGCTTTAATCTTTGCCAGATTTGCTTCTATTCATCGGTGGTTCACCAAGAATCCAAGAAGCTTTCCGAAGCTAACCCCGAAGACACACTTGTCCGGGTTCAGCTTTGTGCGTGTGATTCGCAACTTGTCGAAGACAACATGCAAGGTGTCAAGGAATGACTCCTTGTTCTTGATCTTGACGACGATGAAATCAATGTACACTTACACTACGTCTCTGATAAGCTCTCCAAAAGTTTTGTACATAGCTCGCAGAAACGTTGAAGCAACGTTTTTGAGACCAAATGGCATGGCAGTGTAACAATATAATCCATCTACTGTGATGAAGGAAGTATGCTCTTCATCTTCCCTAGACATCCTGATTTGATGATACCCAGAATATGCATCTAGGAAACACAGTAATTCACACCCAGAGGTGGAATCCACTATCTAATCTAATCTAGGTAGTGGGAATGGATCCTTTGGACATGCCTTATTCAATGTAGTGCAGTGGATACACATCCGAAGCTTCCCGCCGACCTTAGGTACAACGACTGGGTTTGCTAGCCATTTTGGATGGAAGACTTCTCGTATGAATCCAGCTTCGAGCAACTTCTTCACTTCTTTACGTATGAAGTTTTGTCGCTATACTGATTGCTTCTGAGGCTTCTGATGTACAGGTAGAGCAACGGTATAAATCTTCAGATTGTGCTCAATCACTTCCCTAGTCATCCTAGGCATTTGTGACGGTTGCCAGGCAAACACGTCGACATCAGCCCAGAGAAAAGTGATGAGCGCGAGTTCCTATTTGTCGTTCAGACCTCCCGATATACGGGTGGTCTAAGTGGCGTCGGAACCAATTTGGACGACTTTGACGGGAATGTTGGTGTCGCCGCTTGGCTGCACACAAGGTGCGGAGGTTGAGCCTGGATGACGAACGCTTGGAGGCTTCGGAGCTTGTTCCTTTCCGAATTCTTCCTCCTACGCTGTAGCAAGCGCGTGGAGTTCTTCTAGAGCAGTAACTCTAGTGCTGCAGTCTCCGCGGATCCGGAGAACACCTGAGGGTGTTGGCGTCTTCAACACCAAGTAGCCATAATGAGCAGCAGTCATGAATTTGTACAAGGCTGGCCTGCCCAAGATGGCGTCGAATGGTAAGTTGATCTGCACCACGTCGAAGACCAACTTCTCAGTGCGGTAATTCTCCCGAGTTCTAAAGGTCACCGGGAGGGTAATAGCACCGAGTGGAGTTATGGCCCCCGAACCTACTCCAGAGGAAGGTTGGGAGGGGCGAAGATCTGAAGGTCGAAGCTGAAGCTTGACGAAAGCCTCAAAGCTTATGAGGTTCAGCCCCGAACCGCCGTCCACCATTACGTAGAGGAGCTGGATGTTGTTGATGCTCGGAGATACCATCAGTGGAAGTTGGCCACCTCCGATCATGTTCCAAGGGCAGTCCGAAGCATCAAAAGTGATGGCGGTGTCCATCCACTTCCTGTGAGGCTCCGCCCTAGCAGTAGGAGCTACTGAGGCCATGTCTCGCCGCATTGTCTTGAGGACACGGTGGGAGGTGATGTCCCACGAACCACCAAAGATGGTGTTCATGGTTTTCTAGTGCTTGTTATCAAAGACGTCGGAGTCGTCGTCGACGGAGGTGTAAACAACCTTCAAGACCTTTTTGGGGTCTTGAAAGCCTAACTCCTCTTCAGTCGGAGCTTCGTCGACTTTTTATTTTCCATCCCTTTGACGGAAAGGAACTTCTTCCCGGTGCTTGTTGTAGCGCTCCGCGAGGTTCTCGACCTCTCGGCAGCCTTCCAGGTTGTGGCTGTTTGTCTTGTGTATAGGACACCACATCTTGGAGCTGCCACCGTCTTCAGATGATGACCAAGGTTGTTTCTCTGGGCGTGGCCCCCGGCCAAACAGAGCTGCAGCAGCTGCAGTAGTAGGTGTGTCGGCTGATGGCTTCTTCTTGCCGTTGGACTTTTTCTTCTTCTTGCCACTCCCGAAGGTAGCGGCTTCACCCTTGGAGGACTTTTTGTTGTCTTCCAGAGGTGTTTGGGAGTGCATTTCACGGCCCTCCGCGGCTTTGGCACACTTGTCTGCCAAGCTGAAGAGTTTCGTGACGCTGGTGACTTCCTTGGTCGCCAGCTTCTCCAGCATCTTGTCTCGCACGCCCTGTTTGAATGCCACAACAATAGAGGCGCTTGAGATAGAAGGAATGGTGTTTCGTACCTAGGAGAACCTCTGGATGAAAGATCGCAGGGACTCTCCTCCCTTCTGCTTGACAGCAAATGGTCCAGTTCCGTGCCTGGTCGGGTATATGAGCTCCCAAAGTTGGCGGTGAACTATTGACACAGATCCGCCCAACTATTGATGGAGTCGGGCGGAAGGCTCATGAACCACAATCTGGCGGTCCCAGTTAAAGCCAGAGGGAAATAATTAGCCATTACAGCCTCATTTCCCCCAGCCGCAAGGATTGCGGTGGAGTAGATTTGGAGAAATTTGGCGGGATTGACAGTCTCGTCAAATTTCTCCAGCAGGTGAGGCCGGAACTTCTGCGGCCATCTGACCATGCATTGGTGCAGGGCTGTCCCGAGCCTCTCACCTCTCGCGAGCACGCTCAATGTGGACACGACTGTCCTGTTGTCAATAACAACGATCGAGCTCAGCCCGGAGGTCATGAGTCGAATGCCTTGTTATCGTGTGGGTACGTCGCGCCCTGGAAGGCAGCGATGTCGCCTGCTGAGATGCAGCACGCCTCATGTGTTGTGAAGCATGCGGACCAAGTCTACCCGACAAGGTTCGATGCTGCGATTGGGCCCGCCCCGAGGGGGGAGGACCTTGATTGCTGATGCGATCGGCTGCTGCTGCAACCAAATGTTCCACATCAGCTCTCCACTGCTCCATTGCACCCTGGGATGCTCCTGGAGGCAGTGGACGTTGGAGAGGAGCACGCGCAGCATGGAGCGTGTGTTCGAGGTTGTTGTTCGCCGATGCAGTGACCGACGCAGACGCCCCATCTCGACGTCCAGCTTTATTGGCCATAGCGGATGGTGGCGGCGATGGCATGACTCCTGCTGGAGCCACGACACCTGCTGGTTGCTGCATGTTGGAGGGATTACCTCCAGCAGGTTGTGCAGCGTGGTTACCGTTGGACGATCCAGCAGCAGAGTTTACCATCTTTGAATCTCAGGTGCCCCCCTTTCTGGCGCGCCAACTCTCGGAGTGTGATTCCGGCAATTCTCCCGGTGCTACCATTGGCAGCCCGCGGAGTTTTTAGTTCGGTTGTGGGCGCGCGGAGATTCTGAACAAGATGGCAAGTTGACACGAGGATTTACGTGGTTCGGGCCGCCTGAGCATAATACCCTACTCCACGGGTGTGTGTTGTTGTTGTATTGAGCATCTGAGTGCTTGACTCTCAGAGACTAGATAGTCTTGAGCTCGTAAGTCTTAGGCGTGTCCCAGAGCCTCTTGTGTGTATCGCTCGACCAGTCCTTTTATAGTACAAGGACTAGTCGTTACATCGTTAGCCTGGCCTGACATGTGGCCCTGGCGGTTACTGATGCTTAATACACAGTTAATTTATTTAATTACCCATAATAGCATGATAAAGCGCCTTGATGGCGGCGTTACTAGTATTATGGGTCCTCCGATCATGTGTCATTAAGGTAGCATTAATGACATATAATCGGGTCTTGAAGCTTTAATTGTTTCTTGGAGGTCCGAACCGTTGGAGGTCCACCAGTCTTCTTGTTGAAGTTGAAGGTCCGTCGGTTGGACGTGTGGCAGCTCTAGAGCTTACTATCTTGGATGAGTAGGTCTAGAGCTATTGTACATGTGTCGGTACCGGAGCTTCCCTCTGTCGGGGGTTAGGTCTGTGGGTGCCACATAGGTATCTAGTCCGGAGCTTCCCCATGTGTGGGATGTAGCTCCGGTTTAACGATACATGTGGCGACACTGGGACTAACCATAGAAGGGAGGCAGCTCCAATTCCGAGTTTCACGTGGGGCCTTCGGAGGTCTTCAACACTGATGGGCGGAGTTCCTTTGCTCTTTTTGCAGTCCCAAGAGGTATCCAGTACGCAGGGTACTGACATCAACGATAACAGTAGAGCTCGAGATTGAAGGAATGGTATTTCATACCTGAGAGAATCGCTGGATGAAGGACCGTAGCGATTCCCCCAACATTTGCTTTACAGCAAACAAGTCCAATTCAGTGCCAGGCCAGGTATAGGAGCTCCCGAAGTCAGCAGTGAATTGTTGGCATAGTTCCACCCAACTATTAATGGAGTTGGGTGAAAGACTCATGAACCAGGACATTGCAGTCCCAGTTAAAGCCACCGGGATGTAATTGGCCATTACAACCTCATCACCCCCCGCTGCCAGTATGGCAGTAGAGTAGATTTGAAGTAATTTAGCAGGTTTGACAGTCCCGTCGAATTTCTCCGGTAAGGCGGGCCAAAACTTCTGTGGCCACCTGACCATACATAAGTGCATGGCTAGGGCAGAACAGCCTCCCCCTACTCCCTTTGGAGAAGGGTTGTCCCAAGCTTCTCGCCTCTCACGAGCGTGCTCGATGTGGACACGGCTGTCCTGTTGACGGTAACGGTGATGCAGTTCCGAGCGTAGGTCATAAGTCAGAATCCTAGTAATGGTATGGGTGCGTCATGCTCCAGGAGTCAACGAAGTAACCTGCTGGGAGGCAGCACGTCTCCTTTGTTGAGTGATTTGCGGACCAAATCGACTGGACAAGGCCCGTCATTGAGAAGGTGCTCGCACCAAAGGGGGAGGACCTTAGTTGCTGATGCCTGCAGCCGCAGCTGCGACCAGATGGTCAACATCAGCCCTCCACTGCTCCATAGCACCCTGGGGTGCACCTGGAGGTGGTGGATGTTGTAGAAGAGCTCGCGTAGCAATAAGCACGCGTTCGGGGTTGTTGTTTGTCGATGCAGTGGTCGACGCAGATGCTCCATCTTGTCCAGCATTGTTTGCAGGAAAAGATGGTGGTTGTGGTGCCACAATGCCTGCTGGAACAACAGCACCTCCTGGTTGTTTGATGTTAGAGGGATTGCCTCCGGCAGGTTGCCCAACGTGGTTGCCATTAGAGGATCCAAAAGCTGAATTCAACATCTTGTGATCTTGGGATTGCACCCCCTACCTGGCGCGCCAAATGTCAAAGTGTTCGTTACAACACATCCCTAGGACCAGCTGAGAAGCAGCCCACGGAGTTTCTTTTGTGGTTGGGGCACACAGAGATCAAGATCAAGATGATGACACCAGACATTTACGTGGTTCGGGCCGCCTGAGCGTAACACCCTACTCCACGAGGTTTGAGTTGCTGTATTGCAAGTTGGTTGGGAGGGCTCAGGTTCATTTCTATTGTCCCCCAATGTTTGTGCGGTGCAGCCCTTTTATAGGTCTAAGGACTGACTGTTACAATGCTTGCCGGGCCCGACATGTGGCTCTGGCGTATTTGATGGCCTAATACACTGTCTAATGGTATTAAGTGCAATTAATAGTGTGATAACGTGCCTTCATGGCAGCGTTACCCCTATTAACGGTGCATCGATCGTGTGTCATTAATATAGTATTAATGACACGTTATCAGGCCATGTAACTGCCGCTTTAACCATCCTTGAATGTCTGTAATGGACATGATCTGGTTGTATTTCAGTTGGTGATGAAGGTCCGGAGGCTTCACACGTGGCAGCTTCGGAGCTTTCCCTTGTGGGAGGGTAGGTCCGAGGCTGTTGTACACGTGTCGGCATCGGAGCTCCTCCCTGACGGGAGCTAGGTCCGGGGCTGCTGTACACGTGTAGTCGCTGGAGCTTCCCTTGGTTGGGAGTTTAGCTCCGGTGTTCTTTTACACGTGTTAACCTGGGAGCCAACCATGTGAGAGGAGCGGGTGCGTTGCAGCTGTAGGATCGAAGAGCACGTGAAAAGCTACCAGAGGGGGGGGGTGAATGGTAGATTTAAAAATCTTACGCAGCGGAAACAATTAAATCCCCAAACCCTTTCGGCAGAAAAACGATCTGTTAAAGAAATCGTGTATGAGACTAATCTAAACGTGTTTCACCATGACAAAAATGATAGATATCAGAGAGAATCAAGTCACGAAGACAACACAAAGAGAATTACTCAAATCCGTCAAGAAAAACTCAAGTTATGATCAAAAGATCAAACACTGGTCAATCTGACCTACCCGAGAAAAACAGTTTCTGGAATGCTGCAAAGAAACTCGTGTAGATAAAAAACCACAAATCCAATGACCGTGAAATTTTGACAAATGATAGATAATCAAGTTGTGAAGACAACCGAAAAAGAATCACGTCAATTGGATCTGTAAAACTCGAGTTATGATAAAACCACCGACGAAAGGTAGTGCTGTCCATAAACTCAACGAGTAAAACTTGTCTGGAACAAGTTGGACGAACAAGGCACAAAAGTTCCTTCAAACTATGAATTTTATTCAATATAACACAAGAGGAACAGCCCCAAAGTCGTGCTCCACGAGCTCTGGGCTCCCTTGCTTATATAACCAGCCCTTAGGCCATCCCAATCTCAACTAGGACTCCAATCCTAATCCGATCACAATTGGAACTTTCTATAACTGCTTAGGACTCTTCTATACGCAGATAGAAGCAATCTTAAGACTTCCAAACACCTTAGGAACGTATCCCACATTCCTAAACAACTCAAATTCGTGACCCACACGAAATCCTAACATAACCAACTCAAATCTTTCCATATTTGAGTCAAACCGACTCCGCCGCAGCCAAAGTCTTCAACCGATACGATCCGACCCTTCCGATCTGATCTTCCTTCCATAATCCGTCTCTAGAAGCATATTGCCACGTCATGCACCTCATGAATACGTGCGAACACCTTCCTTCGACCTTCATATGCACTGCCCTTGATTCAATCATCCTGCGCGACCTCCTGACCCGCTCAACCACAGTTCCTCCCGAACTTGGTTGTTGGAACCTCATCTCCTCCTGAGACTAGTCCAATGGATCCTGTCACCAGCCATGACTTGAACTCAAGCAACACCTGCACATGAAAAAACAAACAATCCATACGATCCCAAGTCCTTGACTTGACTCAAGTTAGTTCCGAACACAACACCTTACGTGAGAACCTCACATAAGCATGTTGCAAAACCACAGTAGAAACGATATCAACCATATCATCCAAAACGCACAAAAAACATAGAAATGAATACTAAGCAATCTTTCCAACAATGTAAAGCAAGTACGAAACATTGCAAATTAAAAGTAGAAACACTATGGTCAAGTTCCGGACCTTGCCAGAGCAACCCGGAGCTTGAGCCGTAGCTAACAAAAGCTAGTAGAACCTAGCGCCGGAGCTTACCAAAAACTAGTCAAAACTAGTCAACCCAAAACCGGAGCTAGACAAAGTACGTCGGAGCTTAGCAAAAGCATGCCGGAGCTATCAAGTATATGCCGGAGCTATCAAAGACATGCCGGAGCTAACAAAGACATGCCAGAGCTAAAGATAAAGCTCACCGGAGCTAACCAAAGCTAGTCGGACCTTACTAAGAAGCCGGACCTAGCATCTAACGTAGTCGGAGCTACCCAAAACAAGCCGGACCTACCGTCGGACCTTGCTATAGCTCGGAGCTAGAGTCGGACCTTGATAAAAAGGTGTTTTGGTGATATTTAAAACTTTTATCATCAAAGCCAAGTGTATTCACTACAAGCCAATGTATTCAGCACACATAGGTCTTACAGCAGCATGACATGTGGGACCTGGAGGGACCTTCAGCTTTGACAGGTGGAACTTTCCTGCACTTCTTACGTATCATGGGGTATTCGGTACGCAGGGTACCGACAGATGTGGTAGCCAGATTCCTCAAAAAGGGAATTCATGAATTGAGGTTTGAGTTGAAATATCTAGTATTCTCTTTTTTCTGACTTAGAGCAATTGTATGACAACACCTTAGTTCTTTTTCTTGCCTTCACTCAAGGACAAGCAAAGGACTAAGTGTGGGGGAATTTGTTGACGTTCCTTAAGTGACATATTTAGACCGTCAATTCACCTCATAATGTGCACAAAAGAGAATCACAACGTAGTGGTAGGGTTAAAAACTAACCAATTCCACAAGTATTGGTGTTTATTTGTATGCAGATGAATTTAGACCCAAAAATACCAAGACATGCAAGTGATCCATAGAATTGGATTTTAACGAATCAGGCGACACCACATGTCATCACATGGATCAAATGGCCCACAAACAGAAGTACTCCAGGCCATCCAACGGTGTAGCACCCATATAAAGGGATGGGAACCACCTGGCAAAGACCTGGAGGAAGCACAACCCCAACGGGGCCAAGACCAGGTCGGCCAACCCCCACGTGTTTCCTCCTCCCGACTTGAAGAGGTCATGGGTGACTGATTCACACATTTGGTAGCGGGAACCGACTCTGCTCCCCCCTATAAATAGAACCCCACACCTCACTTCACACACACACACATCAAAAGTTGAGAATAGAATATCACTCCAAAGGTTTAGAGTAGTCCTAGAGGCTGCCAAGTAGAAGGAGAGTGTGGTGAAGAGTTTAGCAGAAGGAGGCCTGGGCTTTACAAGTCCCTCTTCTACACTTGTACCCCTACAAAAGTGTTATTCAAATGAAGTAAGCCTTTGTGACTTCAATTCAAGTTTGATTCTCAATTCATAGTATTTTGCACAAGTTGTTACTTGTGGATTCATTGCTTTAATTTATTAGAGGCTCTAGTTGTAGCTTTGTGTTCAAAACAACTAGAGTTGTGATTAAGAACGTAAGCATGGTGCTTAGGTTAGAAATCACCAGTGAATATCTCATAGACCCACAGATTGAAGAGGTAGGCAGTAGGTGGTGATAGCCCTATATGTCCTTTGTAATAATCCATGTTCGGCTATGCCATAGGCTGTTGGCACGAGTCGCCTAGTGTTGCTAGGAGTAAACCCGTGCCCGATGTGTTAATCCACATAGCATGGAAATTCATAATTGACATGATCATTAGTAACTATCGATGTAGCATTTCCCTTCTAAGAGTATTCCCAAAGGGTGTCATTTATATTCTCCCAAAGGAAGGCTAGATGGAAGTAAAACAATCATCAAGTGGAGAGGCTAGGTTGGCCTAGGTAGCGTTCTAGCAAGGATGGATAAAGGGTAATTGAAGTAGTGTGACACACACAAGAGCATTCTATCCTAAGGGGGTAATATGGGGTAAAGAGGGACTTGGCTAAGAGTTAGGTAGAGACTCCTACAATGCTTCTAATGTACATATACATAGCCTAGGTTACTTACTAATGATCATGTCAATTATGAATTTCCATGCTAAGTGGATTAACACATTGGGCACGGGTTTACCCCTAGCAATACTAGGACGACTTCCGCCATGAACCTGTGGCATAGCCGAATGTGGAGGATTCCAAAGATCATATAGGACTATCACCACCTACTACCTACCTCTTTAATCCGTGGGCATACGAGACATTCAACGCTACTCTCTATCCTAGCATCATGCTAGGATATTAAGTAATTACCTTAAGATCCTAGTCACAAGCCATCCTAAGGTAATGAACTAAATCATTGTTGAACCATTGTTAATTCATAGGACAAGTGATTCATGTTAACATAATCATATTATAGCTAATTAGGCTATAGTGGGGGTTTGTAGTGTTTATGATGATATAATGATAACGGTATAGCATAATCATAAATACTACTCCCACCACATACATGGAATCCACAATCAAACAAGAAATGCTACATCCAAGTATATTAACAATGGAAGACTAAAGATAACATCTTTATTAAGAACAAAGTCACAAATACAAATAGGAATATAAGAGCCATACCTTTCTCAATTGGAAAATGGGAAGATACTCCTTCTACTCCTCTCCTACTTGGACTATGGACTAGGGGCTCTCCTCTCTACAGCCTATACACCTCTATACCTATGGAGAGTAGCGGATACAATGGATGAATAATCAAGTAGTGTGTTTTGAAGTTAGGGGTCCTATTTATAGCTTGGAGAAAGGTCAGTTCCCACCACCAAAAATGAGTGAATCAGTCTTCATCGTGACCAGTGCACCACAAGGAGTCGACACGTGGAAGTTGACCGAGTTTGGCGCCAGGAAGGGTTCAGCCGAACCCCCTAGTCGGCCAAACAGAAATGTTGACCATTTCTGGTGTGCTTCCTCGGGGTAATTTTCAAGTGGGTCCCATGGACTGATATGGGTGCTACACTGTTGGATGGCCTCAGATACTTCTATTTGTGGGCATTTGATCCATGTGGTGCCACGTGGCGTCGCCTGATTGGCTGGAATGATATTTTATAGGGTCCATCCCCTTGTTTCACTTCAATTCTGCATAGAATGCCTGCATGCACTACTTTCTACAAAGACAAGTGGAAATAGGTTAAATAGAAAGGTGATGTGTGCAATAAATGATATTTCCTTCACATAATTGAGTTATATTGATGGGTGAAATTGGTATATAACATCCGTCAACAAACCCCCCCAAGCTTATCCTTTTCTCCTCCCAAGCAAAGTCAAGACTTTAGGTTGATGATCAGGAGTTGCTACAATGTTCTACTTTTCAAAAGTACCATGTTCACAAAAAAAATACTCTACATAGTACTGCAAAAATTGGCACAATAGTTCACCCACCTTAAGTCGTTATGGGTTAATGCCATCTCCTATTCATGGGTGGTTGAAAGATAGAACAGCAAATGGAGCACACATACCCTAGAATTCAAGTTCCACTCAAATTCCGGAGAGTTCAATTTAGATTTTAAGTATCTCAATTTGATTCTCTCAAGTCTCTCCTTTGTGTGTAGAGGAAATATATCCTCACCAAGGCATTTTTCCTAAATTCATCCTACCTCTACATAAGGCTTGTATGTGGAGCTTGGTAGGGAATATAGTAGGCATATTTGCAACACATAATATTGCTAAGTCAAAAGAGTAAGCCTCAAGAGAAATCAATTCAAAACAATTTTATTCAAGACTTGTACATGTGTGATGGAATGGAGTAGACTACTTTTTACTTTTTTTCTCATGCTTATGATGTAAGCATGCATTTTTCTTTTTCTTGTAGCCATGTCTTCTTCTGCCCTTTTATGCAAAAAATTCTGGAGAGAGTACTAAGCATGAATGATATGGAGTTTCTCTTTTTATTGTGGAATGGTGGTATGGTGGAATTTTGCTTACTTCTAGTGTTAAAGTATAGCATGTGCAACTGAAGTCTTGAATTCAAAAAGTAATGAATGAAATCTCATATAGGTTTATACTAGTTTGACAAAGCTCAATGTGAAGACAAATAGCCAATGCATAAGGTCTATTCTTGTGATATATTATATGGCTTTGGTAGGTATTTCCAATCAAATGAGAATAACTCCAATCTTGTTAGAATTTATTCAGAAATCTAAGTTTCACTTTCAGACTAGGAATAGCAGCCCTATCACTATATCATATCTCACAAAAACTTAGATTGGATTAAGCTTTTGCTACCCACAATTTCCAAATCACGGCAAAAACAATTTTAGCCAATGAGAGCAATATTTTTGATAGTAATAAGTTGTAAACTAGAGACTTAGGAAAATTAAAACAGAGCATCTATTCATCATTTCATCTATGTGAATTCCATACCATTCTTACCGCACATCATTTATATTATACAAAACAAATCTATCCTAAAATTTATATTTATTATGCAAGGTGAATGATGGGTAAATGGAAAATAAATATGCAAGGGTGTGATACAATTTACCTCTACTGGGGCTCCTCCCCCAAGATTGTTCTTTACTCATCTCCGTGTTGAGGGTTGAATCCTTGATGATGGAACTATGCCGCGAGATCGGCTTGTTGTTGTTGTAGCATTGAGTTGAGGTTGATGAATTGAGCGTCCATGTGTTGTTGCCAGTCTTGGGTACCCTGGACATGCCCTTGGAGAGTGTTGTAGATGTCACCCGTTCTTTCTTCAAGCTCATTCATACGTCTAGTGAGATCTGTCGTTCCTTGGCTATAGTCATGATGACTTTTAGCCGAAAGGAATGACACCTTCTCATGGATGATGGAGGCAAGCTGCTAGAGCTTGAAGTGGATCGGGTCGGCTCCCATGTGGCATCTGGCCATCCATGCCAAGATGGACCTTCGGTCTCATACGATGGAGTTTGAGGCCATCCGGGTGCATCACCTGTTGGGTTCTCTTCCTCTTCGTACTCATGGACCATGGAGGTTATCGTAGGCATAACTGTTTTCCTTGTAAGACTTTGATGTTTCCCATTGGCAAATCTATCAGACGAACTTGCATTTGTTGAATAAAAAAATTTACCCTACTAGAGACATTACTTCTTTCGGCTTCCTCGATGGGAAGAAGGTCAATGGTTAGCCTCCGACATTTGTACAAATGATAATCAGGGTTAGGTAACCAAATTTCATTGACAAAGCCGAGATAATAAAATAACAGAGAGCCATCTTGATCATGCTTAAGGGTATGTCCTTGCACTAAATAATCTTCATCAATTAATTCTCTTTCATTTCCAATATACTCAAATGAAGAATATTCTATTCCTCCTACCCTAGTAGCAATACGGGTAATCAATGAAGTACATTCAATTGGTCCTACCCTTGGAATGTAGTCCAACCATTGTGTCATCATAACAATAACTGTAGCAACTTTTATTTTTCTAATCATGGCAAATAAAATTTTCAGCTCATCATCATGCACTACCCTTACATCTCCTCTAGGGAACATAGTCATAGCCACCCATCTATGCATGAAGAGTAAAGTAGGTTTGTGCAAGTGGCTATTCCTAGGTGCACTACATCTGACCTCACCGGTTAAATCTTGCCACAAATTTTGTTTGTTAAATTCGGGCAAAGTGTCCAAATCTAGCAAACAACGTTTATGGAAGCCTAGGATTTCACTTAATTCTTTCCAGGGGATTTTGTATTCTATTTGAAATAATCTAAAAGTAATACCATCAAATCCTATCTTGAGTGTACAAAGGAATTGTAATGAGAGAAGGTGTTGACGGCTCCTAGGGTATACTAACAAATCATCCCTGGCAATAGTGCCAGGAATGCTTGTTGGTATTACTTACGCACCATTAACTAAACATCTCCAACTGATGTGTCAGAAATGCTTGTTAATGGTTCTATTGGGTCACAGAGTGAAATTCCGTAAGTGCACAGAGATATCATTATAGCATTTCCCCTTAAGAGGATTCCCAAGGGTGTCATTTATTTGATCCCAAAGGAAGGCGGGGTAGATATATAACAATCATCGAGTGGAAAGGGGTAGAAAGGTCTAGGTAAGAATATAGTAAGGATGGATAAAATAATAGTGGAGGTAGTGTGACACACACAAAAGCTTTCAAGTCTAAGGGGGGTAAGAGGATCCTAGAGGTTAGTTAAGGTTGAGAGTTATGGAGGTACTCCTACTATGCTCTATTGTATATATACATAGTCTAAACTAATTATCCATAAGCTAGATCAATAGTGAATACTTATGCTATGTGGTTCAACACATCGGGCACGGGCTTACCCCTAGCAATACTAGGGCGACTCCCGCCAAGAGCCTGTGGCATAGCCGAACGTGGAGGATTACAAAGGACAGATAGGGCTGTCACCACCTACTGCCTACCTCTTCAATCCGTGGGTCTATGGGACATCCAATGCTACTTAGCTATCCTAGCACCATGCTAGCATATTAAGTAATTACCTTAAGAACCTAGGAACAATCCATCCTAAGGAAATGAATTGAATCATCATTGAACCAATGTTGATACACAACGTAATTACCCATACTAACCCTAGTTATGTTATAATTAACTAGACTATAGTGGGGGTCTATAGGTTCTATGATAATGAGATATGTTCATGATGAAATAGTCATAGAAGTTATACCTTCCACATACATGGACTCCACAATCAAACAAGAAACGATTTGCCCAAGTATATGTATAAGTAGAGACTAAAGATACTATCTTTATTATGCATAAAGTCACAAATACAAGAAAGAATACATGAGCCATACCTTTCCCAATGTAGGATTGGGAGGAGAGAGACTCCTTACTCCTTTCCCAATTTAGACTTGGGACAAGAGACTCTCCTCTCTACAACCTAACTCCTCTAAGACTATGGATGATAGTGTATACAATAGAGATGAAGCTCAAGTGGTGTGTGTTGAAGTGAGGGGTAGGGGGTCCTATTTATACTAGTGTTGAGGTCGGTTCCCGCCACCAAAAGCGCGCGAATCAGTCACCATTGACTCCAGGAAGCCGGGAGGAGCCAACACGTGGAGGCTGACCGAGTTTGGTGCAGAGACCAGGTCGGCCGACCCCCTGGTTCGGTCGACTTGGTCATTGCACCAATTCTCATGTGCTTTCTCCAGGTGGCTGCCAGATGGGTCCCATTGATGTATATGGGTGATACACCGTTGGATCTCTTTGGATACTTCTGTTTGTGGGCCATTTGATCCATGGGGTGCCACATGTCGTCGCATGATTTGCTATGATTATATTTTATAGGATTTGTCCCTCTACATTTCCTCATTTCCTGCATAAAATGCTGCATACACATTTTTCTCCAGGTCCAAGTGGAATTGGGTTAGATAGAAAGGTGATGTGTGCAAGAAATGACAAATCATTCACATAATGTAGTTAAATTGATGGATGAAATTGGTATATAACAGTTGTCGACACACTCCCCCAAGCTTATCCTTTGCTCGTCCCGAGCAGAGTCAAGACTTTAGGTTGATGATCAGGAGTTGCTACAATGTCTTATTTTCAAAAGTATCTAATGCACAACAAGACACTTTACATAGTATTGCAGAAATTGGCTATGATACTCTACCTTTCTTAAGTTATCATGGGGCTTATGCTTTTTCATATTCATGAGTAGTTGAATGGTAGAATAGCAAATGGAGCAAACATATCCTAGAAATCAAGTTCCGCTTAAACCCCGGAGAATTCAATTTAGATATTAAGTACCTCAATTTAATTCTCTCAATCACTCCTTTGTGGATAGTTGAAATATTTCCTCACCAAAACTTTGTGCCTCTACTATTCCTACTCATTGGATATGGATTGTGTGTGGAGCTTGGTAAGGAAAGTAAGTAGGCATATTTAAATCACATATATTGCTAAGTCAAAAGAGTAAGCCTTAGGAGAATTCAAATCAAAACTTTTTGATTCAAGACTAGTGCATGAGTGATGGAGTGGAAGTGGATGTGGATACTTGAGATAACTCCTTTTTGGTATAATCTCTCGTTCTCTTGCAGGGATGAAACATGGCTACTTTTCTTTTCTCTTTTTTTTTTCATGCTTATGATGTAAGCATTTCTTTTTTCATTTTCTTTTTGTAGCCGTGTCTTCTACTCCCTTTCTTTGCAATGAATTTTGAAGAGAGTGGTAAACATGAATAACATGGAGTTTCCCTTTTTGTTGTGGTATGGTGGATATGATGGAAGTTTTGCTTACTTCTAGTGTACAAGTATAACATGTGCAAGTGAAGTCTTGAATTCAAAAAGAGTTGAATGATTTCTCACATAGGTCTATACTAGTTTGACTAGGCTGAATGTGAAAGCAAATAGCATATGCATAAGGTTTTGTCTATGTATGAACATCATATGGCTTTGGTAGGTACTTCCAATCAATTGAGGGAAACTTAAATCTTTTTAGAATTTCTTCGGAAATCTAAGTTTTACTTTCAAACTAGGACTAGCAGCCCTATTACCAATTCTAGTCTTGCAACAACCTAGAATTAGATTAAGCTTTTGCTACCCATGATTTCCAAATTAAGGTAAAAGTATTTCGAACCAATGAAAGCAATATCCGGGGAGTAGCAAGCTGTAAACTAGAGACTTAGGAAAATTAAACAGAGCAACTATTCATCATTTCATCTATGTAAATTCTAAATCATTTTTACCGCACATCTTTATTTGATGAAAGAAAATCTAACCTATTATTTTTTTATATGCAAGGTGGATGATGGATGGATGGAAAATAAATATGCAAGGAATGTGATACATGTTACCTCAAGTGGGGGTCCTCTCTCAAGCTTGTTCTTCAACTACCTCCATGATAAGGGTTGAACCCTTGATGACGGAAGTATGCTGCAAGATCAGCTTGTTGTTGTTGTAGCGCCGTGTTGAAGTTGGTGAATTCAGCATCCATGTGTTGTTGCCAATCCTGGGTACCTTGAACATGCTCCTAGAGTGTGCTGTAGATGTCACCCGTTGTCACATCAAGTTATCCCATACGCTAGTGAGGTCCGTCATTCCTTGGCTATAGTCATGATGACTTCTGGCCGAAAAGGAACGACGTCCTGTTATGGACATTGGGGGCAAGCTGCTAGAGCTTGAAGTGGATAAGGGTGGATCCCTTTTCCATTCTTGCCAAGATGATCCCCCAGTCTCATACGTCGGAGGTTGAGTCCATTCGGGCGCATAACCCGTTGGGTTCTCTTCCTCTTGGTATTCATGGACTGGAGAGATTATCGGTAGCATGCATGTGGCTGCAGCCTTCGCACGATTCCTTGTTACCCTGTCAGAGACATTACTTCTTCTTGCTTCCTCAAGTGGAAGAAGGTTAATGGTTAGCTTCCGGCATTTGTACAGATGAAAATCCGGGTTAGGTAACCGAATTTTATTGACAAAGCCGGGATAGAAAAATATCAAGGACCCATCTTGATCATGCTTAAGGGTATGTCCTTGCACCAAATAGTCTTCATCAATTAATTCTCTTTCAGTTTCAATGTATTCATATGAAGAGTATTTAAGTGCTCCTATCCTATTAGCAATATGAGTAATCAATGAAGTGCATTCAATTGGTCCTGATTTTGAAATGTAATGAAACCATTGTGTCACCATGGCTTTGACTGGAGCAAGTTTTATCTTTTTAGTCATGGCAAACAAAATTTTCAATTCATCATCTCGCACAACCCTAACATCTCCCCTAGGGAACATAGTCATTGACACCCATCTATGCATGAAGCGTAAGGTAGGGTTTTGGATGTGGCTATTCCTAGGAGCCCTACATCTGACCTCACTAGTTAGCTCATGCCAAAAACTTTGTTTGTTAAACTTAGGCAAATTGTCTAAATCTAGCAAACACCGTTTATGGAAGCCTAGGATGCTACCTAATTCTTTCCATAGGATGTTGTATTCTTTTTGAAATAATCTAAAAGAAATACCATCAAATCCTATCCTTAGCGTGCAAAGGAATTGGATAGTGAGAAGGTGTGAACCTTTCTCCTCTATGTGAGTGAAGTCATCAAATCCAATTGCATGCCAAATGGAAAGAAATTCAGAGTCCATACCTATTTTGGATATCAAATCTAGATCGTAAGCCTTGGTGTGGCGGAACTCACGATCTTGGAGAAGCCTGCGTGCTTGATCTTCAACTTCGCCTCGTAATGTCGAGGTCGTTGTCATGAAGAAGTTGGTGTGGGTTGCCTCTCTCTTCCATGGGAGTGTCCTCACACACACTTCTCCTCCTTGGACTTGTACCCATGGAAGATAGGCGTGCACTAGAACCTTCACCATAGCTTGAGCTTGCAGCCCCCTTCCTCTTTCCGAACAACCTCTTCATGTTTTTTTAGTTCAACAAGAAAGAACAAAACAAGGCGAGAAAAATCCGAAAAGAAGCGATGTTTGGAAAACAAAACTCTCAACGAATTTTCTCCTCTTGAAATCTTGAGTGTAAAATGCAAATGCAAACAAAAGAAAATCTTTTTGGGGATGGATTTGAGCATGAGTGTTGTAATGAAGAGCAAGAAAAACAAGTTGAGCTAGAGAGTGACTTGGGGAGGTGTAAGATGATGTGGTGTGTGAAGAGAAGTGCTCCTCACGACCACAATTTATAGGGTGCACCCTCCAACAGTCACTTGGGGTTCAAAATGTAGCCGTCGGAGGAAGGGGAGCCAATTTGGCTCCACTCCCTGTTCGGCCGACCAGGGGGTTCGGCCGACCTGACAGGTGGCCCCCCTGGTTCCCCTTTTGGCAAGTGGCTCCCCAACGGCTATAAAGTTAGCACGTTGGTGAAATGCCACATGTGCAGCTCAGAAAAAAATTGTTTTTTCAAATAAAAACCTTTTTTCAACTCCAATAAAAAAATTCTTTTGAAAAGAAAGATAGAAAAGTGATAGTTGAGAATATAAGATTCTCAACTTGCTAGGAAAAATCAAATATGCAATGGGAAAAATCCAAATGGGGTGGAAAAAGAAAGAAAGAAAAAATAAAGTGGGATAACTACCAATTTAACCTATTGGCGTAGGTCTCACCACCGTCCGATGATATGGACATTCCTCCGTCTTCATTTCACATCCGGGCCCGGAGGGATGGGCTCGGACGGCTTGTCTCTCTTCTTCCGCCGTTCCTTCTTTGGCAGCTTGGTGGACTTGGGCCTTCAGGAAGGTCCAGATGTTTCCATCACCTTTGGATATTGGCGTGGTCGAAACGACGGATTCTCCTCGTAGATTAATCTTCTCATGAATGCAATGAGTGAGTCCACCTTTAGAGGTGTGACTTCAACCTCTCTGATGTGTTTATCATTTGGCCCATACCTGATTCGAATCATGGAGAATTGTTCTGATTTTGTCTGAAAGTTAAACTTTTTCTTCTTGTCATTTATATGGAAGTGGATTTCTCCAACTCCAACATCTATGCAAGATTTTGCAGTGTTGAGGAATGGGCGCCCAAGAATGAGTGGTGTATATTTCTCAGTGTCCATGTCTAGCACCACAAAATCCACATGTATGAAGCAGTTCCAGATCTTCACCGGGACGTCTTCAGCAATACCCCCTGGATAGCGGACTGAAGAGTCAGCCAGTTGTAGCTGCATTGGTGTTGGAGTCAGTTTTGTGAAGCTCAGCTGGTCAAACACAACCTTGGGCATCACACTGGCACTTGCTCCCAGATCACAAAGTGCCTTGTCAAAGTGGTGAGCCCCAATTGAGCATGAAATGGTAGGACATCTGGGGTCCTTTTTCTTTTCAGGAAGCCTATTGAGGATGGTTGCACTGCAGTCTTCCGTAAGCTTGACAACCTCAGTGGTGGGCAATGGCCGTTTGTTGTTCAATATGTCCTTGAGATAGCGAGCATAAGTGGGGACTTGCATCGCATCAATCAAGGGCACATTGATGCGGATTTTTTGGATGATCTCAACAAAACGGTTGAATTGCTCATCCACTGTTGGCTTCCTTTGTCTGTGAGGGAATGGCAATAAGTTGGTGTCTTCAAAGTGTTTGGCCGTTCTCTAACCAAGTAATTCACTTGGGACATCCTCCTTCTCAGGCTTAGATGTCCTCTTTTCTTGTGTGGGATATGGTGGGTCACGAGTGGTCTTTCCTCCTCTTGTAACCACTGCACTGACGTTCTCCACTGGGGCTTCTGGCTGCCCCGGTATTTTGTTGTTTTCTAATGGAGGGACAACTGCAGCAAGTTGTGCCAACTGAGTCTCCAACATCTTGTTGAAGCTCAGTTGATTCTTGAATGCTGAGGATAGTCCTTCAATCTTTGCATTGATATTCTCTAGGGTCTTGACATTAGCTGACAGCTTCTTGGATAGGGCCTCGTTGATCTTGAGCTGTCTAATGGCAAGTTCTCTCAAGTTGGGCTGATTTCCAGGGTTGCCATTGTTGTTGTACCCTCCTTGAAAGAATGGTCGTTGTTGACCCCAACCTTGACCTCCTGGTGATAGCCATTGTTGTTGTTGAAATTTCCGTTGTTGGTGAGGTATAGGGCATCCTCACGAGTTTTTGGGCAATCATTGCCCATATGACCTGTGTTGCCACAGACTTCGCACATGATGTGAGAGTCTAGGGCATAGGCATTGCCCGACACTTCACCACTGGCTTGTCCATCAATTTTCTGCATTAGGAGGTCCAATTTTGCAGCGATCATGTCCACCTCCTTCAAGGTGTGCATGCCTCGCTGTCGGGTATGGAGACGCTCATCGTTCCATCCCATGTTGGACACCATCTTCTCAATAAGATATTTAGCTTTTGGCACCGTCAATGAGAAGAAGGTTCCTCTTGTAGCAGCATCCAAATGGTCACGAGCTGATGGGATCAGCCCGTTATAGAAGTTTTGAATAAGAAGCCAGTCATCCATCCCATGGTGGGGACAGGCTAGGATGTACTCCTGAAGCCTTTCCCATGCCTTGAGAATAGATTCCTTGAGCTCATGCTGGAAGCTGGAAATCCTTCCACATAGGGCATTGGTTTTGCCCAACGGGAATAATTTGGCGAGGAATGTCGTAGAACACTTCTCCCAAGTGTCTACAGCACTTCAGTTCGCGTAAAGCCACTGTTTCGCTCTCCCAAGGAGAGAGAACGGGAACAGTCTCAGCCAGACCCCATCCGAAGACACGACCTTGATCTTAAAAGTGCTGCAGATCTTGAGGAATTGTTGCAGGTGAGCACTTGCATCTTCGTTAGCCTTCCCACAGAATGGGTTGGCTTGCACCTTAGTGATATGGCCAGTTTTGATCTCGAAGTTCACATCTCCCGTGTTAACAGTGGGCCCAATAGGCACATTGTTAGCAGAGGGAGCTCAGAACTCACGAAGTGTCTTCTGAGCCATTGTCGTTTGGATTGTTGGTGCAGAAATGCTGGCTTGCCTTGCTGCTCGAATCTTCTAAGGAGTAACGACATGGGGTCGGTCTCTCAGAAGAGATTTGGGATCTCAACAAAGTTTTTCGGCAGGCGGAAACCATACATACACTACCCTGTTTTCACATTTAAAATGTGAAAACAAAGAATGGTTATCCTACTAAAATCATACCTTGGGTTCTATCCTATTCACTTAGTCATGTTATGTATCCATTTGCCTTCCTCGGCAATGGCGCCAGAAATGCTTGTTGACGTCTCCTAAGGTATACTAACAAATCATCCCTGGCAATAGTGCCAGAAATGCTTGTTGGTATTACTTACGCCCCATTAACTAAACATCTCCAATTGATGTGTCAGAAGTGCTTGTTAATGGTTCTATTGGATCACAGAGTGAATTTTGCAAGCGCACGGAGATATCATTGTAGCATTTCCCCTTAAGAGTACTGCCAAGGGTGTCATTTATTTGATCCCAACGGAAGGCAGGGTAGAGATATAACAATCATCGAGTGGAAAGGGGTAGAAAGGTCTAGGTAAGAATCTAGTAATGATGGATAAAATAATAGTGGAGGTAGTGTGACACACACAAAAGCTTTCAAGTCTAAGGGGGGTAACAAGATCCTAGAGGTTAGTTAAGGTTGAGAGTTAAGGAGGTACTCCTACTATGCTCTATTGTACATATACATAGTCTAAACTAATTATCCATAAGCTAGATCAATAGTGAATACTTATGATATGTGGTTCAACACATCGGGCACGGGCTTACCCCTAGCAATACTAGGGCGACTCCCGCCAAGAGCCTGTGGCATAGCAAACGTGAATGATTACAAAGGACAGATAGGGTTGTCACCACCTACTGCCTACCTCTTCAATCCGTGGGTCTACGAGACATTTAAAGCTACTTAGCTATCCTAGCACCATGCTAGCATATTAAGTAATTACCTTAAGAGCCTAGGCACAATCCATCCTAAGGCAATGAATTGAATCATCATTGAACCAATGTTGATACACAACATAATTATCCATACTAACCTAGTTATATTATAATCAACTAGACTATAGTGGGGTCTATAGGTTCTATGATAATGAGATATGTTCATGATGTAATAGTCATAGAAGCTATACCTTCCACATACATGGACTCCACAATCAAACAAGAAACGCCTTGCCAAAGTATATGTATAAGTAGAGACTAAAGATACTATCTTTATTATGCATAAAGTCACAAAGACAAGAAAGAATACATGAGCCATACTGTAAGTGCATTTAGGATATCCCTTGTGGGTTTTGGCTAATTGATGACAAACATATGAGATCCTAATGAATCCACTGAGATGATTGCAGGACAAACAAGTGAAACAGCTCGGTGTACACAAAAAGATGAAAAATGAAGTGGTGTTCAAAGAAAGATACTTTGATGAAGCTTGGAAGAACAAATTAGATTTTGAATGTATAGGGAGTGTATGAAATACACACTCCAAGAGCTCACAACTTTGCACGAGGGTAAGGGATTAAAATTAACCTAACTTTCACAAAGCACTGGACTAGTCCGATCATGGACCGGACTAGTCCGTTCATCTTTCTTGAATCCCACTTATAGGGAGACCGGACTAGTCCATGCATCCACCGGACTAGTCCGTTGATGTTTCTGGAGTCTCTCTTATTGAGTGACTGGACTAGTCCGATCATGGACCAGACTAGTCCGTTGAACTTTCTGGAATGTCCCATTCGTGCAGATCGAACTAGTCCGCGGACTAGTCCGATGAACTTTCTGGAGTCACCTACACACAACACCGGACTAGTCCGAGCATGGACCGGACTAGTCCAGCAGACTTCCTGGACTTCAAAATGCACAGGGACCGGACAAGTCCGGACTTGCACCGGACTAGTCCGGTGTTAGGGTTTTTCAATGGCTACCTTCTGGAAACCCTATAAATAGAGAGTCCACAGCTTTCCTAACTACACACACGTTGAATACTGGTCAAACAACAAACCCTAGCGCCGCCACTTCGTCCCAAGAGCCCAAAACACATCTCCCCACACATCTAAAGTGCAAAAAGAGTGAAATCAATTGAACACTTGGATTTGGGATTGGGAGATCGTAGTTCTTTCATTGCGAGCTCTTGGGGTTTGATATTTCTACACTCATACTCTGCATTGTAATACTTTTGAGTGTATTTGATCACTTCTTTCGTTGTAATTCTCGTGGGAGCCCTCAACGTGTGAGGTTGCCCCACAAACATGGTGTTTACCCGTGATAGTGGAATCAAGTCGGCCTTCGTGGTGAATTGAAGAGGGAAAGGGTTGGAGACCTGGCTCTGTGTGAGCTTCCTCAACGAGGACGTAGATCTCGTGGTGAGATCGAACCTCGGGAAAAATTTGTGTGTCTTGCGCCTTATTTCATTTAAATTTTATTCACTAGATCACTTAAGTGCTAAAACATCAACCCAAGGCAATTATAAGTTTTACCTGCATTCTTACATTAATCTCAAATAAAAATATCAGTTGTTCTCATTTCCGCTGCTAATAAACTTAGATTCCCAATCAACACTTGATCAACACACATATTTTTAGCACACCGGACAAGTCCGCCCACACGACCGAACTAGTCTGGCCAACCAAGGTTTGACGATTATATTAAGTGTGCAGGGAATTCAAAAGGCCTATTCACCCCCCCTCTAGGCCACATTCAATTGGTATCAGAGCAAGGTTCTCCACCAACGAGACTCACATCTCTGAGAGATCAATGGCCTCTGAGAAAAACAACGATATCTCGAAGATGAACATTAATGAGGAGGAACAAGAAACTAAAACTTTTGATGTTCTGAAAGAGAGCCCACACGATGATGAAGAAGTGCGACAATTGAAGGCACTTATGAGAAAGAAACTGCTAGGACAAAAGGGAAAAGAAGAAGAGAAGACGACAGGGAGTGGTCATCACGACTACTCCCGACAGCCTTACAACTACAACCATCTCAATTCAAACAACCATTATCTTTCCATTCCTATGGGAAAACCTCCATAGTTTGACGGAAGCGACTATACAATGTGGAAGTACAACATGAAGATGCATCTAATATCCCTAAATCCTAGTCTATGGCACATTGTTTGTGTGACGCCAGGTTCCGAAAATGAACCAAGCTAACGCATATGTGTGCCCAGGATGTTCAACACACATACACGAGTGATTCACAAATGATAAACAGATAATTACCACAGCTCAAATTATTAAATAAGTATTCTTATTACATAATTCATTATATCCTCGAATATAAGCTCTAGTGAATATTAATGACAAGTTCAACTAATGCAGCGGAAATAAACTAATTAAGCAACTAAGCAAACTAAGCAAAAGGGATAGCGCAGCTCCATGCAACACCACATGCAAAGTTGACAGTAGACACGGCCTAGAACTCCGCATTATCGCCATTAAACTCACAATCCTGACCTGCAACTGTTGGGGGGATTGCAAGAGTGAGTACATGTCGTACTCAGCAAGTGTGGAAAGTATGACATGTGGCTGATTCAAATGACGAATGTAATAATGGCTAAGTGCTGAAAAGTACAGTAAAACATTTGAAAAAGCAATGTATCATATTTATGTGAAGTGAACCCATCATAAACCATGTAACCATAATAATACCAGTCCATAAATCACCATTATAACCATAATCAATGTCATAAACCATAATTCCATCCATAACCATAACCATAATCATAACCATAACCATAATATCAACCATAACCATTACCAAACCATAACCATCCCAAATCCCAATTTCCCTCTAATCATGTAGGTCATCCAGGCGCTCATAACCGGGAGCACGGCTATCATGATAGTTTTAATACTCTGCAGAGTTTGTACCATTTTATCCACGTGTTTGTGATTTCATCACCTGTCGGCAACTAAAGAACCTCCCTTATGCCAATTACACTTCCTTTGGTGTATGGCCAAGAGACCACAAAATAGCCTTTACAAAGGGATTACTAGCCTATTTAGACTCCACTGAGGATTCACCGGTGGTGATGCCTCCAACAGAGCACATCTTCAACCAAGGGCCGCCTCTTGAGCCATTCGGATCCCAGGGTAGTCCCGCCAATCATCAACAAACCCAATCCGACTACCCCTTCCCCGAGCATCCATAATGGTCCAAACATCACTAGCAAAGCCCTAATTAATCAGCTACGCCGCACCCATACTTGGCCTCGTGGTGGCACTGTAGTCCTGGCCTATTCTCGCATGAACCGGTCCTTAGATCTAAAGCAAGTAAACCACCATAATATCCAACCCATCCACATACCAGGCTTGCTTAGATCACCCATAACCATATCGTATTGACCAGTTCACATTAACCAGAATATCATTGATGCATAATTAAATGTGTAGTGTTGTTTGCCATCCCAATTAATTAAGTGAATCAAAAAGGTAAAAACCCTTCCCGACTCTCTACCATATATTCCAGGTGACAAGGGTGGTTAAACAAATCTAGTAAACTTCCTACCATAGGATTCCCATCAAATTGACACAAGCATGCAGTTTGCAAACAAAACATTTATTTTAAAAACAGGATCAATATGCTTCAAGGACACTTGCCTTGCTTCGGCGGATAGGGTTGCTCAAGCGCTTCGAAGTCTTGGTTCTCGAAATCCTCGTACACGACTTCTTGAGCACTTCCCTCTACTCGCAATCACACATACAAGAAAACATATACAATCAACATGATGCACACACATTAATCAACATGCGATGATATGCATGCATGCAAAGATCAATTATTAATTAACTATGGTTGTTTATTAATTAGATGCAACTAGTTCATACGTGTTCGTATGAGTTTACTGGGGTTTTAGAGTGAATTAATGCTGCTGAAAATAAAAAGACGATGTAACTAAAATCAATTTACGTCTATTAGATCTAATACGTTTGCTAAAATTCGCATCGGAATGTGGCCTACGGTAGATGTGATGGCTTCGATGATCGCGGGATGGGGACGATGCATAGATGAAGTGGATGCGTAAGGTCCTCCGGCGGCACGATGACGGCGAAGCGACGACGACGACGATCTCCGGTGGACGATGGCGCCCTTCTATATTTCTTCCTCTTCCTCCCCTTTTTTTCTCTCTTTTTTCCTTCCTGGCGGCTGCTCTGGTCTCCTTTTTTCTTTCTACGGCGGCTAGGGTTTCCTGGGCTGCTGCATTGCTCCTGGTGTCCGGCATATACAAAGCCCCGGTCGTATATATAGGCGCAGGCGCGGCGCTAGGGCTGGCGCCGTGGCCGACTCGGCTGCGCACGGCGCGCATGCGAGGCTCGGTCACGCGGGGCGTGCGCGGGTGGGGCCATCCGGGGCAGGTGCGGCGCGGCGCGCGAGGCGCGGAAGGGCGTGCTGGATCGGCGTGGGAGCGCGGGTCGGTGCGGGGCCCAGGCGCGTGGCGCGTCGCGCGGGAGCGGGGCCGCGTGGGCGTGGGTCAACGCCGGGCGGTGCGGGGCCAGGGGGCATGCGGGAGCAGGCGGCGCGTCGGCACCGGTCGGCACGCGTGGCGCGCGCGAGAGGCACGGGAGCTGGCCGGGCAGGGCTGCGCGGGGTTGCTGGCTGGGCCGGCTCGGCCGCCTGGCCAGCAGTCTTTTTTTCTTTTTCTCTTTTTTTTTTCTTTTATTTTTTATATTATTATTGTTATAATATATTTTATTATTTATATTTTTTTTATTTTTTATATATTATTATATATATTATTTATATATACTTTTTTATATATTTTTATTATTATTATTTTTATACTCATTCCGTATTACAAGTTTTAGGCTATAATTATTATTTTCTTTTTCTTCTTTTGCTACTCATATTTGTATATGTATATTTTATGTTTTATATTTTTTTCTCCTAATGTTTAATGCATGATCATGTATGCAATGCATGATGCGAAAATTTAGGGTGTTACAAACCTACCCCCCTTAAAGTGAATCTCGCCCTCGAGATTCGATAGCGTGGAGAAAAGATAGGGAAATTCCTTCTTGAGGTCATCCTCCAATTCCCACGTTGCTTTTTTTTCTGTGTGGTGCTTCCATTGCACTTTGCACCAACGGATCCTCTTATTTATCATGACCCTTTCCTTTACGTCCAAGATCTTGATAGGTTGCTCGACATAGGACAAATCCTCTTGAAGTTCTAAGTCGTCCATCGGCACCTGTTCTTCCGGTACTCTCAAACACTTCTTGAGTTGAGACACGTGAAACACGTCGTGTACATCGGAGGGATACGCCGGCAGCTCAAGTCGATTTGCCACTTCTCCTCGTTTGTAAAAAATCTTGTATGGTCCAATGTAACGTGGTGCGAGCTTGCCTCTTATGTTAAACCTCTTATGACCTCTCATAGGTGACACCTTGAGGTAAACAAAATCTCCTATTTCAAAGGCTAATTTCCTTCTCCTATTGTCCGCATAGCCTTTTTGTCTTGATTGGGCAACCCTCAAGTTTTCACGAATTATCAGGACTTGCTTTTCGGCTTCTTGCAACACATCCAGACCAAATACTTGAGTTTCTCCTGCCTCATTCCAGAATAAAGGTGTCCTACACTTCCTCCCATAAAGTGCTTCATATGGTGACATTTTCAAGCTTGCTTGGTAACTATTGTTGTATGAAAATTCCGCATATGGCAAGCTTTTGTCCCAACTTTTCCCATGCTTTAATGCACAAGCTCTTAACATGTCTTCCAAAATTTGGTTGATCCTCTCGGTTTGTCCATCCGTTTGGGGGTGATATGCCGAACTGAAATTTAACCTTATACCCATAGCTTCATGCAGTTTCTGCCAAAACCTAGAGGTGAACTGAGAACCTCTATCCGAGACTATCTTCTTCGGTACTCCGTGTCAACACACAATATGCTCCATATACAATTCTGCTAGCTTCGCGGTGGTATATGTGGTCTTGACAGGAATGAAGTGAGCTGATTTTGTCAATCGATCCACGATTACCCAAATCGAGTCATATCCGGACTGTGTACGTGGTAATCCAACTATAAAGTCCATACCAATCTCTTCCCACTTCCACTCCGGGATCTTCAATGGTTGTAACAATCCGGCTGGCCTTTGATGTTCAACTTCAACTCGTCGGCACACATCACAAAATGCAACATATTCGGCTATGTCCTTTTTCATGCTGGCCCACCAATAGCATGTCTTTAAGTCCTTGTACATCTTTGTACAGCCGGGATGAATTGATTAAGGTGAGTCATGTGCCTCCTTCAATATTGTTTCCCGAATATGCCTAACATTAGGTACCACAATCCTCTTTCCAAGCCATAAGGTACCCTGTTCGTCCTCATCAAATCTGAATTTTCTTCCTTCTTGGGTCTTTTCCTTGATTTCCTGTATTTCCTTGTCCTTTGTCTATCCTTCCCGTATTTCCTGCTCTAATGTTGGGTTGACTTCCATCGTTCCCATCTCATTTATGAATCCAAGGTTCAACCGTTCAAACTCCTTGCATAACTCAGATGGCACCTATCGGACTGTGAGTTGGTGGCTTACTCCTTTTCGGCTCAAAGCACCGGCCACTACATTGGCCTTCCCTGGGTGATAGTGGATCCCCACGTCATAATCCTTGATGAGCTCCAACCATCGGCGTTGCCTCAGATTCAGATCCGTTTGCGTAAATATGTACTTGAGACTCTTGTGATCCGTATAAATCTCACATCGGTGACCAAAAACATAGTGTCTCCATATCTTCAAGGCGTGTACCACGGCTGCGAGTTCAAGGTCGTGTGTAGGATAATTCAACTCATGTTTCTTTAGTTGCCTCGTTGCATAAGCTACCACATGGCCTTCTTACATGAGCACACATCCTAATACTTGTCTTGATGCATCACAATATATATCAAAATTCTTGCTCACGTCTGGTAATACTAACACCGGCGCGGTTGTCAACTTTTTCTTTAACTCCTCAAAGCTATCCTGACAAGCTTGAGTCCATCGGAATGCCTTCCCTTTCATGAGTAATTCAGTCATAGGCTTGGCTAGTTTGGAGAAATCCTTGATGAATTGGCGGTAATATCCAACCATCCCAAGAAAACTCCTTATTTCCATGACGTTTTGTGGTGGTTCCCACTTCAACACATCCCTCACTTTACCAGGGTCAACGGATACTCCTCCTCCTGAGATGTTATGCCCCAAAAATGGCACCTCTTTCAACCAAAACTGGCACTTGCTGAACTTGGCATACAATTGATGCTCCCTCAATTTCTGCAGCGTAAGCCTCAAGTGTTCCTCATGTTCCTTCTCATCCTTCGAGTAGATCATAATATCATCAATATACACCACAACAAATCTATCCAAGTACTCCATGAAGACCCTATTAATGAGGTACATAAAGTAGGCAGGCGCATTTGTCTCAATGTCTCGATCAGGTGGCATACCTGGCAACTCATCTGGAAACACATCCAAAAATTCACACACTACTGGAATCTCCTCAATTGCGGCACCGTCCATATGATTCAGCTCCAATTGCTTCGGTGCGGTTTGAGATGCTTCAAATTCTACAGTGACCCCTTCCTCATTAGTCAATTTCACCGTCTTTGTGGCACACTCAATAACTCCATTGTGCTTCTCAACCAGTCCATACCAAGTATAATGTCCAATCCTTGAGAATCCAAAACAATGAGGTTGGCGGAGAAGTCTACCCCCCTTATTCTAAGGCTTACTTTTGGACATACTATATTTGTCCTCATCTCTCCTCTAGGAGACTTAACCAACAGAGTAAACTTCATATGAGAGATAGGCAAACTATACTTGGCAACATACTTTGATGCAATGAATGAATGCGATGCTCCAGAATCAAATAACATAGTCGTGGGGTTGGAGTTGGCGAGAAACATACCAATGACCACGTCATCCGCTTGTTGAGCATCCTCCGTAGAGACATGGTTCACGTTGCCACGAGCAAAATTCTGCTATCCACGGCTTCCTTGTGGCTGCCCTCCATTGGGTCTTGGGTTTTGCCTCGGTGCATTGCTTCCTTGACCAAGGCCTGACTTAGGACATTGATACGCAAGGTGTCCAGCTTCTCCAGAAGTATAAAACTTCTTAACTCCACCAGAATTGTTGGGACGAGCTTGGTTTTGAACAATTGCTCTAGGAAAATCAGCACGAGGCGCATAAGGCATCGGAGGCCTAGGTGCTTCCATGACAGGGTGTTGCGGCACAGACGGAGTTGGGCGTGGTGCATAACCAGTGCGCTGAGCAGGAATAGAAGAGCTGTAATATGGCGCATTGGGTGGTGCAAGGCGAGGGCGCACATTACTTCCATGTTGTTGTCCTTGGTATGGCGCCTTCCTCTTGTTGTCTTGCTCCATCTCACGAACCTTGTTCTCCACCACAATTGCTTTGTCCACAAGCTTCTGGAAGTTGGCATAGTAGCAATTGAGTAGTTGCACTTGGATTTCATTGTTCAAGCCTCTCATGAACAAGTATTGCTTCCGGCTGTCCTGACTAACATCCTCAGGCGCATATCTTGAGAGTTGATTGAACTTATTGAGATATTCACTCACGCTTTATATTCCTTGTCTCAAGTTCTCAAATTCTTGCCTCTTCAAGATCATAACACCTTCCGACACATAATGAGAACGCAAACTCTCCTTGAATTCCGCCCAGGTGATCCTCTCTTGATCCTCATGAGCATTGCATAGTGAATCCCACCAATCGGCAGCTGCTCCAACGAGTTGATGAGAAGCAAATAGGACCTTCTCTCGGTCACTGCATTGGACAATAGCAAGTTTCTTCTCCACGGACTTGAGCCAATCATCAGCATCCATAGGGTCAGCGGCTTGAGCAAAGGTTGGCGGCCTAGTCCTCATAAACTCTCCCAATCGGTTATGAGGAGGCGGGGGTGGCGGTGGAGGCATGTGGGGCTGATTGTTGATATTGCCAGCCTGCAGCTGTCCCATAGTCTGTATCATGGTCTGCATGAGCTGGTTTTGCATAGCCAATAGCTGCTCAATGTTGATAGCTCCATGAGCAGGTCCTTGCCCATTGTTGTTCTGAGGTACTCCATTGTTCTCCTCCTCATCATTGACATCCCTCTGGTTGCGAGTCCTCACCATTTGAAGGAAAGCAATAGGTAAGAATTAGAAAACGTCCCCAACTATATGCATCAAGGGATATGAAACTAAACAGCTAGCTACACTAGCCTAGGTGGACATGGAAATGCTAAGGCATCCCAAAAATCCTCTATTAAGCACACAAGCAAACAATATATATAGCAAACAGCACACCAAGCAAAAACACATCGATTCCTTAGTGCTCCTATGTGCTCTAAAGTGTCCATTCTATCTAGGCTGCGTCCTACGGTCAACCTGTGGCTATGATACCAATCTGTGACGCCCGGTTCCAAAAATGAACCAAGCTAACGCATATGTGTGCCCAGGATGTTCAACACACATACACGAGTGATTCACAAATGATAAACAGATAATTACCACAGCTCAAATTATTAAATAAGTACTCTTATTACATAATTCATTGTATCCTCGAATACAAGCTCTAGTGAATATTAATGACAAGTTCAACTAATGCAGCGGAAATAAGCTAATTAAGCAACTAAGCAAACTAAGCAAAAGGGATAGCGCAGCTCCATGCAACACCACAGGCAAAGTTGACGGTAGACACGGCCTAGAACTCTGCATTATCGCCATTAAACTCACAATTCTGACCTGCAACTGTTGGGGGGGATTGCAAGAGTGAGTACATGTCGTACACAGCAAGTGTGGAAAGTATGACATGTGGCTGATTCAAATGACGAATGTAATAATGGCTAAGTTCTGAAAAGTACAGTAAACATTTGAAAAAGCAATGTATCATATTTATGTGAAGTGAACCCATCATAAACCATGTAACCATAATAATACCAGTCCATAAATCACCATTACCAATAACCATAATCAATGTCATAAACCATAATTCCATCCATAACCATAACCATAATCATAACGATAACCATAATATCAACCATAACCATTACCAAACCATAACCATCCCAAATCCCAATTTCCCTCTAATCATGTAGGTCATCCAGGCGCTCATAACCGGGAGCATGGCTATCATGATAGTTTTAATAGTCTGCAGAGTTTGTACCACATTACCCACGTGTTTGTGATTTCATCACCCGTCGGCGACTAAAGAACCTCTCTTATGCCAATTACACTTCCTTTGGTGTATGGCCAAGAGATCACAAAATAGCCTTTACAAAGGGATTACTAGCCTATTTAGACCCCACTAAGGTTTCACCAGTGGCGATGCCTCCAACTGAGCACATCTTCAACCAAGGGCCCCCTCTTGAGCCATTCGGATCCCAGGGTAGTGCCGCCAATCATCAACAAACCAAATCCGACTACCCCTTCCCCGAGCATCCACAATGGTCCAAACAGCTCTAGCAAAGCCCTAATTAATCAGCTACACCGCACCCATACTTGGCCTTGTGGTGGCACTGTAGTCCTGGCCTATTCTCGCATGAACCGGTCCTTAGATCTAAAGCAAGCAAACCACCATAACATCCAACCCATCCACATACCAGGCTTTCTTAGATCACCCATTACCATATCGTATTGACCAGTTCACATTAACCAGAATATCATTGATGCATAATTAAATGTGTAGTGTTGTTTGCCATCCCAATTAATTAAGTGAAGCAAAAAGGTAAAAACCCTTCGCGACTCTCTACCATATATTCCAGGTGACAAGGGTGGTTAAACAAATCTAGTAAACTTCCTACCATAGGATTCCCATCAAATTGACACAAGCATGCAGTTTGCAAACAAAACATTTATTTTAAAAACAGGATCAATATGCTTCAAGGACACTTGCCTTGCTTCGGCGGATAGGGTTGCTCAAGCACTTCGAAGTCTTGGTTCTCGAAATCCTCGTACACAACTTCTTGAGCACTTCCCTCTACTCGCAATCACACATACAAGAAAACATATACAATCAACATGATGCACACACATTAATCAACATGCGATGATATGCATGCATGCAAAGATCAATTATTAATTAACTATGGTTGTTTATTAATTAGATGCAACTAGTTCATACGTGTGCGTATGAGTTTACGGGGGTTTTAGAGTGGATTAATGCTGCTGAAAATGAAAAGACGATGTAACTAAAATCAATTTACGTCTATTAGATCTAATACGTTCGCTAAAATTTGCATCGGAACGTACCGTAGATGTGATGGCTTCGATGATCGCGGGATGGGGACGATGCATAGACGAAGTAGATGCGTAAGGTCCTCCGGCGGCACGACGACGGCGAAGCGACGACGACGACGATCTCCGGTGGACGACGGCACCCTTCTCTTTTTCTTCCTCTTCCTCCCTTTTTTTTCTCCCTTTTTTCCTTCCTGGCGGCTGCTCTGGTCTCCTTTTTTCTTTGTACGGCGGCTAGGGTTTCCTGGGCTACTGCATTGCTCCTGGTGTCGGGCAAATACGAAGCCTCGGTCATATATATAGGCGCAGGAGCGGCGCTAGGGCCGGCGCCGTGGCCGACTCGGCTGCGCACGGCGCGCGTGCGAGGCTCGGTCACGCGGGGCGTGCGCGGGACCATGCGGGGCAGGTGTGGCGCGGTGTGCGAGGCGCGGAAGGGCGCGCTGGATCGGCGTGGGAGCGCGGGTCGGTGCGGGGCCCAGGCGTGTGGTGTGTCGCGCGGGAGCGGGGCCGGTGGGCGCGGGTCAACGCTGGGCGGTGCGGGGCCTAGGGGGGGGGGGGCATGCGGGAGCAGGCGGCGTGTCGGCACCGGTCGGCGCGGGAGCAGGCCGGGCAGGGCTGCGCGGGGTTGCTAGAGGGGCCGGCTCGGCCGCCTGGCCAGCAGTCTTTTTTTTCTTTTTCTCTTTTTTTCTTTTTTTTTTTCTTTTATTTTTTATATTATTATTGTTATAATATATTTTATTATTTATATTTTATTTTATTTTTTTATATATTATTATATATATATTATTTATATATACTTTTATATATATATATATATATTATTATTATTTTTATACTCATTCCCTATTACAAGTTTTAGGCTATAATTATTATTTTCTTTTTCTTCTTTTGCTACTCATATTTGTATATGTATATTTTATGTTTTATATTTTTTCTCCTAATGTTTAATGCATGATCATGTATGCAATGCATGATGCGAAAATTTAGGGTGTTACAGTTTGCACTGGCATAGATATCCCGGACACGGATGAAGAACTCACCCCAGAACAAGAACAAGAGATTCACAGAAATGCACAAGCCGTCGCCGTGATCACATCATCACTAAGTAGAGAGGAATTCACCAAGATTGATGGCTTAGAAAGTGCAAAGGAAATCTGGGATACACTAAAGACAGCTCACGAAGGAAATAGATTGGTTCGTGAAGCAAAAATCGAAATGCTTGATGGAGAGTTGGGGAGATTCGCTATTGAAGAAGGTGAATCACCTCAATACATGTACAACCGGATGAAGGCACTCATCAACAAAATACGTGCCTATGGAAGTAAGAAATGGATGAATCACGAGGTAGTCAAGAGAATGATTAGAGCCTTCATGCCAATAAATGTGACACTTTGCTCAATGATTAGAGAAAGCCCCGGGTTTCACAAAATGACTCCCGATGAGTTGTTGGGAAAGATCATAAACCATGAAATGATGGAGAAAGAGGCACAATACGTCAAAGACTTGGCCGAACTCACTTCCTCCAAAAAGAAGGAGGTTGCTCTCAAAGCAACATGCCGACCCAAACTCAAAGATGCTCGTGAAGATCAAGACGATGGACATACAAGTGACGAGAGCACCGATCTTGATGATGAAGAAATGGTACTCTTTATCAAGAAGTTCAAGCGAATGATGAAAAGAAGACACGGCAACACTCAAACGAAGGCAAAAGCAATGATAAAGGAAAATCCAAGGCTCGATGCACTTGCTACAACTACGGAGAGTATGGTCACTTCATGGTGGACTGCCCTTATGAAGAAAACAAAAAGAAGAAGGAAAAACGATCTGAAGAAAAGAAAAATTTCAGAAAAAGAAGACAAACCCATCAAGCTCACATTGGCAAGGAGTGGGACTCAAACGACGAGTCCTCCTCCGATAAAGAAGAAGAAATGGCCACTATCACAATCAAGAAACCTACTCTGAAGGCCACACTCTTTCCAAACATGGGAGGATGGGACATGAACAACCACACTTTCCTTATGGCTAAGGAAGGCAAGAAAAAGGTACGGCTCACTCCTCCTACGCTAAATTCCTCTATTGATGACTTTGATAGCTCTAGTGATAATGAAGAAATGTTTAGAGGACTAAGTAAAATTGCTCTAAAGAAAATGGAAATGTTGTCGAGCGAAATCTTTGAAAAGGAAGAACTTCTTGACCGACAAGAAGATATGCTCATCCGTGAAAGGAAGAGATATCAAGAAGTTGAAAAGCTTCTCGAGCTTGAAAGAGAGAAGAACGAGTCGCTTGAAGTTGAGCTAGCCTTGAGTAAGGAAACTTACTCAAAGCTAGAAGACTCGCATATTGCAATCAAGGAAGAACTTGCTAACTTGTCAAAAGCTAACAAGATCCTTGAGGTGCAAGTTGAGTCGCTCAAGCAAAGTGACTCCTCTTCCTCCAAGAGCTTCTCCTCCAAAGATATAAGCTCGACAACTATCGGAACTTGCACTTGCTCTAATAAGAAGAATATTATGTCTAATACTTCAACATATCATAATATGCATGCCCCTCCAAGCGGCATCTTTGATAAGGAGAACATCAAATATGCACGCAGTGCATATATGGTCACTAGACCTCCTAATGTCAAAGATGGCCTTGGTTTTGATAAGAACAAACACATGTCTACTTCTAATCATGCTAAGAATAGAATTGTCTTTGTTAAGGAAAAATCCCATGAATCTGAACCACAAATATTGTTTCATACATTTAATGCTTCGTATGTTCTTATGAAAGACAAATATGGAAAAGTAATTGCCAAATATAAAGGGCCACGCCACAAGAACTTAGAAACTTGTGTGTGCCCAAGACTCTTGTGACTAACCTGAGAGGACCCAAGCAAGCTTGGGTACCTAAAACCAAGGAATAATTCTTTTTGCAAGCTTACTCCTCCAGTGGAACAAAATGGGTACTTGATAGCGGATGCACAAATCACATGACCGGAGAGAGAGGTATGTTTGTAGAGTACGAGTACAACAAGGATCCAAGTGAAGGCATATACTTCGGAGACAACAGCCAAGGAAAGGTCCTTGGTAGCGGTAACATTGAAATATCCTCTCAACATACCTTATCAAATGTTTTACATGTAGATTCTCTAGATTATAACCTTTTGTCAATTTCCCAACTATGCGACAAAGGTTACAACTGTTTATTCACTAATGAGGGTGTGACTGTTTTTAGAAGAAGCGATGGCTCCATTGCATTAAAGGGAATGTTGAAGGTAAGCTTTATCTAGTTGACTTCAACAAAGATAAAGCCGAAGTCAACACTTGCTTGGTTGCTAAGACCAACATGGGATGGCTGTGGCATAGACGGCTAGCCCATGTTGGGATGAGAAATCTGCAGAAACTTCTAAAAGGTGGTCACATCCGTGGTCTTAAGGATGTGTTTTTTGAAAAAGACAGGCCGTGCAGCGTGTGTCAAGCAGGAAAACAAGCCGGAACACCACACCCCGCCAAGAATGTGATGACTACCGCAGGACCGCTGGAACTTCTCCACATGGATCTCTTTGGTCCAGTTTCGTACATCAGCATCGGCGGTAACAAATACGTTATAGTAATTGTTGATGATTTTTCAAGATTTACCTGGGTATTTTTCTTGTATGATAAATCAGAAACTCAGGGGATCCTCAAGAAGTTCTTGAAAAGAGTTTAGAACGAATTCTCATCAACCATGAAGAATATCGGAAGTCACAACGGGACAGAATTCAAAAACCTCCAAGTTGAAGAGTTTCTCGATGAAGAAGGGATAAAGCATGAATTATCGGCACCCTACTCCCCTCAACAAAATGGGGTGGCCGAAAGGAAGAACAGAACATTGATCGAAATGGCGAGAACTATGTTGGATGAATACAAGACATCAGATCGATTTTGGGCAGAAGCGGTGAACATCGCTTGCTATGCCACAAATCGACTGTATCTCCATCGACTACTGAAGAAAACTCCATATGAGCTCCTTACCGTGAAGCAAGTTGATAAGTGTGTGCTAGATAAAGAGGAAGCTCCATATGAAGCACTGAAGAAAATGGGACTTGGTGATATCTTAGCACAAGAGCAAACATTCGACTCAAATGCACAAGATGAACCTCAACACGGAGGCAATGATCAAGGGGGAGCTCTTGCACAAGATCAAGGGGAGGAAGATCAAGAAGATCAGGACAATCATGGAAACAATGATCTAGGGGGAGACAATGCACATGAAGATAATGAAGAACAAGAAACTACACAAGCTCCACACCCAAGAGTACACCAGAGCGTGCAAAGAGACCATCCTGTCAATAATATCATCGGAGATATTGCTAAGGGAGTAACTACTAGATCTCCAGTTGCAAATTTCTGTGAATCCTATTCTTTTGTGTCTTTTCTGGAACCATACAGGGTAGAAGAAGCCTTAAGGGATCCAGACTGGGTGATTGCAATGCAAGAGGAGCTGAACAACTTTATGAGAAATGAAGTATGGGAGCTGGTGGAGAGACCAAAGGCGAACATAGTTGGAACCAAATGGGTCTTTCAGAACAAGCAAGATGAACATGGAGTAGTAACAAGAAATAAGGCAAGACTGGTGGCCAAAGGTTATTCTCAGGTCGAAGGTTTGGACTTCGATGAAACTTTCGCTCCTGTAGTTAGACTTGAGTTCATTCGTATTTTATTGGCATATGCTACTCACCATAATTTTAAGCTGTATCAAATGGACGTCAAGAGCGCTTTCTTAAACGGGCCAATCAAGGAGGAAGTTTATGTGGAGCAGCCACCAGGATTCGAAAACCAGAAATATCCTAACCATGTCTACAAACTGCGTAAGGCTCTCTATGGCCTCAAACAAGCTCCTCGAGCTTGGTATGAGTGTCTTAGAGATTTTCTAATTCAGAATGGATTCAAAATTGGTAAAGCTGACTATACACTTTTCACTAAACATTGTGATGATCATTTATTCGTATGTCAAATTTATGTTGATGACATTATCTTTGGATCCACTAACAAATCCTTCTGTCCAGAATTTAGCAAAATTATGACAGATAGGTTCAAGATGTCAATGATGGGCGAATTGAAGTTCTTCTTGGGATTCCAAGTGAAGCAACTAAGAGAAGGTACATTTATAAGCCAAACCAAATATACACAAGACATTCTCAAGAAATTCAATATGGACAAAGCCAAGCCCATCAAGACACCCATGGCCACTAATGGACACCTCGACCTCAATGAAGACGGTCCAAATGTGGACCAAAAGGTATATCGGTCCATGATTGGCTCCTTACTTTATTTATGTGCATCTAGGCCAGATATTATGCTTAGTGTTTGCTTGTGTGCAAGGTTTCAAGCTGCACCTAAAGAGTGTCATTTAGTTGCTATAAAAAGAATCCTAAGGTACCTTGTGCACACATCCAACTTGGGCCTTTGGTATCCCAAAGGATCCAAATTTAACTTGATAGGGTATTCCGATGCCGACTATGCAGGATGCAAAGTCGATAGAAAGAGCACGTCAGGGACTTGTCAGTTTCTTGGTAGGTCCCTGGTATCTTGGTCATCTAAAAAGCAAAACTCCATTGCCCTTTCCACAGCAGAAGCAGAATATATTGCAGCCGGTAGCTGCTGCGCCCAATTACTTTGGATGCGACAAACCCTTAGGGACTACAGCTACAATCTTAACCATATCCCACTTCTATGTGACAATGAAAGTGCTATAAAAATTGCACACAACCCAGTAGAGCACTCAAGAACTAAGCACATAGATACCCGTCATCATTTTCTTAGAGATCATTCATTAAAAGGCGACATTGCTATTTCACATGTTAGAACTGAAAAAAAAAACATGCGGATATTTTTACCAAACCATTGTATGAGAAAAGGTTTTGTGGCTTGAAACGTTGCACACCTGGTTGAAACTTCAAATGTTACATTTTATTGCTAAATCTGCCCCTCACCTCTTTTTATCCTAAGAAAACTATTTTTAATGAAGAAATCTTGGAATTTATGAACATGTTTTTGTGTTGATTGCTTTCTGGTCATAATCACCAAGATTATTTGCAAAACTTGTCCTTGGATCACTATTAGTTATCTCTATATACTCAGCTTTTCCAGGGACACCAGACTAGTAAGGTTTGCCACCGGACTAGTCCGGACAGTCCCTCCTTCTAGGTTTTCCAGGGGCACTGGACTAGTCCGTCCTCTGACCAGACTAGTCCGGTCGGCCGCGTATATAAGAAGTTGGCCGGCCCCAAACCGTTTCAAACCTCCCTTCATTTTGAGTTGAACCCTCACCTCTCAAACCCTAGCCCCCAAAAGTGACTTTCGAGTTGAGCCCTCAAAATCCAAGCTTTCTCCGTGGGAAATCCCCCCCTCGATGAGTTGATACTTCACTCCAAACTCATCCGGACAAATTCGTGCTCCTTCAACGCGAATCTTCAAATCTCGGCACGATGTCTTCAAGCTCCGATGACAGCTCCTTTCATGTTGATGAAGAAGTTGAGCGCGAAAAGGTGAAGAGGGCCAAGGAGAGGTACATGAAGAAAAGGCATGATGTAAATGTGCACTCTCCACCCTCCGATGACAACTTGCCCAAGAAAAGGAGGGTAGTTGTGAAGAAGGCCCAAGGAAAGGCTGGTGAGAGCTCCTCAGGGCCAAAGAGGACTCTCAACAAAGGAAAGGGGATTGCTAGTGGTCCCATTGGACCCCTAAAAATTAAGAATCTAAGTCACCACAACAGGCAGCACTCAAGTAATGATTTCACTGGAAAAGGGGGTGAGCTTGCCGATAGCTTCAGGCAGGTTAATGTGTATGCTCAACCTCGGCAATGCTCAGACCCAAGATTTTGGAGCAACTTCCATGCCGACTACTACGAGCATGTGTACATGAAGATGAAGAATCCCGTTGCGCAGAGTCAATGGGTGAACATTGGGTACATGCATTCGAAGAAGTATCCTGCCTTCCATGAGGTGGTTGAGTCCCTGGAGAGGCACGGACTGAAGGAACTGTTTTCCTTTGAGAATGATTGGAACAATGAGTTCATCACTCAATTCTACTCCACCCTCTACTTTGCTCGTGGTGATGGAGACAGTCTCACTTGGATGACTCATGGTTCCAAGTATAGTGTCACTTATGATGAGTTTGCGAGAATCCTCCACCTTGAACACACCTTGGATCATGATCTTATCATTCACAATCTGCAACCCTTGGAGAAGGATGAGCTCAAATTTCTCTATGACACAAGGATGCCTTATGTCCCTCCCAATATCAATTATTTGAAGCCCTTCTATGTGGTCCTCAACAGAATTTTGAGAAAGACAATAGCCCCGAAAGATGGAGATGCGGGGACTATTCAAGGAACTTTGAGGACCCTAATGAAGGTCTGGTGGGAGAAGGCCGTTCAATGTCTTTGAATACATCTGCAATGACATTGTGAACATCTCAGGGTATGCCCCGTACATCATGTACATGATTGAGAAGTTGACTGGACTTGAGTTCGTCAAGGATGTTCACCATACGTGGTTGAAACCGCAAAAGCCCACTGAGTACACTCTACCTTCGGCTCCTGATGCACCTCCCTCCCCTGATGCTGAGAGGAGGACTAAACAAACTCGGGATGTGAATGTCACAAGATCTTCAGTTGCTCCTCCTAGCTCTGCACCTGCCCATGAATCCTCTGGTGGTGTGCTCAAAATGCTCACCTCTATCTTTGCCTGCTGCCGCAAGATTGAAGTCAGGCAGAAGAAGCATCAACAATATGTCAATGCCAACATCAAAGCTATCTATGACAAGATGGAGATTGAGCCAGTGGGATCCCCGCCCGCCTTTGAGGACTCCGAGGAAGAGTCTGCTCCAGCGAATGATGATGATGGTGGTGAATATGAGGACAGGACCGAGACTGAAGAAGAGAGTGGCGATGAGTGATTCCCCTCAATTTTTCCCTTTTTGGTGCCTTGATGCCAAAGGGGGAGAGATTGAGACTAGTAGCTTGAGACCATCTCTAGTTGGTGTCTTTATGTTTTTGTGATCAAGGACATGTACTTATTTTTAAAAACCTTGTAATGCACTATTTCTTCTTATGTGTGATGCTTATTGTTGCTTGGATGATTATCTCTATGCTCATTATTGATTACCTTTACTTCATCACACCTTGTTAATCACACACCTGTTAGGCACCCCACCATAAGGTGTGTGCATATGTGAGAAGCTTTTTGTGGACTTATCTTTATTCTCATATGTGCACATCTTATGAAAATCAAGATTTTATTCTCAATTGTGATATCTCAAATGGTTGTCATCAATCACCAAAAAGGGGGAGATTGTAAGTGCATTTAGGATATCCCTTGTGGGTTTTGGCTAATTGATGACAAACATATGAGATCCTAATGAATCCACTGAGATGATTGCAGGACAAACAAGTGAAACAGCTCGGTGCACACAAAAAGGTGAAAAATGAAGTGGTGTTCAAAGAAAGATACTTTGATGAAGCTTGGAAGACTAAATTAGATTTTGAATGTATAGGGAGTGTATGAAAGACACACTCCAAGAGCTCACAACTTTGCGCGAGGGTAAGGGATTAAAATTAACCTAACTTTCACAAAGCACCAGACTAGTCCAATCATGGACCGTACTAGTCCGTTCATCTTTCTAGAATCCCACTTATACGGAGACCGGACTAGTCCGTGCATCCACCGGACTAGTCCGTTGATGTTTCTGGAGTCTCTCTTATTGAGGGACCGGACTAGTCCGATCATGGACTGGACTAGTCCGTTGAACTTTCTGGAATCTCCCATTTGTGGAGATCGGACTAGTCCGATGAACTTTCTGGAGTCACCTACACACAGCACCGGACTAGTCCGAGCTTGGACCGGACTAGTCCGACAGACTTTATGGACTTCAAAATGCACAGGGACCGGACAAGTCCGGACTTGCACCGGACTAGTCCGGTGTTAGGGTTTTCCAACGGATACCTTTTGGAAACCCTATAAATAGAGATTCCACAGCTTTCCTAACTACACACACGTCGAATACTGATCAAACAACAAACCCTAGCACCGCCACTTCGTCCCAAGAGCCCAAAACACATCTCCCCACACATCTAAAGTGCAAAAAGAGTGAAATCAATTGAACACTTGGATTCGGGATTCGGAGATCGTTGTTCTTTCATTGCGAGCTCTTGGGGTTTGATCTTTCTACACTCATACTCTGCATTGTAATACTTTTGAGTGTATTTGATCACTTCTTTCGTTGTAATTCTCGTGGGAGCCCTCAACATGTGAGGTTGCCCCACAAACTTAGTGATTACCCGTGATAGTGGAATCAAGTCGGCCTTCGTGGTGACTTGATGAGGGAAAGGGTTGGAGACCTGGCTCTGTGTGAGCTTCCTCAACGAGGACGTAGATCTCGTGGTGAGATCAAACCTCGTGAAAAATTTGTGTGTCTTGCGCCTTACTTCATTTAAATTTTATTCACTAGATCACTTAAGTGCTAAAACATCAACCCAAGGCAATTATAAGTTTTACCTGCATTCTTATATTAATCTCAAATAAATATCAGTTGTTCTCATTTCCGCTGCTAAAGAAACCTAGATTCCCAATCAACACTTGATCAACACACATATTTTTAGCACACCGGACAAGTCCGCCCACACGACCGGACTAGTCCGACCAACCAAGGTTTGACGATTCTATTAAGTGTGCAGGGAATTCAAAAGGCCTATTCACCCCCCTCTAGGCCACATTCACATACCTTTCCTAATGTAAGATTGGGAAGAGAGAGACTCCTTACGCCTTTCCCAATTTGGACTTGGGACTAGAGACTCTCCTCTCTACAACCTCACTCCTCTAAGACTATGGATGATAGTGTATACCATAGAGATGAAGCTCAAGTGGTGTGTGTTGAAGTGAGGGGTAGGGGGTCCTATTTATACTAGTGTTGAGGTCGGTTCCCGCCACCAAAAGCGCGCGAATCAGTCACCATTGACTCCAGGAAGTCGGGAGGAGCCAACATGTGGAGGCTGACCGAGTTTGGTGCAGAGACCAGGTCGACCGACCCCCTGGTTTGGCCAACCTGGTCAACACGAATTCTCATGTGCTTTCTCCAGGTGGCCACCAGGTGGGTCCCATTGATGTATATGGATGATACACCATTGGATCTCCTCGGATACTTCTGTTTGTGGGCCATTTGATCCATGGGATGCCACATGTCGTCGCCTGATTGGCTGGGATGATATTTTATAGGATTGGTCCCTCTACATTTCCTCATTTCCTGCATAAAATGCTGCATACACATATTTCTCCAAGTCCAAGTGGAATTGGGTTAGATAGAAAGGTGATGCGTGCAAGAAATGACAAATCCTTCACATAATTGAGTTAAATTGATGGATGAAATTGGTATATAACATCCATCAACAGAAGGCGTGAACCTTTCTCTTCTATGTGAACAAAGTTTTCCCATCCTAATGCATACCAAATGGAAAAGAATTCAAAATCCATACCTATTTTAGAGATCAAATTCAGATCATAAGATTTTGTATAAGAAATGTCACAATCTTGGAGGAGCTTGCATGCTTGATCTACAACTTCACTTTGTATGTCGAGGTCGTCGTCGTGAAGAAGTTGGTGTGGGTTGCTCCTCTCACCCATGGGAGTGTCCTCTCCTACACTCCTCCTTCGTGAACTTTTTGTAGAAACGAAAGAGGGACGTGCACTTGAGTCTCCACCATGGCTTGAGCTTACAACCTCCATCTTCTTTCCAAACAACCTCTTCATTCCTTTCATGGCCACAACAAGCAAGAACACAACAAGGCAAAAATCAAAATAGGTGATGTTAGTGAAAGGAAAACCCCGACGAATTTTCTCTTGAAGAACTTGAGAGTAATTTGCAAATGCAAATGAAGACAAATCTTTTTGACTTGGGAATTGATCATGAGTACTTCAATTAAGAGCACAAAAACAATGTGATCAAGAGTGACTTTGGGGAGGTATGAAATGAGGTGAAGTGTGAGGAGAAGAGCTCCTCACGGTCACCATTTATAGTGTGCAATCTCCAACGGTCACTAGGGAACCAAATATAGCCGTTGGAGGAAAGAGAGCCAAAATTGTTGTTTCCCCAAGTCGGCTGAACAGGGGGTCGGTCGACCTGACATGTGGGCCCCCCTGTTCCCCCTTATGGTAGGTGGCTCCCCAACGGCTATGAAATTAGCACGTTGGTGAAATACCACTTTTGTAGCTCAGAAAATTGTTTTCCATATAAAAACTCTTTTTCAAAACCCAACAATTTTCTTTATGTGAAAAATAAAGAAATAAAAATGATATTTGAGAATATAAGATTCTCAACTTACAAGGAAAACCAAATATGCAATGGGAAAAATCAAACTAAATGGGGAAAACCAAATAAAGATAAAAGAAAAGCAAGGAAAAGGATAACTACAAGTTTAAACTACTGGCTAGGTCTCACCGCCGTCCGAGGAGATGGACATTCCTCTTTCTTCATTTCCTGACATCTGGGCCTGGAGGGATGGGCTCGTATGGCTTGTCTTGCTTCTTCCGCCATACCTTGTTTGGCGGATTGGTGGACTTGGGCCTTTGGGGAGGCCCGAACTTTTCCTTCTTCTTGTTGTGTCGGCGTGGATGATAAGACGGTTTTTCCGCATAAATCAAATTCCTCATGAATGGAATGAGTGGGTCCACCTTTGGAGGTGTGATTTCGACCTCTTGAATGTTTTTAACATTCGCCCCAATGTGGATCATTGAGCATTGCTCCAATTTTGGGCAAAAGTTAAACTTCTCTTCCTTGCCATTGATATGGAAGTGTATTTCTCCAGCTCCCACATTTATGCGAGCCTTCGCGGTGCTTAGGAATGGTCGCCCAAGAGTGAGATGCGTATCCTTCTTGACCTCCATGTCGAGCACCATGATATCCACGGGTATGAAGCAGTTCTGAATTTTCACCAAAACATCTTCAGCAATACCCGCCGGATAACGGACTGAGGAGTCCACAAGTTGGAGTTGCATTGGTGTTGGAGTAAGTTTTGTGAAGTTCAGTTGGTCGAAGACAACCTTGGACATCACACTCACACTTGCTCCAAGGTAACAAAGGGCCTTGTTAAAGTGGTGTTCCCCAATTAAGCATGATATTGTAGGACATTCAGGGTCCTTCAGCCAGTTGCCTCCTTGTAGAGAAATCATGTTGACATTTTCCACAAGGGGTTTGGGCTGTCCTGACATTTTCCCATTCTCGACAGGAGGAACAGTAGCTGCCAGTTGAGCCAATTGAGTTTCCAACATCTTGTGAAACTTAGTTGATTATTAAAGGCTGACAATAGTCCTTCAATCTTAGCATTAATGCTCTCTAAGGTCTTCTCATTGGCCAACAACTTCTTAGATATAGTCTCATTAATCTTCCGCTGGTTAATGTCAAGTTCTCTCAAGTTTGGTTGATTTCCATTGTTGCCATTGTTGTTGTACCCTCCATGAAAGAATGGGTGTGGTTGGCCCCACCCTTTACATCCTGGGTGATAACCTTTGTTGTTTCCATTGATGGATATATATAAGGCATCCTCATGGGTTTCTGTGTAATCATTTCCCAAATGGCCCGTGTTGCCACATACTTCACAAGTGATGTGAGAGTCTAAGGCATAGGCATTGCCACATACCTCACCATTGCCTTGTCCATCAAGATTCTTCATAAGGAGGTCCAATTTGGCAGCGATCATGTCCACCTCTCAAGGTGTGCATGCCTCGCTGATGGGTACGGAGACACTCGTCGCTCCAAGCCATGTTTGACACCATCTTCTCAATCAAATCTTTGGCTTTGGCCACCGTTAATGATAAGAATGCACCTCTAGCAGCAGCATCAACATGGTTACGTGCGGAAGGGATCAACCCGTTGTAGAAGTTTTGGATAATGAGCAAGTCATCCATCCCATGGTGGGGACAAGCTAGGATGTACTACTGAAGCCTATCCCAAGCCTCACGCATAGATTCCTTGGCATCTTGATGGAAGTTGGAAATTCTTCCACGTAGGGCATTTGTCTTGCCCAACGGGAAAAACATGGTGTGGAATGTCGTAGAAAATTTTTGCCAATTATCTACAGCACTTCGGTTCACATAAAACCACTATTTAGCTCTCCGAAGAAGAGAGAATGGAAACAGCCTAAGAAGGACAGCATTGGGAGATACGTCCTTGATCTTAAAAGTGTTGCAGATCTCAAGGAACTGTTGCAGGTGAGCACTTTCATCCTCGTTAGCCTTCCCACAAAATGGGTTAGCTTGCACCATAGTGATAAGGCGAGTCTTGATTTCGAGGTTTACGTCTCCTGTGTTAACAGTAGGCCCAATAGGCACATTGTTAGCAGAGGGAGCTGAAAACTCACGAAGGGTCTTCTGGGCCATTGGTTTATCGGTTGTTGGTGCAGTTGTGCTAGCTTGTTTTGTCGCTCGAAGTTTCTGAGGAGTAACAACACAGGGTTGATCTCTCAGAAGGGATTCGGGATTTTCAACAATGTTTTTTGACAAGCGGAAACTAGACATACACTACCCTGTTTTCACTTAAAATGTGAAAACAAAGAAGGGTCATCCTACTAAAACCTACCAGGGTCCTATCCTATTCACTTAATCATGCAATACTTCAGCTGTCTTCCCAGGCAATAGCGCCAGAAATGATTGTTGACAGTTCCTACGCACTACTAAAAATTCATCTCTAGCTGTGGTGCCAAAAATGTTTGTTAATAAATTTTAGATTATACATGTAAATTCGCAAGGGCAAGGAAACTATCGATGTAGCATTTCCCCTTGAAGAGTATTCCCAAATGGTGTCATTTATATTCTCCAAAAGGAAGGATAGATGGAAGTAAAACAATCATCAAGTGGAGAGGCTAGGTTGGCCTAGTTAGGGTTCTAGTAAGGATGGATAAATGGTAATGGAGGTAGTGTGACACACACAAGACCATTCTATCCTATGGGGATAATAAGGAGTAAAGAGGGACTAGGCTAAGTGTTAGGTAGAGACTCCTACAATGCTTTTGATGTATATATACATGCTAGGTTAGTTACTAATGATCATGTCAATTATGAATTCTGATGCTAAGTGGATTAACACATCGGGCATGGGTTTACCCCTAGCAATACTAGGACGATTCCCGCCAAGAGCCCGTGGAATAGACGAACGTGGAGGATTACAAAGGACAATGGGGTTGTCACCACCTACTGCCTACCTCTTCAATCCGTGGGAATACGAGACATTGAATGCTACTCTCTATCCTAGCACCATGCTAGCATATTAAGTAATTACCTTAAGAGCCTAGACACTAGCCATCCTAAGGCAATAAACTAAATCATCGTTGAACCAATGTCAATTCATAGCATATGTGATTCATGTGAACATTATCATATCATAGCTAATGAGACTACAGTGGGGGTTTGTAGTGTTTATGATGATATAATGATAATGGTATAACATAATCATAAATACTACTCCTACCACATACATGGAATCCACAATCAAACTAGAAGTGCTTCATTCAAGTATATGAATAATGGAAGACTAAAGATAACATCTTTATTAAGAACAAAGTCACAAATACAAATAGGAATATAAGAGCCATACCTTTTCCATTTGGAAATTGGGAATAAACTCCTACTACTCCTCTCCTACTCTGACTATGGACTAGAGGCTCTCTTCTCTATAGCCTATACTTCTCTAAACCTATGGAGAGTAGTGGATACAATGGATGAATAATGAAGTAGTGTGTGTCGAAGTGAGGGGTGAGGGGTCCTATTTATAGCCTGTAGAAGGGTCGGTACCTGCCACCAAAAGAGCGTGAATCAGTCTTCATGGTGACAAGTGCACCACAGGGAGTCGACATGTGGAAGTTGACCGAGTTTAGCACCAAGAAGGGTTCGGCCAAACCCCCTAGTCGGCCGAACATAAATGTTGACCATTTCTGGTGTGCTTCCTCGGGGTAATTTCAAGTGGGTCCCATGGACTGATATGGGTGCTACACTGTTGGATGGCCTCAGATACTTCTGTTTGTGGACCGTTTGATCCATGTGGTGCCACGTGGCATCGCCTGATTGGCTGGAATGATATTTTATAGGGTCCATCCCCTTGTTTTACTTCAGTTTTGCATAGAATGCCTGCATGCACTACTTTCTCCAAAGACAAGTGGAAATAGGTTAAATAGAAAGAAGATGTGTGCAAGAAATGATATTTCCTTCACATAATTGAGTTATATTGACATGTGAAATTGGTATATAACAGTCGTCAACAAACTCCCCCAAGCTTATCCTTTGCTCGTCCCGAGCAAAGTCAAGACTTTAGGTTGATGATCAAGAGTTGCTACAATGTTCTAATTTTCAAAAGTACCATGTGCACAACAAAATTCTCTACCTAGTATTGCAAAAATTGGCACGATAATTCACCCATCTTGAGTCATTATGGGGCTTATGCCATCTCCTATTCATGGGTGGTCGAAAGACAGAATAGCAAATGGAGCACACAAACCATAGAAATCAAGTTCCACTCAAATTCCGTAGGAGTTGAATTGAGATTTTAAGTATCTCAATTTGATTCTCTCAAGTCTCTCCTTTGTGTGTAGTGGAAATATATCCTCATCAAGACATTTTTCCTAAATTCATCCTACCTCTACATAAGGCTTGTATGTGGAGCTTGGTAGGAAATATAGTAGGCATATTTGCAACACAATATTGCTAAGTCCAAAGAGTAATCCTCAGGAGAAATCAATTCAAAACAATTTGATTCAAGACTTGTGCATGTGTGATGGAACGGAGTGGATGTGGATCTTGACATGACTCCTTTTTGAGTGGACTCTCTTATTTTGCAGGGATGAAACATGATTACTTTTTACTTTTTTTTCTCATGCTTATGATGTAAGCATGCATTTTTTTTCTTTTTCTTATAGCCATGTCTTCTACTCCCTTTTTATGCAAGAAATTCTAGAGAGAGTACTAAGCATGAATGCTATGAAGTTTCTCTTTTTGTTATGGAATGGTGGTATGGTGGAATTTTGCTTACTTTTAGTGTAGAAGTATAGCATATGCAAGTGAAGTCTTGAATTCAAAAAGTAATGAATGAAATCTCACATAGGTCTATACTAGTTTGAAAAAGCTCAATGTTAAGACAAATAGCATATGCATAAGGTCTATCCATGTGATATATCATATGGCTTTGGTAGGTATTTCCAAACAAATGAGAATAACTTAAATCTTGCTAGAATTTCTCTAGAAATCTAAGTTTCACTTTCGGACTAGGAATAGCAGCCCTATCAGTGTATCATATCTCACAACAACTTAGAACGGATTAAGCTTTTGCTACCCACAATTTCCAAATCAAGGCAGCCAATGAGAGCAATATGCCTGAGAGTAGTAAGTTGTAAACTAGAGACTTAGGAAAATTAAAACAGAGCAACTTTTCATGATTTCATCTATTTGAATTACAAACCATTCTTACCGCAGATCATTTATTTATAAAAAAAACAAATTTATCCTAAAATTTATATTTATTATATGCAAGGTGAATGATGGGTAAATGGAAAATAAATATGCAAGGTGTGATATAATTTACCTCAAGTGGGGGTCCTCCCCCAAGCTTGTTCTTCACTCATCTCCGTGTCGAGGGTTGAATTTTTGATGACGGAAGTATGACGCGAGATCGGCTTGTTGTTGTGTGAGACCTATGTGTGCTGAATACATCTGCTTGTACTGAATACATTGGCTTTGATAATATAAGTTCTAAAATTCTGCCAAAATCCCTTTTTATCAAGGTCCAACTCTATCTCCGAGCTTCTGCAAGGTCCGACAATAGGTCCGACTTGCTTTGTCAGGGTCCAACATGTTTTTGGATAGCTCTGGTGAGCTTTGTCTTTAGCTCCAGCTTGTCTTTGATAGCTCTGGCATGTCTTGGTTAAGCTCCCATATGTTTTTTCTAGGTCCGACTTATGTTGGTTAGTTTCGACATGTTTTTCTAGGTCTGACGCTAGGTTGTACTAGCTTTGGTAGGCTCCCGCGCTAGGTTGTACTAGCTTTGGTAAGCTATGGCTCAAGCTCCCGTTAGCTTTGGCAAGATTCAGAGCTTGATCGTAATGTTCCTGTTTTTACTATGAAATGTTTCAAACTTGTTTTATATTGTTTGGAAAGATTGCTTAGTATTCATTGGCTATGTTTTTTGTGTGTTTTGGTTGATATGGTTGATATCGTTTTACTGTGTTTTTGCAAATGCTTATGTGAGGTGCTCAAGTAAGGTGTTGTGTTCAGATCTAATTTGAGTCAAGTCGCGGACTTGGGCTCGTACGGATTGGTTGTTTGTTCATGTGCATGTGTTGCTTGAGTTAAATACATGGCTGGTGATAGGATCCATTGAACTAGTCTTAGGGCAAATATGATGTTCAACAACCAAGTTTAGGAGGAATTGTGGTTGAGTTTGTCGGGAGGTTGTGCAACATGTTTGAATCGAGAACAATGCATATGAAGGTATGATGGACGTCGTTGGAAGATGTTTGCACGTGTGCAAGAAGAGCATGGACGCGGCTACATGGTTCCGGGGCGTGATGAAGAGATGTGAATGTAAAGAATTGGTCGGAAAAGTCCAACCGACTAGGTTATGGACTCAGGCTGAGGCTGAGTTGTGTTTGACTCAAATATTGAATGTTTTGAGTTGGTCATGATGGGATTTCGTGTGGGTCACGAATTTTAGTTGTTTTAGGAATGTGGTATACGTTCCTAAGGTCTTTGGAAGTCTTAAGATTGCTTCTATCTTCGTATAGAAGAGTCTTGAGCTGTTATGCAAAGTTTTGATTCGTGAACTGAGTAGGATTAGAGTCCTATTTAGTTTTGGATTGGCCTAAGGGCTGGTTATATAAGCAAGGGAGGCCAGAGCTCGTGATGCATGACTTTGGGGCTGTTCCACTTGTGTTCTATTGAATAAAATTCATAGTTTAAAGGAACTTTTGTTCCTTGTTTGTCCGATTTGTTTTCTTCAAGTCTTTCTCGTAGAGTTTCTGCATAGCACTACCTTTCTCCGGTGGTTATCCTAACTCGAGTTCTACAGATTCAATTGAAGTGATTATTTTTTAATTGTATTCAAAACTTAATTTTCTATTATCTGTAAAAATTTCACGGTCATTGGATTTGTGGTTTCTTTGCAGTGTTCTAGAACCGTTTTTCTCGGGTAGGACAGATTGACCTTTGTTCCATCTTTCGATCATAACTTGAGTTTCTCTCGACGGATTTGAGTGATTCTTGTTGTGTCGTCTTCGTGACTTGATTCTCTGTGATCTCTATCGCATTTGTCATCGTGAAACACGTTTAGATTAGTCTCACACATGATTTATTTAACAGATTGTTTTTTGCTGAGGGGTTTTCATTGCTTCCGCCGAAAATGTTTTAATCTACCATTCACCCCCCTCTGGTAGCTTAGCACGTGCTCTTCGATCCTACAATTGGTATCAGAGCCACGGTGCTCTAATATTTGTGATTTTCACATGTTCTAATTAATCATCATGGAGAAATACTCCGCAAAACCTTGTGTCTTTAGTGGTATTGATTTTCAGGTTTGGAAGGCACGTATGGAATCCTTCATCCAGGATCAAGGCTTCGCAATATAGGAGAATGTGTACAAGCCTTACGAAGTGTCGTCAAACAATCAAGTTACAGCTACAAATCAGAGAGATGTCGACAACAACAATAAGGCTCGGAACTTGAGCATACAAGGATTAACTCAAAGCAACTTTGACCGTGTTGCACACCGACGATCTACATACGACGCGTGGAAAGCACTTTGCGACTACCACGATGGATCTAACACAATCAAGGAGGTAAAACAAGATATGTTCAAAAAGGAATACATGCATTTTGAGATGCAACCTAGTGAGTCAATTGACGATCTTTTTGCTCACTTTAATAAAATTCTTAGCAACTTGTGTAGCATCAATGTTAATTTTTCAGATGCTAAAAATGCTAGGCAATTACTAAGTGCATTAGACATGTCATTTTGGGAGATGAAAGTCACATCCGTTCGTGAATCTACTGTCATGAGTACACTTACTTTAGATGTGCTATATTCCAAGTTAAAAAATCATGAAATTGATATAATATCACATAAGAATTCCAACAAGTCTCTTGCTTTTTTTCTCAACGTGACGTGCCTAGCTCTGGTCAATCTTCATCTTGTGGTGCACTTTCTTTGTTTTCCTCTCTAACCCTTGAACAGATTGAGGAGTTTCAAGAGGAGGAGCTGTCACTTCTCTCTACTAGGTTCTCAAAAGCATTGCAAAATGTTATAACTAGAAGGAGAGGAAGCTCCGGACCTCAATGATGCTTCAAATGTGGAAAGACAGGACATTTTCATTCAGATTGCCCTAACCTTTCAGGTTCTACTTCCCGAGATGAAAAGCAAACAAGGACGAAGTACTCCTCTGCAAACGATAAGAAGAAAAAGAAGGGTTTCACAGGACGTCAATTGGTGAGTAGTTTTATCTCCGCACTTTAAGAACTTGGCTCAACCAATGTGGACATTGGAAGTGTCAAAGATGAAGATGATTTGGCAAACTTTGGCTTCATGGCGGGCAAGTAAAGATCAAGTATGGAGAATACTGAACACAACAGTGATAATGAAGAGGTTACCTACTTGAGGAAGGAGAAAATTTTAATTGTGGATTCAGATTGCTCACACCACATGACCGGTAACAAAGATTGGTTCTCCTCCCTCTCTTTTGTTTCACGTGTAGAGAATGTTACTTTTGCCGATAATGCTTCAACTCCTATAATTGCTAAGGGTTCGGTTAGAGTAAATGATCACTATAGTTTGAAGGATGTGGAACTTGTCAAAAATTTGAAGTGCAACTTGCTTTCTGTTTCACAATTGCTAGATGAAAATCTGGAAATTATTTTCAATAAAAACTGCTGCAAAGTTGTAGGTTCAAATAGTTAGCTTATTTTTAACATGTCTCGGTTTGGAAGAGTTTTTAAAGCTGATTTTGATATGTTTTCCTCTAAGCATATGTGTCTAGCTGCTAATGATTCAAAGGACTTATATTTTTGGCATCGTAGACTTGGTCATGTAGGCTTTCATCATCTAATGCGTGTTAGTGCTCTTGAGCGCATGCATGGGCTGCATAAGCTTAAAGGGGACAAAGAAATTGTGTGCTCTTCTTCTAGACATGGTAAGATGGTTGTAGGTTCACATACTCCTCTCACAACGATCATGACAACTGAACCGGGTCAACTTTTGCACCTTGACACCGTAGGACCTTCACGTTTTCAATCCTTCGGAGGTAAATGTTGTGTTCTTGTGATTGTTGATGATTATTCTAGATACTCCTGGGTTTACTTTATGGCATCTAAGAATGAAGCTTTTAGTCACTTTAGAACTTTATTTCTTAGATTATCAATTTATCACCCAGGATCTTTAAAAGCAATTAGAAGTGATAACGGAACAAAATTTAAAAATCAATCTTTTGATCACTTTTGTGCTGAAAATGGAATAGATCATCAATTTTCTTCACTAGTACCTCAACAAAACAGTATTGTAGAAAGAAATAACAGAACCTTAGTTGAAATGGCTAGGACCATGCTTGATGAATATCAAACTCCTAGGAAATTTTGGGCGGATGCGATTGCAACTGCTTGTTATGTCTCAAATCATGTTTTCTTGTGCGCTAAGCTAGGTAAAACACCATATGAGCTCCGATTTGGACATAGGCCTAGTGTTACACACTTTCGGGTCTTTGGTTGCAAATGCTTTGTTAAGAAACATGATAATATTGATAAATTTGAACCTAGATCCATTGATGGCATGTTTCTTGGTTATCCATCTCCTACTAGAGGCTATCGTGTGCTTTTACTTGGCACTAACAAAATTGTGGAGACCTGTGAAGTGTCTTTTGATGTAGCTAGCACAGGTACTAGCTCAAACATTGCAGGTCCGGATCCATATCTGCAGGGGGAGAGCATTTTCGTTGAAGATGAGGAAAAAGTGGTGCTGCTGCCCGAAAATTCAACAACTAATGACATTGTTCCAGCTCCTGACTTTTATTCACAGCCAACACCGACGACCACCATTGCTTGTCCATATGCTCCTCAAGTCACAAGCTCATCGATTTGTGATGAACATGAAGAAGACGAAGCTTGTGAAGTGTCCACTCCCCTCCAGGTTCTCAAAAGTCATCCTCCACAACAAATTATTGGAAGCTTGCACGAACGAGTCACACAGTCCAGGTTTTGCGATCCAAACTCTCATGCTCATTTTGCTTTTGTTGCTTCTTTTGAACCCAAAGATATATCACACGCACTCACTAATGAATCTTGGATTATTGCCATGCAAGAAGAGTTAGAGAATTTTGAAAGAAATAATGTTTGGAAACTTGTTTCTCCACCTCATGGTCACACTTTAATTGGAACTAAATGGGTGTTTAAAAATAAACAACATGAGGATGGGGTTGTGGTTAGGAATAAGGCTAGGTTGGTTGCTCAAGTTTTCACTCAAATTGAAGGTCCATATTTTGATGAAACTATTGCTCTTGTTGCTAGATTGGAAGCCATAAGAATCTTGTTAGCTTTTGCTGCATCTAAAGGTTTTAAGCTTTATCAAATGGATGTTAAAAGTGCTTTTCTTAATGGCTACATATATTAGGAGGTTTATGTCAAACAACCATCGGGTTTTGAAAATTCACATTTTCCAAATCATGTTTATAAATTGTCCAAAGCCTTGTACAGTCTCAAACAAGCCCCTAGAGCATGGTATGATAGGTTGAAAACATTCTTACTTGAAAAGGGGTTTACCATGGGCAAGGGTTATAAAAACTCTTTTTGTGCTTAAGCATGGCAATGACTCATTATTCGTTCAAGTGTATGTGGATGATTTTATCTTTGATTGTGCTTCTCATGATCCCGTGTCCAAGTTTTCAACTATGATGAGTTCAGAATTTGAGATGAGTATGATGGGAGAACTCACGTACTTTTTGGGGCTCAAATCAAGCAAAACAAGGAGGGTACCTTTGTGCATCAAACAAAGTATACAAAAGATCTCCTAAGGCGCTTCAACATAGACAAAAGCAAGCCTCTTCGGACACCAATGGGAACAACAACAACACTTGAACTTGATGAAGGTGGTGAATCTGTGGATCAAAAAGAGTATAGAAGCATGATCAGATCACTTTTGTACCTCACGGCATTAAGACCGAACATACAATTCAGCGTATGTCTTTGTGCATGGTTTCAAGCCACCCCACGTGCTTCACATCGTCAAGCCATCAAAAGGATTCTCAGGTACTTACATGGAACTCAAGAATTTGGCATTTTTCTTCCTTCTCCTCAACCATTACTTTGAAAGCTTTTTCGGATGCTGATTTTGGGGGTTGTAGGATTGATAGGAAAAGTACTTTCGGTGCGTGTCATTTTCTTGTTAATTCACTTGTTGCTTGGTCCTCTAGAAAACAAAACTCGGTTGCACAATCCACAACTGAATATTAATATGTAGCTGTTGCTAGTGCTTGCTCACAAATTCTTTGGATTGTTCAAACACTTAAGGACTATGGGGTTGATCTAGATAGTGTTCCACTGTTTTGTGATAACACTAGTGCCATTTGCATTGCTAAAAACCCCGTGCAACATTCCGAAACTAAGCACATTGACATTAGGTATCACTTTCTCCGTGGTAATGTTGAAAAAGGAAACATTGTGCCTCACCATGTAGATACCGAACAACAATTGGCTGACCTTTTTACAAAACCTTTGGATTTCAATCGTTTTTGTTTCAGTCGTAGTGAAATAGGGGTTATGCATCCTCATGGATTACGTTGAGGGAAAGTTTTCAAAACTTGAGAAGTCTATGTGTGAATCTGAAATTAAAATAATATGAGCATAGTATTTCATACATATATGACTTTGAGATTCCTTTTAAATGCTGAAAGTTCTTATTGCATTACTCGTGTTATACATTTTGTAGTTTTTGCCATGTCTAGTGATTGGAATAATTACTTACACTAAATCTGGTCATGGTCGAACTTATTTGCTATTTTGAACTTGTTGCATGATCACAAGTGCTTTTAATCATAATGAGTTAATCAAGTAATCAACTCACATGTTGAGTTTTATGAACAAATAAATTGATAAAAGATCGCACTTCTTCTTTTGGGATAACTTATCATTGCACTTAGTATGAACTTGGAAGAAGTTGTGTATGACTAAAACTATGTCCTTAAGCTTCTGATTGTCAAATGACATAGGCTTGGCTTGGTTGGTTAGAATAAGGCAGACACACATATAATCTCTTGCAAATATCATATGATCTAAATTTGTGCTTTGAAAAGTAATAAAATGCATCAACAAGTGTCATGCTTTCAGGTATTGAAATAACTAAGTTTGTGAGATCATGACTTACTTAAATTGAAAATTATATTTGATCTCTAGCATGGCTTACACTACTTTATGTATCTCATTGTTGTGATAGTGTAAGTTACTGGATAGTATGACTTCGATGAGCTTTGTTTTATATGTATATGTTATAATATACTCATAACAATTAATATTTCTCTTTTGTACCTTGTTGAATACATTGTAAAACTGGGAGAGATAATATGTGAATTTTTAAGGATAAGTATGCAAGGGGGAGAAATTGATTACACATTGCACATATTCATAATTATTTGGCACGATTCTTCTCAGGGGGAAAATTTGTTTTTCTTCTCATTAACTTCTGTTTTACAAAGGGGAAGAAATTGTTTTCAAAACTTTTAATGTGAATTAGCCAATGTTCGGATCTTAAGTGGTGTTGCCAATGCATTCATCAAGGGAGAGATTGTGAGACCTATGTTTGTTGAATACATTGGCTTGTTCTGAATACATTGGCTTTGATAATATAAGTTCTAAAATTCTGCCAAAACCCCTTTTTAGCAAGGTCCGAATCTATCTCTGAGCTTCTGCAAGGTCCGACAATAGGTCTGACTTGCTTTGTCAAGGTCCAACATGTTTTTGGGTAGCTCCGGCGAGCTTTGTCTTTAGCTCCGACATGTCTTTGATAGCTCCGTCATGTTTTGGTTAAGCTCTAATATGTTTTTGCTCGGTCTGACTTATGGTTGTTAGCTCCGACATGTTTTTCTAGCTCTGGCGCTAGGTTGTACTAGCTTGTGTAGGCTCCGGCGCTAGGCTGTATTAGCTTTGGTAAGCTCCGGCTCAAGCTCCGGTTAGCTTTCGCAAGATTCAGAGCTTGATCGCAATGTTCCTTCTTTTACTATGAAATGTTTCGAACTTGCTTTACATTGTTCGAAATGACTGCTTAGTATTCATTTGCTAAGTTTTTTGTGCGTTTTGGTTGATATGGCTGATATCGTTTTACTAAGTTTTTGCAACATGCTTATGTGAGGTACTCACGTAAGGTGTTGTGTTCAGATCTAATTTGAGTCAAGACGCGGACTTGGGCTCGTACGGATTGGTTGTTTGTTCATGTGCAGGTGTTGCTTTGTGATGCCCGGTTCCGAAAAAGAACCAAGCTAATGCATATGTGTGCCCAGGATGTTCATCACACATACACGAGTGCATTCACAAAAGAGTATACAGAAAATTACCACAGAATAAGATTAATTAACCAAATTTTATTAAGCAAACCATATTAATCTCGAATACAAGCTCTAATGAATATTAATGACAAGTTCAACAAATGCAGCGGAAATACACTAATTAAGCAAACTAAACAGCTAGGCATCATAAGCAATAGGGTATAGTGCAGCTCCAATCAACACCACAGGCAAGCTGACGGTAGACACGACCTAGAACTCCGCATTATTGCTATTAAACTCCCAATCCCGACCTGCAACTATTTGGGGGGATTGCAAGAGTGAGTACATGTCGTACTCAGCAAGTGTGGAAAGTATGACATGTGGCTGATTCAAATGACGACAATAATAATGGCAAAGTGCTGAAAAGTACATTAAAATATTTGAAAAGCAATATATTATATTTATATGAATCAAACCCATCATAGGCCATAAGTAATATCATAATACCAGTCCATATTCCATATCCATCATCATATACCAATATCCATATTCAATACCAGAGTTCAATTCATAACCATCCATAACCATTACCAAACCATAACCATCCCAAATACCATCCCAATATCGAGTTCCTTCTAATCATGGAAGTTGCCCAGGTGCTCATAACTGGGAGCACGGCTATCATGATAGTTTTATTTAACTCTGCAGAGTTTGTATCACTTTACCCACAAGTTTGTGATTTCATCACCCGTCGGCGACTAAAGAACCTCCCTTATGCCAATTACACTTCCTTTGGTGTATGGCCGAGAGATCACAAAATAGCCTTTACAAAGGGATTATTAGCCTATTTAGACCCCACTGAGGTTTCACCGGTGGCGATGTCTCCCTCAGAGCACATCTTCAACCAAGGGCCCCCTCTTGAGCCATTCGGATCCCAGGGTAGTCCCACCAATCATCAACAAACCCAATCCGACTACCCCTTCTCCAAGCATCCACAATGGTCCAAACAGCACTAGAAAAGCCCTAATAATCAGCTACGCCGCACCCATACTTGGCCTCGTGGTGGCACTGTAATCCTTGCTTATTCTCGCATGAACTGGTCCTTAGATCTAAAGCAAGCAAACCACCATAACATCCAACCCATACACATACCGGGTTTGCTTAGATCACCCATTACCATATCATATTTAACCAGTTCATGTTAACCATAATCTCATCCATGCATAATTAAATTGAGCGGTATAGTTCTTTCCCATCCCAGTTGATTAAGCGAAGCAAAAAGGTAAAAAGCCCATCCCGACTCTCTACCATAATTCCAGGTGACAAGGGTGGTTAAATAAAACTAGTAAACTTCCTACCATGTAATTCCCATCAATTTGACACAAGCATGCAGTTTTGCAAACAAAACATTTATTTGAAAAATAGAATCAATATGCTTCAAGGACACTTGCCTTGCTCTTGCGGTTGATTATGGTCAAAGCCTTCAAACTCTTGGTGTTGTAGATCCTCCACGGCACTCTCTAGCGCAAATCCGTCTAATCCACACAATAAACATACAAGACAAGAAACACAATCAAAGAGTGCACATATATTACTCAATATGACATGACATGCATGATTGATGCAAATGCAAGGTAGAACTTGTTACTAGATTGTATTAATGGTCAATAACTAGTTCTAATAGCTTTTAACAAGTTTATACAGGTTTGGAGTTGATTAGATCAAACTTTAGAATCAATTCAACACAATTTAGCCAGGAAGACCGGACTAGTCCGCTAGGGACCGGACAAGTCCGCACTCTGCGAGATCAGCAGATTAGGGTTTTTTAGATCGATGTAAATTTTGAGATTAGGGGTTGAATTCTCATACGGAAAAGAGAATAGAAGGTATACTAGGTTTTTAGGACTCCAATGAATCAAGAAACATGGAGGTAGCACTTGGATCTTGGTGATCTACGGTTGGTGATGAACTTTGAGGTGAATTGGTGATGAAGAACGGAAGTTTGGTGGAGATCTTGATCCTCCTTCGTTTCCTCCTCTTCTTCTTGCTTGAGATCTTCTCCTCCCTCCTTGGTGGTGGCTCTCCACGAACTAGGGTTTGGGTGGGTGGAAAAGTGGCAAATAGATGTCAAACCAAGGGGTGGGGTTGTTTATAGAGGTAGAGGATAGGGTGAGATGGATTTCGAGTTTGGGATGAGTAGAGGCCGGTTTAAGTCCCTCATGGGCTATAAAATGGGTTAGGCATGACGTCCCCAGGCCCACTTAACGTGAAACCCAAGAAACAAGTCGTAAAGCAAAAGATGAACTCGGAGTCGCGAAATATCGGACAAGTCCGGAAAGGACCGGACTAGCCTGAAGTCGTCCAGAGAGAAAATCGGACAAGTCTAGCCAAAAATCGGACAAGTCCAGCTTTAAACAGAGAGGAAAACGGACAAGTCCGCTGCAACACCGGACTAGTCCAGAAAAGTCCAAGGACTTAACAATTTTTCAAGGATTCTTGGAATATCGGCTTAGTCCGCACAAAATCAGACAAGTCCGAAAGTTTCCAAAGCCAAAATCGTACTAGTCCGCAGCAAAAATGGACAAGTCCATTTTTAGTCAGAGAGAAATCGGACTAGTCCTCAGTAAAATCGGACTAGTCCGCACTTTCCTGCATTTTAAGTGCGGTTTTGTTCCAAATCAATTTTAAACGCTCCAAATAAATTTTAAACTCGTTCCTCTTGTTGTGGGTTATTGTTAAATATGTATATGAGTGTATGTAGGGCATGATGCATGAAAATAAGGGTGTTACATGCTTGATTTCAATACATGGTAGGTGACAGGATCCATTGAACTAGTCTTACGGAGAAGATGAGGTTCAACAACCAAGTTCAGGAAGAATTGTGGTTGAGTTGATCGGGAGGTTGCGCAACATGTTTGAATCATTGGGAGGTTGCGCAACATGTTTGAATCAAGAACAATGCATATGAAGGTATGGTGGACGTCATTGGAAGATGTTTGCACGTGTGCAAGAAGTGTATGGACGTGGCTACATGGTTCTGAGGCGTGATGAAGAGATGTGGACGTAAAGAATTGGTTGGAAAAGTCCAACGAACTATGTTATGGAACTCTGGCTGCGGCTGAGTTGTGTTTGACTCAAATATTGAATGTTTTGAGTTGGTCATGATAGGATTTCATATGGGTCACAAATTTGAGTTGTTTTAGGAATGTGGGATACATTACTAAGGTATTTGGAAGTCTTAAGATTGCTTTTATCTGCGTATAGAAGAGTCTTGAGCTAATATGGAAAGTTTCGATTCGTGAACTGAGTAGGATTAGAGTCCTAATTAGTTTTGGGTTGGCCTAAGGGCTGGTAATATAAGCAAGGGAGGACAGAGCTCGTGGTGCACGACTTTGGAGCTGTTCCTCTTGTGTTCTATTAAATAAAATTTGTAGTTGAAAGGAACTTTTGTGTCTTGTTTGTCCGACTTGTTTTCCTCAAGTCTTTCTCGTCGAGTTTCTACACAGCACTACCTTTCTTTGTTTGTTTTATCATAACTCAAGTTTTACAGATCCAATTGACGTGATTCTTTTTTGCTTGTCTTCAAAACTTAATTTTCTTTCATCTGTAAAAATTTCACGGTCATTGGATTTGTGGTTTCCGATCTACACGAGTTTCTTTGCAGTGTTCTAGAACTGTTTTTCTCGGGTAGGACAGATTGACCATTGTTCGATCTTTCGAGTGTAACTTGAGTTTCTATCGACAAATTTGAGTGATTCTTGTTGTGTCGTCTTCGTGACTTGATTCTCTCTGTTATCTATCACCTTTGTCATGGTGAAACACATTTATATTTGTCTGACACATGATTTATTTTACAGATCATTTTTCTGCCGAGGGGTTTTCATTGCTTCCACTAAAAAAGTTTTAATCTACCATTCACCCCCTCTGGTAGCTTTTCACGTGCTCTTCGATCCTACATGTTGTTGTAGCATGGAGTTGAGTTTGATGAATTGAGTGTCCATGTGTTGTTGCTAGTCTTGGGTACGTTGGACATGTCCTTGGAGAGTGTTGTAGATGTCACCTATTCTTAATTCAAGCTCATCCATATGTCTATTGAGATCCGTCATTTCTTGGCTATAGTCATGATGACTTTTAGTCGAAGAGGAACACCATCTTCTCATGGACGATGGAGGCAAGCTGCTAGAGCTTGAAGTGGATAGGGGCGGCTCCCATGTGTCACCTGGCCATTCATGCCAAGATGGACCTTCGGTCTCATACGATGGAGGTTGAGTCTATTCGGGTGCATCACCTGTTGGGCTCTCATCCTCTTTGTACCCATGGACCGTGGAGGTTTTCGGAGGCATAACCATTGTCCTTGTACGACTTCTATGTTTCCCATTGACAAATCTATCAGACAAACTTTCATTTGTTGAATAAAAAAAAGTTACCCTGCCAGAGACATTACTTCTTCCAGCTTCCTCAATGGGAAGAAGGTCAATGGTTAGCCTCCAGAATTTGTACAAATGATATTCTGGGTTAGGTAATCAAATTTCATTGACAAAGCTGGGATAATAAAATAACAAAGAGCCATCTTGATCATGCTTAAGGGTATGTCCTTGCACTAAATAATATTTATCAATTAATTATCTTTCATTTCCAATATACTCAAATGAAGAATATCCTAGTGCTCCTACACTAGCAGCAATACGGGTAATCAATGAAGTACATTCAATTGGCCTCACCCTTGGAATGTAATCTAACCATTGTGTCATCATGGCAATAACTGGAGTAACTTTTATCTTTTTAGTAATGGCAAAAAAAAAATTCAGCTCATCATCACACACTACCCTTACATCTCCTCTAGGGAACATAGTCATAGCCACCCATCTATGCATGAAGCGCAAAGTAGGGTTGTGCAAGTGGATATTCCTAGCTGCACTACATCTGACCTCACCAATAAAATCTTGCCAAAAACTTTGTTTGTTAAATTTGGGCAAAGTGTCCAAATCTGGCAAACAAAGTTTATGGAAGCCTAGAATTTCACTTAATTCTTTCCATAGGATGTTGTACTCTTTTTGAAATAATCTAAAAGTGATGCGATCAAATCCTATCTTGAGTGTGCAAAGGAATTGTATGGAGAGAAGGCACGAACCTTTCTCCTCTATGTGAGGAAAGTTTTCCCATCCTAATGCACGCCAAATGGAAAAGTATTTGGAATCCATACCTATTTTGAAGATCAAATCCAGATCATAAGCTATCGTATGTGAAAACTCACGATCTTGGAGGAGCTTGCATGCTTGATCTTCAACTTCACTTTGTATGTCGAGGTCGTCATCCTGAAGATGTCGGTGTGGGTTGCTCCTCTGACCTATGGGAGCGTCCTCTCCTACACTCCACCTCCGTGAACTAGGTGTAGCAACAGAAGAGGGGCGTGCACTTGAGTCTCCACCATGGCTTGAGCTTGCAGCCTCCTTCCTCTTTCCAAACAACCTCTTCATTCCCTTCATGGCCACAACAAGCAAGAACACAGCAAGGCAAAAACTCAAAAGAGGTGATGTTAGTGAAAGCAAAACCCCAACGAATTTTCCCTTGATGAACTTGAGAGTAATTTGCAAATGCAAATGAAAGCAAATATTTTTGAGCTGGGAATTTATCAAGAGTAATTCAATGAAGAGGAAGAAAACAATGTGGGCAAGAATGCCTTAGGGGTGAAACAAATGAGGTGAAGTGTGAGAAGAGCTCCTCACATTCACCATTTAGAGTGCACAATCCCCAACGGCCACTAGGGAACCAAATGTAGCCGTTGGAGGAAAGTGAGCCAAAACTGCTCTTTCCCTTGTCGGTCGAACAAAGAGGTCGATCGACCTGACAGGTCCCCCCCCCTATTCCCCCTTTTTGCAGGTGGCTCCCTAGCGGCTACGAAATTACCACGTTGGTGAAATACCACCTTCGTATCTCAGAAAAATATTTTTCGAAATAAAAACTCCTTTTTCAAAACCCAATAATTTTCTTTATGTGAAAAATGAAGAAATAAAAATGATATTTGAGAATATAAGACTCTCAAGTTACTAGGAAAACCAAATATGCAGTGGGAAAAATTAAACCACATGGGGAAAACCAAATAAAAAGAAAAGAAAAGAAAAGAAAAGGATAACTACCAATTTAACCTATTGGCTAGTCTCACCACCGTCCGATGAGATAGACATTTCCTCCTTCTTCATTTCTTGACATTCGGGCTCAGAGGGATGGGCTCGGACGGCTTGTCTTTCTTCTTTTGGCATAGCTTCTTTGGCGGCTTGGTGGACTTGGGCCTTTGGGGAGGCCCGAACTTCTCCGTCTTTTTGGGGTGTCAGCGTGGATGATAAGATGGGTTTTCCGCATAAATCAAATTACTTATGAATGCAATGAGCGGATCCACCTTTGGAGGTGTGATTTCGACCTCTTGAATTTTTTTAACATTCGCCCCAATGTAGATCATTCAGAATTGCTCCAATTTTGGGCAAAAGTTAAACTTCTCCTCCTTGCCATTGATATGGAAGTGGATTTCTCCAACTCCCACATCTATGCGAGCCTTCGTGGTGCTTAGGAATAGTCGCCCAAGGATGGGTAGTGTATCCTTCTCGACGTTCATGTGGAGCACCACGAAATCCATGGGTATGAAGCAGTTTTGAATTTTCACCGGAACATCTTCAATAATACCCCCCCCCCAGATAACAGACTGAGGAATCAGCCAGTGGGAGTTGCATTGTTGTTGGAGTAAGTTCTGTGAAGTTCAACTGGGCGAAAAGCACCTTGGGCATCACACTCACACTTGCTCCAAGGTCACAAAGGGCCTTGTTCAAGTGGTGTGACATTGGATCTAGAAATTTTCCTTTTCAACATAACAATTTTCGATTCCAATTTAGCATGATATTGTAGGACATTCAGGGTCCTTCAGCCAGTTGTCTCCTTGTAGAGAAATCATGTTGACATTCTCCATAAAGGGTCCGGGCTGTCCTGGCATTTCACCATTCTCCACACGAGGAACAACAGCTTCTAGTTGAGCGAACTGAGTTTCCAACAACTTATTGAAACTCAATTGATTCTTAAAGGATGACGATAGTCCTTCAATCCTAGCATTATTGCTCCCTAGGGTCTTGTCAATAGCTGACAACTTCATGGACATAGCCTCATTCATCAGTTGGCCAACGACAAGTTCTCACAAGTTGGGTTAATTTCCATTGTTGCCATTGTTATTGTACCCCCCTTGAATGAATGGGTGTGGTTGGCCCCACCCTTGACCTCCTGGATGATATCCATTGTTGGCTACTTATAAGGCATCCTTACGGGTTTCGGAGCAGTCATTGCCCAAATGGCCCATGTTGCCACATACTTCACAAGTGATGTGAGAGTCTAAGGTATAGGCATTACCATATTGTGAGACCTATGTGTGCTGAATACATTAGATTTGACAATAAAAGTCTTGAATACTACCAAAACATTTTTTCAACAAGGTCCGACTCTAGGTCCAAGCTCCAGCAAGGTCCAACAATAGGTCCGACTTGTTTTGGGTAGCTCTGACAAGCTTTGACATAAGGTCCGACTTGCTTTGTCTAGGTTCGACATATTTTGGCTAGGTCCGACATGTTTCGGTGCTAGGTCTGACTAAGCTTTACTAGGCCCCGGCCCTAGGTCCGACTAGCTTTGGTAAGCTCCGGTCAAGGCCGAGTTAGCTTTGGCAAGTTCTGGAGCTTGATCGCAGTGGTTCTTCTTTTAACTTGCAATGTTTTAAACTTGCTTTGCCTCCATAGAAAGTTTGCTTAGTATTCTTTTACTAGATTTTTGATGCGTTTTTGTTGATCATGGTGGTTAATGTTTTGCTATGATTCGCAACATGCTTATGTGAGGTGCTCACGTGAGGTGTGATGGTTTTCATAACTAACGAGAGTCAGGTCGTGGACTTGTGCTCGGAAGTATTGGTTGTTTGTTCATGTGAAGTACTGGAGGTTCAACAACCATGTTCGGGAGGAATTGTGGTTGAGTTGATCAGGAGGTCGTGCAGCATGGTTGAATCAAGAACAATGCATATGAAGGTATTGTGGATGTCGTTGAAGGTGTTTACACGTATGAAAGGAGTGCATGGACGTGGCTACATGGTTCTGAGGTGTGATGAAGATATGTGGACGTAAAGAATTGGACAGAAAGGTCCAATCGACTAGGTTATGGACTCAGGTTGCGGCTGAGTCGGGTTTGACTCAAATATGGAAAGATTTCAGTTGGTTACGATAGGATTTTGTGTGGGTCACGAAGTTGAGTTGTTTTAGGAACGTGGGATATGTTCCTAAGGTGTTTGGAAGTCTTAAGATTGCTTCTATCTGCGTATATAAGAGTCTTGAGCAATTCTGGAAAGTTTAGATTCGTGAATTGAGTAGGATTAGAGTCCTAGTTTGAGTTGAGTTGGCTTTCGGGCTGGTTATATAAGCAAGGGAGGCCAGAGCTCATGGTAGACGACTTTGGGGCTGTTCTCCTTGTTGTTTCATCAATAACATTCTTAGTTTAAAGGAACTTTTGTGTCTTGTTCGTCCGACTTGTTTCGGACAAGTTTTTCTTGTCGAGTTTCAGCACATCACTACCTTGCTTTGGTAGTTTTATAATAACTCAAGTTTTACAGATCCAATTGATGTGATTCTTTTTGGGTTGTCTTCACAACTTGATTATCTATCATCTGTAGAAATGTAACGGTCAATGGATTTGTGGTTTTGGATCTACATGAGTTTCATTGCAGTGTTGCAGATCTGGTTTTTCTCGGGTAGAACAGATTGACCTACGTTCAATCTTTTGATTGTAAATTGAGTTCTTCTCGACGGTCTTTTGTGATTCTTGCTATCGTGTCATTTTGACTTGATTCTCCACAATCTATACTGGTTTTATCACGATTGATCACATTTAGATTAGTCACACACACAATCTCTTTAACATATTGATTTTCCGCCGAGGGATTTTTGTTCCTTCTGCTGAAAAAGTTTAAATCTACCATTCACCCCCCCCTCTGGTAGCTTTTCACGTGCTCCTCGATCCTACAATTGGTATCTGAGCCACGGTGATCTAATATTTGTGATTTTCATGTGTTTTGACTAATCATCATGGAGAAATACTCGGCAAAACCTTGTGTGTTTGTTGGCATTGATTTTTAGGTTTGGAAGGCACACACGGAAGCTTTTATCCAGGTGCAAGGCTTCAAGATATGGGAAAAGGTGTACAAGCCTTACGATGTGCCACCAAATGATCAAGTCATTGCTTAAACTTAAGAGATGTCGACAATAACAAAAAAGTCTAGAACTTGATAATTCAAGGACAATTCAAAGCGACTTCCACCGTGTTGCACACCTCCGACCGGCGTACGATGTGTGGAGAGCGCTTTGTGAATACAACGAAGGATCCAATACGATCAAGAAGGTAAGGTAGGATATGTTCAAGAAAGAATATATGCGCTTTGAGATGCAACCAGGTGAGTCAATTGATGAATTATTTTCTCGCCTTAACAAAATTCTCAGCAACTTGTGTAGTGTTAATGTCAAATTTTCAGATGCTGAGAATACTAGGCAATTATTAAGTGCATTAGACATGTCAATTTGGGAGATGAAAGTAACATCTATTTGTGAATCCACTATCATGACTACAATTACATTAGATATGCTTTATTCCAAGTTAAAAACTCATGAGATTGGCATTATATCACGTGAGAACCCCAACAAGTCTCTTGCATTTGTTTCTCAATGTGAGAAGCCTAGCTTCGGCCAATCTTCATCTAGGAGTACACTTGCTTTGCTTTTACACTAACTCTGGAACAAATTGAAGAATTTTCAAAAGAGGAGCTAGCACTCATATCTACTCGGTTCTCAAAAGCATTGCAAAATGTGAGAACTAGAAGGAGAGGAAGCTTCGGACCTCAACGATGCTTTGATGTTGTAAGAGAGGAAACTTTCGTAAAGATTGCCCTTACCTTTCAGGTCCTTCTACCCGTGATGAAAAGCAAAATAAAGTCAAGTCCTCTTCTTGCAACACCAACAAGAAAAAGAAGGTTTTTACATAACGCAAATTGATAAACAGTTTATCACCGCACTTCAAGAACATGGCTCGAGTGATGTAGAAATTGGAAGTGACGAAGATGAAGATGATCTGCCAAACTTGTGCTTCATGGCAGGCAAATATAGATCAAGTATGGAGGATGCAGAACACAACAGTGACAACGAAGAGGTATGTCCTACTTGTGATGAAATGTGTGATGTTATTTCCCGCGCAACTGTTATTGTTAAGAAAAAAGACAAAAAGCTTAGGGACAATGCCGTTAAAATTAATTCACTATAATCTGAATTTAATCTTTTGAAAACCTTGTATTACTAGTGATGATTGTTGTTCCTCGTGCGATTTAATATATGAACAATTGTCCTCCTTAAGAAGTGCACACTCCTCCAATTTTGATAAACTTGAGTTAGAGATTGAAAAGAACAAAAAGCTTGCTACACTTAATGACAGAAACTTAAAAGATGCTTCTTGTTCTACAATTGATTTGCATTGTTCGACTTGAAATGATCTTGAAAAGAAACTAAAAGATGCTATAAATGAAATTTCAATACTGAACAATGTTTTATGTGCTCATGAAGTTAAATATTGTTCTAATTGCAAACTAAAAGGAAAACTTCATGTGAAAACTGACTAGACTTGTCTAAAGAACTTTATAACAAAAATAGGATACTAGAGCGGTTTTATAATGGGAATAAGAATCTGAACTTGCTGTTAAATTCTTCTAAACCTTGCAATGGTAAAACTGGTTTATGTTTTTATTCCCATGCTCATGTTAAAGCACATCCACCTAAAATTGTAAAGTCGTTAGGAAGTGGTTTGATTAAAACAGTTCCTGAAACAAAAGAGGTGGTTTTTTAAATCTGCATGAGTGTTGTCACATTAGGGTTCAAATAAACATATTGCATGCTCATCTAGACATGAACACAAAGTTAAATTTCATTGTACCTATTGTGGTAGAGATGGTCATGTCATAGATTTTTGTTATAGACTAGCTAAACAACATAAAAAGAAAAGAATGCAAGCTAGATCTTATAACTCTCATACAAAATTTGCTGCACATACTAAACCAAATGTCAGGAACGTGCAACATGCTGTTATGAGTAAAAAACATTCAAAGTTTACCTTCGGAGCTTCAGTTTTTACCTCCGGACCCTCTGTTGTAACCTCTAGAGCTACTGATTTTTGTGCTACACAAGTAACACCTTATAGTTCAGTAGTTAAGAACAAAAAATCTCAAACTTTGACTCATAAACCTGTTGTTTTATCTCAGTTGTCGCGCGTTGTTCGTACTGGACATCGTGTGACTCAGTACTGGATTCCTAAATGCTTTTTGACTAACCCCAGTATTGAGTCATTGACGTATTATGCTTCTATGTAGGTTACATGCTTGAGGAAGGAGGACATTTGGATTGTGGATTCAGGTTGCTCACGCCACATGACCGGTAACAAAGTATGGTTATCCTCCCTCTATTTGTGTCACGTGTAGAGAATGTTACTTTTGCCGATAATTCTTCAAGTCCTATAATTGCTAAAGGTTTGGTTAAAGTAAATGATCATTACACTTCGAAAGATGTGGTACTTGTTAAAAATTTGAAATACAACTTTCTTTAAGTTTCACAATTGCTAGATGAAAGTTTAGAAATTATTTTCACTAAAAATTGCTGCAAAGGTTTAGTTTCAAATAGTGAGCTTATTTTTAACATATCTCGGTTTGGAAGAGTTTTTGAAGCTGATTTTGATATGACTTCCTCTAAGCATAGGTTTCTAGTTGCTAATAATTCAAAAGACTTATATTTTTGGTATCGTAGACTTGGTCGCGTAGGCTTTGATCATCTCACGCGTGTTAGTGCTCTTGATCGCATACGTGGGCTGCCTAAGCTGAAAGGGGACAAAGAAATTGTGTGCTCCTCTTGTAGACATGCTAAGATGGTTGCAGGTTCACATGCTCCTCTCACAATGACCATGACAACTGAACCGAGTCAACTTTTGCATCTTGACACTGTAGGACCTTCACGTGTTCAATCTTCAGAGGAAAATGTTATGTTCTTGGGTTTGCTTTATAGCATCTAAGAATGAAGCTTTTAGTCACTTTATAACCTTATTTCTTAGATTATCAATTGATCACTCCGGATATTTGTGAGACCTATGTGTGCTGAATACATTTGCTTTGATGATAAAAGTTTTGAATACAACCAAAACATCTTTTTATCAATATTTGAAGATAGGTCTAGTATGTTTTGGTTAGTTTTGGTAAGGTTCGAAGCTTGATTGTAATTGTTCTGCTTTTATCTTGCAATGTTTCTAACCTGCTTTACTCTTATGGAAAGATTGCTTAGTATTCATTTGATAATTTTTTGGTGTGTTTTGGTTGATATGGCTGATATTGTTTTATTGTGGTTTTGCAACATGCTTATGTGAGGTGCTCACGTAAGGTGTTGTGTTCGGAACTAATTTGAGTCAAGTCACAGACTTGGGCTCGTACGGATTGGTTGTTTATTCATGTGTAGGTGTTGCTTGAGTTCAAGACATGTCTGGTGACAGGATCCATTGAACTAGTCTTAGGGAGAAGGTGAGGTTCCACAACCAAGTTCGGGAGGAATTGTGGTTGAGTTGGTCGGGAGGTCACACAACATGTTTGAATCAAGAACAATGCATATGAAGGTATCGTTAATGTTGTTGAAAGATGTTTACACGTGTGCAAGGAGTGCATGGACGTGCTATGGACTCAGGCTGCGGCTGAGTCGTGTTTGACTCAAATATGGAATGTTTTAAGTTGGTTATGATAGGATTTCGCGTGGGTCAATAATTTGAGTTGTTTTAGGAATGTTGGATATGTTCCTAAGGTGTTTAGAAGTCTTAAGATTGCTTTTATGTGCACATAGAAGAGTCTTGTGGTGTTATGGAAAGTTTTATTCATGAATTGAGTAGGATTAGAGTCCTAGTTAGTTTTGAGTTGGCTTTCGAGCTGGTTATATAAGCAAGGGAGGCCAGAGCTCGTGGTAGACGACTTTTTGGCTGTTCCTCTTGTGTTATATTGAATAAAATTTTTAGTTGAATGGAACTTTTGTGCCTTGTTTGTCCGACTTGTTTTGTTCAAGTCTTTCTATTCGAGTTTCTGCACATCACTACCTTTCCTTGATGGTTTTATCATAACTCGAGTTTTAAATATCCAATTGATGTGATAATTTTTGGGTTGTCTTCACAAATTGATTATTGATCATCGGTCAAAATTTCACGGTCATTGGATTTGCGGTTTTTGATCTACACGAGTTTCTTTGCAGTATTGCAGATATGGTTTTTACTCGGTCGAATAGATTGACATTTTTTCGATCTTTCAATTTTAACTTGAGTTTCTCTCGATGGATTTGAGTGATTCTTGTTGTGTCATCTTCGTGGCTTGATTATATCTGATTTGTATCACTTTTGTCCCGATGAAACACGTTTAGATTAGTCTCAAACATGATTTCTTTAAAATATCGTTTTTCTGCTGAAGGGTTTTCATTGCTTCTGCTGAAAAAGTTTTAAATCTACCATTCACACCCCCTCTGGTAGCTTTTCACGTGCTCTTCAATCCTACAATTGGTATCGGAGCCACAGTGCTCTAATCTTTGTCATTTGCACGTGTTTTTGACTAATCATGATGGAGGACTACTCCACCAAACCTTGTGTGTTTGCTAGTATTGATTTTCAAGTTTGGAAGGCACGCATGGAGGCTTTCATCTAGGCGCAAGGCTTTGCAATATGGGAGAAGATGTACAAGCCTTACGAAGTGCCGTCAAACGATCAAGTTACAGCTACAAATCAGAGAGATGTCGATAACAACAACAAGGCTCGGAACTTGATCATACAAGGATTAACTCAAAGTGACTTTGACCGTGCTGCACACCTCCGATCTGCATACGATGTGTGTAAAGCACTTTGTGACTACCACAGAGGATCCAACACGATTAAGGAGGTAAGGCAAGACATGTTCAAGAAAGAATACATGCAATTTGAGATGCAACCAGGTGAGTCCATTGACGATTTATTTGCTCTCTTTAATAAGATTCTCAGCAACTTGCGTAGTGTTAATGTTAATTTTTCAGATGCGGAAAATGCTAGGCAATTACTAAGTGCATTAGACGTATCAATTTGGGAGATGAAAGTTACATCTATTCGTGAATCTACTGTCATGAGTACACTTACTTTATATGTTCTATATTCTAAATTTAAAACTCATGAAATTGACATAATCTCACGTAAGAACCCAAACAAGTCTCTTGCATTTGTTTCTCAATGTGATATGCCTAGCTCCGACCAATCTTCATCTTGGGGTACTGAAGTGCCCCGACCCATAAGATCAGAACTAAACATGTAATATTATTACCAAATACAAGGTTCGATACATAATATCACAGCACAAGTAGAACCACAACCATACAGAGCTTTATTTCAACGGCATAGCCTTATTGATGAATACTACAAGTAGTGACAAGACAAATATAATGAACATCAACACGTAGACTAGAAGCTCGTCGTCGCCCATGGTTCCACTACACACAACTTGGGTGCGGATGCGACCCTACTCAAAGTCCTCTTGTACGAAGTCAGGATCCTCTGAAAAACAATCAATCAACAACGTTTGAGTACGAAAGTACTCAGCAAGCTCCACCTCGCCCTTTGGGAGGGGATTAAACAGATATAAATGCAATGCACAAGGTAAATAACAATGCAACCTAATGCAACTAATGCAAGTGAATATCTCCCACGGATACATGACTCATCTCAATCTCACCATAGGAGGTTTTCTTGTTGTTAGGACCACACCATAACCCATCCTATACCGAGGACATGACCATTCGAATGGATTTTACACTCTGCAGAGGTTGTACGCTGTACCCACACGCACGGACCATCAAAGACAGCCCAACACAACCGCCACTTAGTCGAAACATCACCCAAACCAGTCGCCCAAACCCAATTTCATCATCATCAATGAGCTAAATAATATCTCAACATAACTCTCTCTCCACCGCGGACGACTGTCGGGCTAGCCACCGGTATTAGGCTAGGCCCCGCCCATATAGGGACATGTGGTCGTACTGAAAGGAAGTTAGGTGAGATGTCAAAACAACTCAGTCCTTAAGGCTCACCGGGGCAGCCTCCATACACACATCACGAGCCTATCCTCATGATAGAATTTGTCGTAAGTCTACCACCACGGTAGCACATACACCAACTCTAACCCATCTGCCCCAGTCACAACTCATGCATGCTCTCACCAACCATACAACCTACAAGAGGCAACATCATCATGTATAATCTCATCATTCCAATATGCAGCAAATGAAACTAGCATGGCTATACTCTATCACTCGACGCTCCACAAATGCAATAACCTAATCTGCTGGCGACAGTGGATAAATCTCACATAGGTGCGATATGATAAAAAAGGGATAGATGGAACTTGCCTTCGCTACTATCTGCGGCATCGTTCTCCGGGTCACCTGGTTCCTCCGGGTTCTCCTCCAGCAGTGAGTCTGCTCTGGCAGCGTCATGCACAAATATTCAAGTAAGACATGCATGTATCAATACATCATATAAACTTAGGTGTATTGAATAGATTATGATTTTATATGAATTTTTAGAAAAAGAATCTGATTAAACGGATTTTGTATGAGTGAGATATTAATTTTATAAGATGGAGGCTGATTTAATTTCAAAAATTTTATTTAATTCTGAAAAGCAGCAAACGGATTGGGTTATACAGTTATCAACTTGCTGACCATTGGGCCTGGAACGTGGCCACTTGAGTTGTTGCTTTTGAGGTGGACTTGTCATGGCTGGCAGTCTTTGGGTTAATTTAATTTAAGGGTTAGGCTGATGGGTCTCTTGACCCTTGGGAACTCAACCCACGCTGGCTTGGATTATGAGGTTACGGGTGCACAGGCTTAATGCCTGAACCGCTCATGCTAGCCAAACTAGCTAATACAGGATTCACTCAGGAGGCTACTGGAAGGTCCTTTGTCTACCTCTGAACCGACAGTGAGGGTGCTTGACGGCGGAAAAAGAATGAGGGAGGGGACTGCCAGGAGTGGGTAATTGAAGGCTCAAGGCTCGGCAAACCTAATTGAGGCACCAATTTGGGCCTCAGTCGAGCGGAACGACGGCTGCTCGGGACGTGAGCGGCCATGGCGGCTGCTGTTCGTAGAGGAGGAAAGGAAAGGGAAGGAGCGGCAGTTGGTTACCTGTGCGCAGTTGACAGACGAGATTGAAGCAAGGAGAGACCGGTGTCGTCCATTTATAGGCGGAGCAAGCGGTGGGCAGCTAGCCTCGACAAAAAAAAATCAGCCGGACGTACTAATTCTGCCGTACGCGCGTGCCGAACTCGGCCGGAACGATGCATCGCGTAGTCAGTAACTCTCACCGCGCCTGCCCGAGTGGTCACATCGGTTGGCCGTCGGGTAGCGTTGAAAATATGCACGGCCGTCGAGGCAGAGCCCTCGTCGTCGCTTCGAGAGAGGAGATAGGTATCAGTCGATTCAACCGAGCAGTGGCCGGTGAAGTGGATGCGTTGTACTAGAGTTCGGGAGTCTTCCAGGAAAGTGGAGGAGGAAGAAAATAGGACGTTGCCTCCATGGCGTGCTAGGTTGCCATGTGTGATCAGATAAGCACATGCGTGTGGTTGTTCGGTTCAGAGGAAGAAGAAAGGTTGTATTTTGCAAATAAGGAATGGTAAGAGGGGTGTTGATGGAAATAGCTGGTTTGATACAGGGGGATGGTGGCGTGGGGCATCAAGGTGCAGTGCCTTTTTGAGATTAGAGAAAAGGAGGAGGGGTAGATGGAAAATTACCAGAGTTGGTCTGGTACAAGAGGAAGGTGACGTGAAAAAAGGGTGTTGGCCCGATGGGATGGGTGGCAGGAGCTAGGCGTTGACTTCCTTTTTGATCTGCTAGAGAGAGGGGGGTAGGTTTAGGTATTGTTTTATTCAATCATTTATTTTGTTTTGCTTACTTATTGATTTGTTCATTTATATTAATTTTATCTCATAATCTCCCCTTTTTGTGTGTTTTTATTTCTCAGGAATTATTGCTATAAGTTCAATTAGTTAGCTTATGGAAAATAGGATGTTACAAACCTACCCACTTAGGTAGAATCTCGTCCTCAAGATTCGACTGGTCTTCAAAATAATGGGGAGACTCGACACGTAGTGCATCTTCTCTTTCCCATGTAGTTTCGGCTTCCGACTGTCTGCTCCACTGAACCCAGCAAAGCTTGACAGAATATGTCCGCGTTCTTCGGGTGGCGGTATCCAAAATCTTTACTGGTACCTCTTGATAGCATACATCGTCTTGCAGGTCTAGCGTGTCTTGTACTACTCGTTCCTCACGCAGTTGTAGACACTTCCTCAGTTGTGATACATGGAAGAGGTTGTGCACGCCCGACATCTCTTCGAGTAACTACATTTCATATGCCACTAATCCTACTCTTTCTTGGACTGGAAAAGGACCAATGTATCGCGGCACTAGCTTTCCACACACTTGGAATCTGCGTGTGTCACGGATCAAAGTCACCTTAAGATATACATGATCCCCGACTTCAAACCTGAGTTCACGCCTTCTCTTGTCCGTGTAGCTTTTCTGGCGTGACTGAGCTGCCTTCAAATATTCCCGGATCTCCGCTATCTTGTCTTCTGCTTCCATGGTGAAATCTGGTCGCTCTACGATACGTTCTCCAACCTCTGACCACATAAGCAGAGTCCGACACTTTCTTCCATAGAGCCAAACAGGGACATCCTCATACTAGACTGATAACTATTGTTGTAAGAGAACTCGGCATATTGTCGGTTGTCTTCCCAATCCTTTCCATAGGTTAACACAGCTGCTCTTAACATGTCCTCCAAGATTTGGTTGATTCTTTCTTTCTGGCCATCAGTCTGAGGGTGATATGCTGAGCTAAAATCCAACTTAGTACCAAGTGATTTCTGTAAACTTCTCTGAAATCCCGACGTGAACTGGGTACCTCTGTCGGAGACTATCCTTGAGGGTACACCGTGTAGCTTCACAATACGGTCTCTGTACAACTTGGCCAGCTTGTCTCCACCGTAGGTTGTGTGTACCGGAATAAAATATGCAACCTTCGTAAGACGGTTGACCACTACCCATAAAAAGTCGTTACCATTCTTGGTTCTTGGTAACCCGATGATAAAATCCATCCCTATTTCATCCCATTTCCAAACGGGAATCAATAAGGGTTGTAGTAGGCCACTTGGCTTTTGATGCTCGGCCTTGACTCTTCGGCACACATCGCAACAAGAACCAAATCTAGCTATGTCTCCCTTCATACCAATCCACCAATACTTCTGCTTAAGATCCAAGTACATCTTGGTAGCTCCAGAGTGGATAGAGTATGCGGAGTTATGGGCTTCATCCATGATGGTGTTTCGAAAGTGACCATGTGAAGGCACGCACAATCGTTTCTTGAACCATAATATCCCATCTCTATCAACTCTAAAATCTTGGGCCTTGCCTTCACCAATTTGTTCCTTGATCTCCATCAATTTCTCATCATCATTGTTGGGCCTTCTTGATTTGTTCATCTACAACAGGTTGAACACTAAGGTTGTAGTTGTAGGAGTGAGGCACATTACTTAGGTTCAACTTTCTCATTTCCTCACATAGCCGTGGTACTTGAGTCACCAAATGATGGTAGTAGACCTTCCTACTGAGGCCATCCGCTACAACGTTTGCTTTGCCCGGATGATAATCGATTTCCATGTCATAATCCTTTATTAGCTCCAACCATCTTTGTTGCCTTAGGTTGAGGTCACACTGGGTGAAGATGTATTTAAGGCTCTTGTGATCCATGTAGACCTCACACTTCAAATTAGGTAGTGTCTGCAAATCTTAAGAGCATGAACTACTGCAGCCAATTCCAAGTCATGAGTTAGGTAGTTCTGCTCATGTGGCCTTAGCTGATGAGAGGCATAGGACAATACTCGTCCTTCTTGTATTAGCACACATCCTAGGCCATATCATGAAGCATCATAGTAAATGATGAAGCTCTTGTGAATATCTGGCAAGACTAACACTGGAGCAGTGGTTAGTCTCTTCTTCAACTCACTAAAACTCTGCTCACAAGCTTCAGTCCACACAAACTTCTTGTCCTATCTGAGTAGCTCCGTCATCGGTCGGGCTAGCTTTGAAAATCCTTCAATGAACCTCCTCTAATAGCCAGCCAAACATAGAAAACTACAAATCTCTGAGACAGATGTTGGTTGCTCCAAAGATGACACCGCTTCGACCTTCTCCGGAACAACTGCAACGCCTTCAGCTGTTAGAACATGTCCAAGGAAGTTGACTTTCCACGACCAAAACTCACACTTCCTGAACTTGGCATAAAGTTGATGACTTCTAAGTCGGTCCAGTACAACACGCAAATGTTGTGCGTGCTCCTCTTCACTTCGCGAATAGACCAGAATGTCGTCGATGAAGACAACTACAAACATGTCCAACTCCTGCATGAACACTTGGTTCATCAGGTTCATGAAGTAAGCAGGGGCATTGGTTAATCCAAAAGACATCACTGTGAACTTGAACCGGCCATAGCGAGTCACAAACGCTTTCTTGGGTATGTCCTGAGACTTGATACTTAATTGATGATATCCAGACCTTAAGTCGATCTTTGAAACGAATTTAGCTCCTTTTAATTGATCAAATAGGTCATATATACGTGGTAGAGGATATTTGTTCTTGATGGTCACATCATTGGGAGCCCGATAGTCTACACATAGTCTCATGCTTCTATCCTTCTTCGCAAAGAGGATCGGAGCGCTCCATGAGGATGCACTAGGTCTAATGTATCCCTTTTGCTGTAACTTATCCAACTACTTATTGAACTCTATCAGTTCTGGTGCTGCCATCCTATAAGGCCTCTTGGCGATGGGAGCAGTTACTGGGACTAGGTCAATGGAGAACTCTACTTCTCTGTCCGGTGGCATGCCGGGTAATTCCTCTGGAAACACATCAGTATACTCCTTGATTACCGGCACTTCTTGGGGTGTTTCCGACTTCAGATGACTTACCACTGGCTCGGATAGGTTAGACTGGACATGGCATGTGACAGTCTTCCCTTTGTGGTTTTTCACAGTCATAGTCCTTTCTGCACATGCTATGCTCCATTTGCACTTGGCTAACCAATCCATGCCAAGGATTACATCTATCCCGTGGGAGTCAAGCACTACTAGGTTAACCAAGAATACTACCCCACTTAGGTTTAAAGGGATGTTGTTAACTTCTAAGCGGCAGGGTATATAACCTCCCGGTGATCTGGTTATTAAGGGCCTCTTAAGGGCTATTATAGCTATATCATTTGCTTCCACGAAGTGGGATGATATAAAGGAATGTGATGCACTAGAGTCGGATAGTACTGAAGCTAATATTGACTCAACCAATAACTCACTGAGTAGAACCCCTGGTGCTGCACCTGCTTCCTCAGCGTAGACGTGGTTCACCTAGCCTTTCCAAAGGATTGTTGGGTCCTTGTGGGTGCTACTCGGCTACCTCCAGCTGGCTGCCTTGGTCCATTAACAGAGTTGGAGACGATAGAATGTGCTGTCTTGTTCTTGTAAGGAAAGTTAAAAGAGATATGGCCAGACTCACAACAAACAAAGAAAATCCTCGGGTCACTAGTGTGACTCACTCCAGACTGTGGAGGATGGAAGGTTCTTGTTGGTTAGCGGGCTGCACTGGCTACTTGAATGTTGTAGCTGGTGCTCTCTAGGATACTCCACTATGGGTCTTCTGTTATGAGTAAGTTGGTAGTTGCATCCTCTGCATTGAGTATGCTGGCTGCTGGGTCCTCTGTCCAGAATAGGTAGGTTGACTAGTCCTCTAAAACTTTGCCTGTTGGAACATCTTCTTGCTCTCAAATTTCCTCTTCTTCTCTAGCTGCTCATCCTCCATGTTCTTCTCTGTGGTAATAGCCTTGTTGACCATAGTGCTAAAATTAGAATAGACCAATGCTCCAATCAAGGTCCTGATCTCTATGTTAATACCACGAAAAAAAGCTTCTTGCTTCTTCTCATCGGTATCCACAGAACGAGGGTCATAGCGGGATAATCCTGTGAACTTGTGTAGGTACTCCGTCACAGTGAGATCCTTCTGCTTGAGGTTCATGAATTCTTCCTTCTTTAGCTTCACAATGCTGCTAGGAATGTGATGCTCTTTGAATAGCTTCACGAACTCATCCCATATCATAGTCTTTGCATCTGCATGCATCTCCCTCTAGCTTTTCCACCATGCTAAAGTAGGTCCTCTCAATTGCTGAACTGCAAGTAGAACCTTATCTTGCTCATTAGAATGGACAACCTCGAGCTTCATCTCAATCTCCCTCTGCCAATCATCTGCTTCAATGGGGTCCTCAGATCCAGCAAACTTGGGTGGGTTCATCCTGTTGAAGGTTGCGATCTGATGATTGTTCTGAGGTGTTGCGCGACGGTTGTTGTGTCCATTGTTGCCCTGTGCAGCAATTGTGTTCGCCAATATCTCAAGGAGCCGAGTCTGACGGTCCAAGATGGCAGTCAGGTCAACGACAGGTGCTTGGGGAGGCGGTCGTGGGAGGATGGGGTTACTCGCTGCCATGTCATGCTCGTCATGCTCGCTTAGTACAGGGGGGTGGATCTCCAGGAGTCCTGGTTCCACCTCCCGTTCATTTCTGGCTCGGCTCGAGCGGCGAGACATCTGTGGCAAGGTAAGAGTGTGGTTTATAATTTATTATTGGGATGTATTAGTATGTGTCTTCTTTAGTATTTTGTTATTATTATTACTATTGTTATTTGTGTGTATGTATATATATACACACAAATGATATAAATATTATTACTAATATTTTATATCACAGAAGGCACACAAACATCAAGCATTGCAAGCAATACGACAAACATTCATTCATTCAAGCAAACGGATACAAGATACATTGGGCATGTAGTTCCTAGGTCTGTCCCCTTAAGGGTCTGTCAAGACCTGTGCCTGACTACTGGGTCCTACATGCTAATCTTCAAGGTCTTCATGCAAGGTTTCACAAGGTGAAGTCAGAGGAGTGGGCGGCACAGGCTCACAATTCCTCCTAAGGGGGTTGGACAGATGGTAAACTGGAGTCCCTTCAAGAGTGAGTTGTTCAGCCGTTGCACAGGTATGACAGTCTTTCCGCTTGGCTCTGTCTACGAGGTAGACACGCCTAAGGAGCTGACTGTGGTGGTCGGCCTACTCCCTAAGGTTCTCCTTGGCCAAGGTAACATGACTTTCAGCGCGGCAACACGGGCCTCAGCCTGTGCTAGCGCAAGCTTAGCCTTTTGCCAACGGATCTCCAATGCCTCAGCGCGCTTGATGAGAGTCTTCACACGCTAGTTCAACTGGTCGCAAAGGTCATCCAGGCTCAATAAATCGCCGGACATGGCGACAATGGTGGGGTCATCTTTGGTAGTCCCAAGACCTTCCAAGTTGCGGATCCTTGCCGCCCAGGCAGGACGACTACAATCCAGCGGTGGGAAGTACTTCATGGGCGTGGAACCCATGTGCCAGTCAAACATGTGGCACAAGTACTTTAGAGCCTTGTGGGCCACCAGTTGGTATGTGTCTTTCATACGACATCCAGTGGCAGTGACGTTCCATGGCTTCATCTCCAGAAATATCTCACTGGCGTCGATGTGCATCGTGACCTCCCAACTTTCGGTGTCGTGCTCTATGAACTCGTGACCCACGTATTTCGGGCAGTCAGGGATACCAAGTTGGGTCGTGGTAGCATACAGCACCTTGGGTAAGCCATCTCCGTTGATGCAGAAGGTGGTGATATGATCGTGAGACATCTGGCTTAAAATAAGGCACAAGGGTTAGATGACGGCAAAACCTATCACTAAGTCTCTATGGTCAAAGGTCCCAACAGGAAAACCATTCTATGATCTCCTACGGTCACCTACGCCCTAGGGTCCGCATCCTACAGCCAAGTATGTGTAAAAGCCCTAATTTCCATAATTCAAAGTTCAGTTAGGAAAAAACTTTTGAATGACAAAAAGCATTAAAAAAGAATTGAGAAAAACAATATAATTCAAACTCCAAATGAGGAAATTCAAAATAATAAACTTAGCTACTGTTTAAATAAATTTAACATGAAGATTTGAGTTGACCAATGGATTCCAAATATTCCAACTAGCATCCCTGCAAAGTTTCATAATTTTTGAAGCAAGATTGCTATTTAATTCAATAGCTACATTAAATTCAACTCAAATTCAAATTCAAGTTTGAATTTAATTGAAACTTTGTCAAATCAACTATGGGAATTCAAAATCAAATTCTATATGATTAATCCAGCCATCCCACAAATATCTAGAAAATTTTGGAATGAATTAGGTGGTAGAATTGATGGGGAAAGGATGAAGATAAGATGGAACCCACTTGTCATCCAAAGTAAAGTGCTGTTTTGGCTCTCCAAGTGACACCACATTGCATGCAAACTCCAGTCAGCTGCTTGCACTATTGTGGCCGACTCCAGCTGCCCCCAGCTCGCCCTGGCCTCCTATTTATACCCCCTCCATGCCCTTATCTTGCTCTTTCATCACCTTGAAGCCTCTAGCACCATTTTCACTCCTCTCCCGATTCCTTCTCTGTCCAGCCGATTTTCAGCAAAGGTACTCCGTGTTAAGCACTTTTCTTTGCCTCTCCTCACTCCCCAACCTCTTGCACAGCTTTGTGATCAAGTTCTTGCACAACTAGGTCATCCCCGAAGCTGTTATTTTTGAAACCGAGGCCGCTGGAAATCTCCCCTGTTTTGTCGCGCCTCTACTCATCGTCGACCCGACGATATGGCCATCATCTCGCCTCGATCCTAGAATAAAAAGGTTTGCCTTCTCATGTTCTAGCTGCTCGTAAAGTTTCAGCCCATGCCATGCCTCCTAGCCCCCGTATTTGCTTTTCTTCCGACGAACTTCGGTTATGAGTGGAGTTGCTTCGCACATGAAATTCCTGTTATACAGTTAATTATTCCTTATGCACTTGTGCTATGTTGTTCTATATGGCCAGGCGCATCACCTCGAAGAAATCCATCGAGCTTCATCGAGTATTCACGCCAAAATACAATTTTTCCTCAACCGCCGGTCTGTCCATCATCGGTCCATCGGCGCTACCATTCTCCAAGCCATTTCTCTACTTCCTATGGGCAGATTCTTGTTCCCCATGCTTCCATGAATCTTCCCGAGGTCTTCTTGATCAGTTTCACCCACCGTAGGGCTCGGCCGACATGGCCAAAACCCTAATCGCCGCCGCCGACGTCGCGCTGCCATTTCCGGCCACCTATCGCCGTCGAGGACTACACCATCGTGTTCCTCGTCTGATTTTAGGTGGGGGCGGCAAGATTTGAATGCTGCCGTGCCCTGGAGTGGGCTGCGGCGTGGGTCCGCCGTTGGGTTCCGCCGCGCGCCGTCGGAACCGCCGGTGTCGCGAGGTAGAAGACGAACCCCGCGGGCCCTGGCTGTCAGTCAACGAAACGGTGCGCCCGGATCAGCTGCGGCTCGGGGATCTTTTGTGACCACGCGGTCAACCCAGTATACCTCCATGTTGCCGCCCAGCGATTGGTCGATTTTAAACCCGTGGACCCCCCTGGATTATTTAAACTTTCCCATTTAAACTTAATTCCAGATTTCGCCCCAACATGGAAAATCCATAATTCCTAGTAGAATTGTCCAAAAATTCCCAAATAAATTTTATTAGAACCAGCATGAAGAATAAATTCCAGTGGTGCACTTGCATTTGTATTAAATCCCATATGAATTTGTCCATAATTCAAATAAGCAAAATGCTTATAGAATTAATTCCTATAGTTCTGCTATTTGGAAATATACCAAAATTTTCCATAACCTTCATTTGAATATCCTTGAACCCCAGTAACAATTTCAGGGTCATTAGAATTCATATACATGGTCTGATCACCTGTGTATTCTCTATGCACATAAAAATAGTCAAATTCATTTAGAGTATCGACAGAAACTTGTGCAAACTTCTAAATTGAATAACTCTCAGTTTAAAGCTTCAGAATTTGTCAAACCAATTTTTTTGGTTTGCTCTTTATCTACACTCACCAGAACTACAACCCAATCTTCATGAAAATCCCTTGATTTTCCTGGAGAGCCCTTTAAAGCAAAATCATGTTTTATTTTTATCTGATAAATCACTGCATTGAAAAATATGAAATTTTGCCAAAATGTTCTTTAGTAAGTTTCTGAATTCCTGTAAAAATTTCAGCTTCATTGGACTTTAATAACCTAGTTCAATCTGGAGATTTCCCTAACAGGTCATAGAATGCCCAAAACATCAGAACTATTTCAGAAATTTTTCCAAACTTCTAAATTCAATATATCACAATAGGGAGCTTAGAAATTTATGAAACAAATTTTCCTAGAACCAGTGAGACCCCCTCTGTATGATACAACCACTGTTATTCATGATAGACCTCCAGAATTACAACTAAAATTCAGAGAAGGCTTTTACTTGTTGAAATTTTATAGACAACAAGCTTCCTTGAACATCTCCAATTTTTGGTCCAGGTCTTCCCCATAGTACCTAGCCTCCCCCGTAAAATTTACAGAACCATTGGGCTTAAATTAATATACTTAACTATCTTTCCTTTGAACTATAATATAATACCGATATTGATTAACTTGCATAATTATTTGCATATCGATTAGTTGCCGAGCTCAAGAGGACCCTGGAGCTACTTGAAGTCATCCCTTTGGATATTAACATCGATAACGTCGCAACCAGGCAAGCCCCGGTTTGCATTTAACGCTATTACAAAATTTTGATTAGTATCATATATGTCTAGGGTGAGTATTGTGCATTAGGGCTAAGGTGATTGAAAATCCACTTGCATGACCAGATCAACCCATGGAGTATTTGGATATTTGTCAAGTTACCGTGTAGACTATGTTATGCTAAATGTTGTATAGGATTCGGTAGAAGTCGAGTAGTTGGAATCTACTCGCATGACTAGGACTTTTTCACATGGGATTGGTTCAAAGAGAATGAAGTAGTAAACTGAAAATGAGACCGGGCAGGGGCGTAGGATGCAGCAAGACATGGTCTTGGGTGCGTAGCCCTGCCTGTGTCGGTTAAGGACCGATCCGTATGCCGCCCTGTTGAGCAAGTTTGAATTGTACCAGAGTCATACTGGATATATGGGATCCAGGAAACCGATGTATCTTGGGAAGCTTTTGTTGAGACTTTTTCGATCGCCTCAGGCTTTCGGCCGCAGCACAGTAGACGGAAACTCGCTCACGGCATCTTCATAGCGAAAGGGTGCACCGTGAGTGGGGATACTGTCCTAGATGATTGAATCGATTCAACTTGGGCGGAACTTGAGAAAGGTGGCTGCGTACGACGTCCGTGGAGTGCACCGATGTGACTTCCAGTACGGACGTACCTGTCGTGTTTTTTGGGTATCATTGATTCAAATCACCGTCCCTCGCGGTTATGAGTACCACTTGTTCACTGAGTTGTGACGTAGTTAAATACTTGCACTTCAGATGAGAATTAATTGCTGCTGTTATGAACATTATATTATCATGGTATTGCTATGTTGTATGTATTAGTATAGTGCTCACTAAATTTAATTTCCACCTTGGACATGCAACATCATGATGAAGCGTTTCTTGTTTGATTGTGGAGTTATGATGTTGCCCCGCACAAGGTTTAAGCTGCTGCTATAAATCTGAAAAATAAGGACCCACAATTAGGCGAGTCCGTTACGCAAATCTGCCATCCTATGTTATGTCTTTACCCTCATGTAGAGTTTCATGTTTAGGTGAGACAGTTAAGTCTTGTTGAGCCTTCGTGCTCACGGTTACTATATAAGTTGTTTTGCAGGTATTAACCTGATTATAGTTGACCGATGAGACTCGGGACTCTACGAGTAATATACTCATGTGGGAACCATGCCGCTGCTATTTGGTTTTCGTGGCTAGTGAGGAGCGTCCGTGGGCTCGACGACTTCTCTTTTGCTTATTAGACTGGAGTACGAGAGTTGTGATCTTATCTTCCGCTGTAGTTTATTTTTACAAACTATTTGTAAACTGAATATCTTTGTAAATTTCAGCAAATTATTTATGTAATACGTGTTCCTTTACATGTGTGATGTTGGGTGTCGCATCGCACGGCACCAACCAATGCGATTCCTGGAAAGTGTGGACTCCGGTCCCCACAGACGTGGTATCATAGCCGCATCGGGAATAGCACACATATAAAGGATCGTATTACAAGAAAAACATAGGATACGGTGAGGATACAATACTAGGCCCACATAAGGACTATATTAGCATAAGTTATTAAGGTGGCAAAACTAACTTATGTGTTATTATATTCTGTAACGACGCTCCGACGTCAGGTAAGAGGTAAGGTACGCCACAGCAGGCGGATCAATTGCGGTAAGGTCACCATGCGAGAGGTAGCATAGAAATCTTTTCGTGGCTTTGCACAGAAGAGTCAATATGAGTCTCCGAAACTTTCCATGTTTCTGAGAACATATGACACGCGGTACCGTAGCGTGCTTCAAAGTTAGTGGGAGCCCCCGTCAGGTGGGACATAACCCAATGTGCCTCGTACTGCTGCAGCACTATGCCAAGACGTGGGACCCCGTCAGGTGGTAGAAAACCCGGTCATGTACCTCGAGACGTGGCTTAACTCGAGGCGGCTCGTATGGAACGATATGACACGGATGTTTTTACTTTCATATATATTATTGTGAACTGTTCGCCCATGCGGGCTGTGTCATACGACACCATATGATTGATCAATAGTTTGTTTGTAGTGACAGGTACACAGACCACATGATCGTATTGCGTTTAGAAATCGTTTGCGAGTGAACGTCATTAAGGCCACCATTGAGACGTATGCCGGAATACCGGCTTAGAATTTTTGCTTTGAGAGACACGTAGTACCGACATATACTACATTGATGCATTAACCACTTTTCTGTAAAATGGAACCAACAATATGTAAAACTACTTATATTAGCTATCGATCTCTGGGTTTGAACTAAGTTTTCAAATTTGGAGTAGGTTTTTAAGTCACCAATTCAGAAACAGAGTGTTCTGTTTTCTACCGTATAAAGACCTGAATTTGAGGAAACATATCTCCCAGTAGAAAAATCCAATGAATGTGTAACATACATGGATGGAAATTTTAGGAAGTCCTTTAAAACTGTTATGTTCAACCCCAGAACTGAATTCCCCTCTAACCTGTTCAAAATCTCAAAGTTCCAAAATCTGCCAAACTAGACAGAAACTGGAAACCCTCTCTGGACTCCTGATTGTTTTCACCATATCTCACTCTAGAAAATTTGAACTGGGTCGTGCTAGATATTTCTGGAATCCTTGTAATACTTATTACAAATTTGTAGATTTTGCCTTTTGTAAATTCTGCTGTTTTATATCTGGAAATTGTGTCCCAAATTCAGCATAAACAAAGGAGATGCTGTCAAAATTTTCCAGAAAAACTGTCAGGTTTATGATACCATATCATCTTCACCAGAAACGATCTGAAGGCAAACCAATACATTTTGGAAAGGTATTGAAGTATACTTCAACTTTGTAGTTCACCTCCAGATCTGATTCTGCCATTTACTGTGTAAAATTTGTGTTCGAGTACAACCTGGTCAGGTTTCAAAAGAAACTTTATCAGTTTGACAAAATTTGGTCTTCTTATGAATCTGGTCCTCGAAATCACTTCGAGAAGTGTCGTAACGGACCAGTTGTCGATAATTAACTATTTACCAGTGTAATTGATGGTTTGACTCACTCGAACCTCTTTTCTTTTATGGCCATGTTTGAGTCATATTAAAGATAAAAGTGTGTTTTCGCACGATAACGCGCATAACGTCCCGTCGCGACCAACAATAGTCGAAATGAACTTCGGTCCATGGAGTTCATTATTTTGGAACACGCTATTGTAACATTTGTCCAGGGATGATGTATTTTTTATAAAGTTTATACTTTATCAATATATGACCATTATGCAAATTTGGTTATCAATACACACACTATTGTTTTCATCCTGGTGTGATCTTGCAATATCACGTCTCATGTTGGATTAATGACTGTAACTGCAGAATGGTGCGCACTTGCACAACATACGAGGTCGGTGGTTTAAGTCACAGAAGGGATGACTTCTGAGAGCCGGAACATCTGGCGCAACTGCCACCTCCATCTCTGCTTACATTGGCGGATGATATCACAGCCATGCTGGGTTCGCACGACGAGCAGACCGAACTGCTGCGAACCCTCGTGCAGAATACATCCAATCAAGGGGGACGTCAAGCCGAAGACAATCATCAACCTCAGCAAGCAACATATCAAGAATTCTTGGCGATTGCACCCCCGTGTTCAGTGGTGATGGTGAACCTCTAGATGGGGTCCATTGGCTCCGCACCATTGAAGCTAAGTTCGGATTGCTGCAGTGCAGTGACCCTATGAAGGTTTTATATGTGGCACAACAACTACATGGCATCGCTAGTGCTTGGTGGGCGAACCACATCGCCTCCTTGGCCGCCGGACAGCAAATCACTTGGACAGAGTTCCGGAAGGCATTCCATGCCTATCATGTTCCTCCTGCCATTGTGAGAAGGAAGCTTCAGGAATTTCTGGATTTGAAGAAAGGAGAAAGGAGTGCTCAAGAATACTCCAAAGTGTTTGTTAATATAGCGCAATATGCGTTTGAGTATTTGAGTACGGAGGATCAGAAGCGAGAGTACTTCTATCAGGGTCTAAGCCCCATGTTGAAAGACAAGCTTGCGTTGTTCAATCACGGCTCGTTCAGCGCTATGCTTAATGCCGCGTTTACGCAAGAGGATGCCACAAAAGAGCGGATCGCGAAGGAGTCAAAGAAGAGACTTGCTGTGCAGGACAGCACACATAATGTTCCTCAGAAATACTGTATGTTGTACTATCACCGTCTGGTCAGATATGGCAGCCGGCTGAACAACTGAGTTCGTATCAGAGTCGACCGTTTGGAGTATCATATTTCCAACCAGCAGTACATCAACAGAAAGAACCGACCCAAATTGTTCCAGGGGCATTTATCTCGCAGCGAGATGCAGGACAATTCAGGCCCCAAGTCAGTGGAACGTTGAATCAGTATAGGTGTTCCACATGTGACCGTGTTGGGCACTATACCAGGGATTGCCCGGAGAAAATGTTGAGTAGCGGGCAAGTACCAGTACAACGGTGTATTCAGCCCTGTATTCAACCACGGAAGACAGCACTGCAAACCGAAAGTGTTCAACATATATCGATCGAGGGTGTTCCGGAGGGAGCACCGATGTTAGCAGGCATGTTTGCTATCAAAGACATACCTGTCCTCATACTCTTTGATTCCGGTGCTACCCACAATTTTATCAGTAAATCATGTGTGGATCAGCACCAATTATCCACCAATACTCCCAAGCAAGTGGAAGTATCTCGGCTAGTCAGATTGTTCCCCGAGTAGCTTTATGTTTGGGAGGCAAAATATATCCATCCCGTTGATTATATTGGATGGACAGAAGATCGACGTAATATTGGGGATGTAATGGTTGAAACATCACTGTGCCGTTCTTAATATCGGTACCCGGACTATCCAAATTGACTCTCCGATTCACGGACAACACGAGCTGTTTTTGGACAGTTTGGAGCAGGACAGTGCAGCTGCATATAACACAGAAGCAACTAAACTTGAAGATATTCCGGTGGTCCGTGAGTATCCCGACGTGTTTCTTGATGACTTACTGGGCATGCCGCCCGAATGTGACGTTGAGTTCAAGATTGAACTTGTACTAGGAACCACACCGATCTCTCGAAGACCATATCGAATGGCGCCTAATGAGCTAGCTGAATTAAAGGAGCATTTGAAAGACCTGTTGGACAAGGGTTTTATTCGCCCAAGCTCGTCACCTTGGGGCTGCTCGGCGCTGTTTGTCAAGAAGAAGGATGAAACATTGCGGTTATGCGTGGATTATTGACTGCTCAACGCCGTGACTATAAAGAACAAGTACCCACTGCCCCGCATCGACATTTTATTCGATCAACATGTTGGTGCGAGGGTGTTCCTCAAAGATGGATCTTCGGTTCGGATATCATCAAATCAAAATCCGACCGGAGGATATATAGAAGACGGCATTCTTGATGCGATATGGATTATATGAGTATCTCGTCATGTCGTTTGGTCTCACCAATGCTCCGGCTCACTTCATGTATCTCATGAACTCAGTATTTATGCCGGAGTTGGACAAGTTCGTCGTGGTCTTCATCGACGACATATTGGTTTATTCTAAGTCAGAGGAAGAGCATGCTGAACATTTGCATATTGTGTTGCAACGGTTGAGAGATCACAAGTTATACGCAAAATTCAGCAAGTGTGAATTTTGGATCAGCCAAGTGCCATTCTTGGGACACATTATTTCAGCTGAGGGCATCGCTGTGGACCCAAGTAAAATTGTTCAAGTACTGAAATGGCAATCTCTGAAGTCAGTACATGAAGTCCGAAGTTTCCTCGGTTTAGCAGAATATTATCGGAGGTTCATCCCGAGCATCTCAAAGATCACGAAACCGATGACGGAGCTGCTGAAAAAGGGAACCAAATATATTTGGAGTTCAGCTTGTGAAGAAGCGTTCAAGACATCAGTACATCACCTTACAACAGCCATGGTTCTGGCTCAGCCGGACACAAAAAAACCATTTGATGTTTATTGCGATGCATCCGGCATCGGACTTGGCTGTGTTCTTATGCAAGAAGGACGTGTGGTCGCATATGGATCTCGCCAACTCCAAAACCATGAGCAGCACTATCCGACTCATGACCTTGAGCTCGCTGCTGTAGTATTGGACTTAAAAATGTGGAGGCATTACTTGCTTGGAAATCTTGTACACCTCTACACCGACCACAAAAGTTTGAAGTATATCTTCACTCAGAAGGAACTGAACATGAGGCAACGAAGGTGGCTTGAGTTGATCAAGGATTATGAGATTGAAATTCACTACCATCCCGGTAAAGCGAATGTGGTTGCCGACGCGCTTAGTCGGAAAACCCATGTCCACAATATCACCATGGCTGAAATGGAAGATGAGGAACCAAGTCTGTATGTGATTCCATATGGGGCTCTCAATAATCTTGCTCTCATTCCCACCATCCGATAGGAAAATATTAAAGCCCAGAAGAAGGACAAGGTCATGTCACTCATACGAGAAAGAGTGGACAGCGGGGAAGTAAAATGTTTCCAGAAAGATGATCACGGTACATTATGGTTCAAGGAATGTATAGTTGTACCCCGAGATGTTATGCTCCGGAAGAAAATATTGGATGAAGCTCACATGTCAAAATTTTCTATTCATCCGAGCAGCAATAAACTGTATCAAGATTTAGAGACCAAGTTTTGGCGGACACGGATGAAGCGGGAAATAGCGAAGTACGTATCCGAGTGTGATACGTGTCGGCGAGTGAAGGCCGACCATATGAAGAAGGCGGGACAGCTACAACCGCTGAATATTCCAGCATGGAAATTGGAGGATGTGAATATGGATTTCATAGTCGGATTGCCACTCACATTCCGAAAGCATGATTCAATTTGAGTGATAGTCGATTGACTAAACAAATCAGCACATTTCATCCCGGTAAATGTCGGATTCAATGCCATGAAATATGCGGAGTTGTACATACCAAGAATCGTGTGTTTACACGGCATTCCTCGCACGATTATTTCAGATCGAGGCACGCTGTTTGTTGCTCATTTCTGGGAGCAGCTGCACGCCTCGTTAGGTACTAAACTGATTAGAAGCTCCGCATATCACCCCCAGACCAATGGACACACCGAGGGGGTCAACCAAGTCCTTGAAGACATGTTGCGTGCATGTGCCATCCACTACGGTAAAAATTGGGATGATTATTTGCCGTTGGCAGAATTCTCGTACAACAATGGTTATCAAGCGAGTATCAAGATGGCACCATATGAAGCTCTCTATGGCCGAAAATGTCGCACCCCACTGAATTGGTGCGAGTCCGGCGAGAGGGTGACATTCGGGATTGATCTAGTCAACGAAGCCGAGGAACAAGTTAGGATCATTCAAGCAAATCTAAGAGCGGCTCAATCTCGACAGAAGGCTTATGCAGACAAGCGGCATCGACCACTGCACTTTGATGTCGGGGATCATGTGTACCACCGTGTGTCACCGATGAAAGGAATTCACCGGTTTGGAGTAAAAGGAAAGTTAGCTCCCCAATTTATTGGCCCGTTTGCTATCACGGAGAAGTGCGGACCTGTGGCTTATCGATTGGAATTACCAGCATCTCTTGCTGGTATACACGACACTTTCCACGTATCTCAGCTCTGGAAATGTCTCAAGTCCAAAGCTGCAGTCCGCACCGATGACATCGGCAAGTTGCAACCGGATTTGACGTACTCCGAACATCCGGTTCAGATTCTCCACGAGAAGACTCGAACAACGCGGAACCGCACGCTGTGGTTCTATAAAGTGTTGTGGAGCAACCGTACTGTTGCAGAAGCGACTTGGGAATCCGAGGAATATCTCCGCTCGAACTATCCGGATTTCTTATCGTCTCATATCCGGTAATTTCTCTCCTACTTCCGTCTCTTCATAGTAATCTCGGGACGATATTCTTTTAAGGAGGGGGCGGGAATGTAAAAGCCCTAATTTCCATAATTCAAAGTCCAGTTAGGAAAAAACTTTTGAATGACAAAAAGCATTAAAAAGGAATTGAGAAAAACAAATTAATTCAAACTCCAAATGAGGAAATTCAAAATAATAAACTTAGCTACTGTTTAAATAAATTTAACATGAAGATTTGAGTTGACCAATGGATTCAAGATATTCCAACTAGCATCCCTGCAAAGTTTCATAATTTTTGAAGCAAGATTGCTATTTAATTCAATAGCTACATTGAATTCAACTCAAATTCAAATTCAAGTTTGAATTTAAATGAAACTTTGTCAAATCAACTATGGGAATTCAAAATCAAATTATATATGATTAATCCAGCCATCCCACAAATATCTAGCAAATTTTGGAATGAATTAGGTGGTAGAATTGATGGGGAAAGGATGAAGATAAGGTGGGACCCACTTGTCATCCAAAGCAAAGTGTTGTTTTGGCTCTCCAGGTGACACCACATTGCATGCAAAGTCCAGGCAGCTGCTTGCACTATTGTGGCCGACTCCAGCTGCCCCCAGCTCGCCCTGGCCTCCTATTTATACCCCTCCATGCCCCTAGCTTGCTCTTTCTTCACCTTGAAGCCTCCAGCACCATTTTCACTCCACTCTTGATTCCTTCTCTGTCCAGCCGATTTGCAGCAAAGGTACTCCGTGTTAAGCACTTTTCTCTGCCTCTCCTCACTCCCCAACCTCTTGCACAGCTTTGTGATCAAGTTCTTGCACAGCTAGGCCATCCCCGAAGCTGTTATTTTCGAAACCGAGGCCGCCAGAAATCTCCCCTGTTTCACTGCGCCTCTGCTCATCGTCGACCCAAAAATATGGCAATCATCTCGCCTTGATCCAAGAAGGAAAAAGGATCGCCTACTCATGTTCTAGCTGCTCGTAAAGTTTCAGCCCATGCCATGCCTCCTAGCCCCCGTATTTGTTTTCCTTCCGACGAACTTCGGTTATGAGTGGAGTTGCTTCGCGCATGAAATTCCTGTTATACAGTTAATTATTCCTTGTGCACTTGTGCTATGTTGTTCTATATGGCCAGGCGCATCACCTCAAAGAAAATCCATCGAGTTTCATCGAGTATTCACGCCGGAATACAATTTTTCCCCAACCGTCGGTCTGTCCTTCCTCGGTCCATCGCGCCACCATTCTCCAAGCCATTTCTCTACTTCCTATGGCCAGATTCTTGTTCCCCATGCTTCCATGAATCTTCCCGAGGTCTTCCCGATCAGTTTCACCCACCGTAGTGATCGGCCGACATGGCCGAAACCCTAATCATCGCCGCCGCCATCGCGCTGCCATTTCCGGCCACCTATCGCCGTCGAGGACTACACCACCGTGTTCCTCGTCTGATTTTTGGTGGGGGTGGCAAGATTGGTGTGCTTCCATGCCCTGGAGTGGTCTGCGGCGAGGAGTCGCCGTCGGGTGCCGCCGCGCGCCGTCGGAACCGGCGGTGTCACGAGGTAGAAGACGAACCCCGCGGGCCCCAGCTGTCAGTCAGTGAAACGGCGCGCCCGAATCAGCTGCGGCTCGGGGATCTTTTGTGACCACGCGGTCAAACCAGTAACCCTCCGTGTTGCCGCCCAGCGATTGCTCCATTTTAAACCCGTGGACCCCCCTGCATTATTTAAACTTTCCCATCTAAACTTAATTCCAGATTTTGCCCCAACTTGGAAAATCCATAATTCCTAGTAGAATTTTCCAAAAATTCCCAAATAAATTTTGTTAGAACCAGCATGAAGATTACATTGCAGTGGTGCACTTGGATTTGTATTAAATCCCATATGAATGTCTCCATAATTCAAATAAGCAAAATGCTTATAGAATTAATTCCTATAGTTCTGCTCTTTGGAAAAATACCAAATTTTTTTCCAGAACCTTCATTTGAATATCCTTGAACCCCAGTAACAATTTCAGGGTCACTAGAATTCATATACATGGTCTTATCACCTGTGTATTCTCTATGTCCATAAAAATAGTCAAATTCATTTAGAGTTTGGACAGAAACTTGTGCAAACTTCTAAATTGAATAACTCTCAGTTTGAAGCTTCAGAATTTTTCAAACCAATTATGGTGGTTTGCTCATTATCCACACTCACCAGAACTACAACCCAATCTTCATGAAAAACCCTAAATTTTCTTGTAGAACCCTATAAAACAAAATCATGTTTGATTTTTATCTGATAATTCACTTCATAGAAAACTATGAAATTTTGCCAAAATGTTCTTTAGTAAGTTTCTGAATTCCTGTAAAAATTTCTGCTTCATTTTAATCTAATAACCTAGTTCAATCTGGAGATTTCCCTAACAGGTAAGAGAATGCCCAAAAACATCAGAACTATTTTAGAAATTTTTCCAAACTTCTAAATTCAATATCTCACAATAGGAAGCTTAGAAATTTATGAAACAAATTTTCCTAGAACCAGTGAGACCCCTTCTGTATGATACAACCACTGTTATCCATGATAGACCTCAAGAATTACAACCAAAATTCAGAGAAGGTGTTTACTTGTTGGAATTTTATAGACAACAAGCTTCCTTGAACATCTCCAATTTTTGGTCCAGATGTTCCCCATAGTACCTAGTATTCCCCGCAAAATTGTCAGAACCATTGGGCTTAAATTAATATACTTAACTGTCTTTCCTTTGAACTATAATATAATACTGATATTGATTACTTGCATAATTATTTGCATATCGATTAGTTGCCGAGCTCAAGAGGACCCTGGAGCTACTTGAAGTCATCCCTCTGGATATTAACATTGATACCATCGCAACCAGGCAAGCCCCGGTTTGCATTTAAGCGCTATTACAAAATTTTGATTTGTATCACATTTGTCTAGGGTGAGTATTGTGCATTAGGGCTAAGGTGATTGAAAATCCACTTGCATGTCCAGATCAACCCATGGAGTATTTGGATAGTTGTCAAGTCATCGTGTAGACTATGCTATGCTAAATGTTGTATAGGATTCGATAGAAGCCGAGTAGTTGGAATCTACTCGCATGACTAGGACTTTTTCACACGGGATCAGTTCAAAGAGAATGAAGTAGTAAACTGAAAATGAGACCGGGCAGGGGCGTAGGATGCAGCAAGACATGGTCTTGGTGCGTTGCCCTACCTGTGTCAGTTAAGGACCGATCCATATGTCTCCTTGTTGAGCAAGTTTGAACTGTACCGGAGTCATACTGGATATATGGGATCCAGGAAACCGATGTACCTTGGGAAGCTTTTGTTTAGAATTTTCGATCGCCTCAGGCTTTCGGCCGCAGCACAGTAGACGGAAACTCGCTCACGATATCTTCATAGCGGAAGGGTGCACCGTGAGTGGGGATACTGTCCCAGACGATTGAATCGATTCAACTTGGGCGGAACTTGAGAAAGGTGGCTACGTACAACGTCCGTGGAGTGCACTGATGTGACTTCCAGTACGGGCGTACATGTCGTATTTTCCGGGTATCATTGATTCGAATCACCGTCTCGCGGTTATGAGTACCACTTGTTCACTGAGTTGTGACGTAGTTAAATACTTCCACTTGAGATGAGAATTAATTGCTGCTGTTATGAACATTATATTATCATGGTATTGCTATGTTGTATGTATTAGTATAGTGCTCACTAAATTTTATTTCCACCTTGAGCATGCAGCATCGTGATGAAGCGTTTCTTGTTTGGTTGTGGAGTTACGTTGTTGCCCCGCACAAGGTTTAAGTTGCTGCTATAAATATGAAAAATAAGGACCCACAATTAGGCGAGTCCGTTACGCAAATCTGCCATCCTATGTTATGTCTTTACCCTCAAGTAGAGTTTCATATTTAGGTGAGATGGTTAAGTCTTGCTGAGCCTTCGTGCTCACGGTTGCTATATAAGTTGTTTTGCAGGTATTAACCTGATTATGGTTGTCCGATGAGACTCCGGACTCTCCGAGTAATATACTCATGTGGGAACCATGCCACTGTTGTTTGGTTTTCGTAGCTAGTGAGGAGCATCCGTGGGCTGGGTGGCTTCACTTTTGCTTATTAGACTGGAGTACAAGAGTTGTAATCTTATCTTCCGCTGTAATTTATTTTTATAAACTATTTGTAAATTGAATATCTTTGTAAATTTCAGCAAATGATTTATGTAATACGCGTTCCATTACATGTGTGCTGTTGGGTGTCGCATCGCACGGCACCACCCAATGCGATTCCTGTAAAGTGTGGACTCCAGTCCCCTCAGTATGGCTCTGATACCACTTGAAGTGCCCCGACCCATAAGATCGGAACTAAACGTTTAATATTATTACCAAATACAAGGTTCGGTATATAATATCACAACACAAGTGGAACCACAACCATACAGAGCCTTATTTCAACAACATAGCCTTATGGATGAATACTACAAGTAGTGACAAGACAAATAGAACATCAGCACGTAGACTAGAAGCTCGTCATCGTCGATGGTTCCACTACACACAACCTGGGTGCGGACGCGACCCCACTCAAAGTTTTCTAGTACGAAGTCAAGATCATCTAAAAAACAATAATCAACAACGTTTGAGTACAAAAGTACTCAGCAAGCTCCACTTTGCTCTTTTGGAGGAGATTAAACAAATATAAATGCAATGCACAAGTTAAATAACAATGCAACCTAATGCAACTAATGCAAGTGAATATCTCCCATGGATACATCACTCATCTCAATCTCACCATAAGTAATTTTCTAGTTGTCAGGACCACACCATAACCCATCCTATACTGAGGACACGGCCATTCGAATGGATTTTACACTCTGCAGAGGTTGTACGTTGTACACACATGCACGGACAATCAAAGGCAGCCCGACATAACCGACACCCAATCAAAACATCACCCAAACCAGTCGCCCCAAACCCAATATCGTCATCATCAGCGAGCTCAATAATATCTCAACACAACTCTCTCTCCACCGTGGACGACTGTCGGGCTAGCCACCGGGATTAGGCTAGGCCCCACCCATGCTGGGACATGTGGTCGTACTGAAAGGATGTTAGGTGAGATGTCAAAACAACTCGGTCCCTAAGGCTCAACAGGGCAGTCTCCATACACACATCACGAGCCTATCCTCACGATAGAACTCGTTGTAAGTCTACCACCACGGTAGCACATACACCAACTCTAACCCATATGCACCGGTCACAACTCATGCATGCTCTCACCAACCATAAAACGTACAAGAGGCAACATCATCATGTATAATCTAATCATTCCAATATGCGGCAAATGGAACTAGCATGGCTCTACTCTATCACTCGATGCTCCACAAATGCAATAACCTAATCTGCTGACCACAATGGATAAATCTCACATATGTGCGATATTATCAAAAAGGGATAGATGGAACATACCTACGTTACCTTCTACGGCGTCGTTCTCTAGGTCACATGGTTCCTCCGGGTTCTCCTCCAGCATGGGGTCTGTTCCGGCATCGTCATGCACAAACAATCATTCAAGCAAGACATGCATATATCAATACATCATATAAACTTAAGTGTATTGAATAGATTATTATTTTATATGAATTTTTAGACAAAGAATCGGATTAAACGGATTTTGTATGTGTGATATATTAATTTTATAAGATGGAGGCTGATTTAATTTTGAAAATTTTATTTAATTCTGAAAATGCAGCACACAGCTTGGGTTTTACAGTCAGCAACTTGCTGACCTTTGGGCCTGGAATGTGGCCATTTGAGCTATTGCTTTTGAGGTGGACTTGTCATGGCTGGCAGGCTTTGGGTTAATTTAATTCATGGGTTAGGCTGATGGGTCTCTTGACCCTTGGGAACTCAACCCACGCTGGCTTGGATTATGAGGTTACGGGCCCACAGGCTTAATGCCTAAACCGCTCATGCTAGCCAAACAGGCTAATACAGGATTCACTCGGGAGGCTACGGGAATGTCCTTCGTCTACCTCTGGAGGGTCCTTGACGGCGGAAGAAGAATGAGGGAGGGGACTGTCGGGAGTGGGGTATCAAAGGCTCAAGGCCCAGCAAAGCTGATTGAGGCACCGATTTGGGCCTCAGTCGAGCGGAACGGCTGCTGCTCAGGACGGGAGCGCCCATGGTGACTGTTGTTCGCGGAGGAGGAAAGGAAAGGGAATGGGCGGCAGTTGCGCACCTGTGCGCGGTCGACCGGCGAGATTGAAGCAAGGAGAGACCGGTGCCGTCCATTTATAGGCGGAGCAAGCGGTGGGCAGCTGGCCTCGACGGAAAAATCAGCCAGACGCACTAATTCCGCCGTACGCGCGTGTCGAACTCAGCCAGAATAATACATCGCGTAGTTAGTAACGTCAGTTGGCCGTCGGGTAGCGTCGAAAGTGTGCACGGCCATCGAGGCGGAGCCCTCGTTGTCACTTTGAGAGAGGAGGTAGGTACCGGTCAATTTAACCGAGCAGTGGCCGGCGAAGTGAATGTGTCGTACTGGAGTTCGGGAGTCTTCCAAAAAAGTGGAGAAGGAAGGAAATAGGACGTTGCCTCCATGGCAGGCTAGGTGGCCATGTCTAGTCAGATAAGCACATGTGTGTGGCTGTTCGGTTCAGATGAAGAAGAGAGGTTGTATTTTGCAAATAAGGAAAGGTAAGAGGGGTGTTGATGGAAATAGCTGGTTTGATATAGAGGGATGAAGGCGTGGGGCATCAAGGTGCAGTGACTTTTTGTGATTAGAGAAAAGGAGGAGGGATAAATGGAAAATTACCAGAGTTGGTCTGGTACAAGAGTAAGGTGACGTGAAAAAAAAAAAGGTGTTGGCCCGATGGGATGGGTGGCAGGAGGTAGGCATTGGCTTCCTGTTTGATCTGCTGGTGAGAGGGGGGGAGTAGGTTTAGGAATTGTTTTATTCAATCGTTTATTTTGTTTTGTTTATTTATTGATTTGTTAATTATATTAATTTTATATCACAATCTCCCTTTTTTGTGTGTTTTTATTTCTCGGTGATTATTGCTATAAGTTCAATTTGTTAGCTTATGGAAAATAGGATGTTAGAGGTATACTGACTTTGTTGTCCTCTCTAACCCTCGAACAGATTGAGAAGTTTCCGGAGGAGGAGCTAGAAGAAGAGGAAGCTCCCAACCTCAACGATGTTTCGGATGTGGTAAGACAGAACATTTTCATTTAGATTGCCCTAACCTTTCAGGTCCTACTTTCCAGGATGAAAAGCAAACAAGGACGAATCACTCCTCTGCAAAAGATACAAAGAAAAAGAAGAGTTTTACAGGACGTCAATTGGTGAGCAGTTTTATCTCTGCACTTCAAGAACTTGGCTCAAGCGATGTGGACATTGGAAGTGACGAAGATGAAGATGATTTGGCAAACTTGTGCTTCATGGCGAGCAAGTCAAGAACAAGTATGGAGGAGGCTGGACACAACAGCGACAATGAAGAGGTATGTCCTACTTGCGAAGAAATGTGTGATGCTATTTCTCGTGCCACTATTATAGTTAAGAAAAAGGACAAAAAGCCTAGGGACAATGATGTTAAAATTGAGTCACTAGAATCTGAAATTAATCGTTTGAAATCCTTGATTCCTAGTGATGGTTCTTGATCCTCATGTGATTTAATATATGAACAATTGTCCTCATTAAGAAGTGCACACACCTCCACACATGATAAACTTGAGTTAGAAATTGAAAAGAACGGGGAGTTTGCTGCACTTAATGATAAATACTTAAAAGATGCTAGTTGTTCTACAATTGATTTGCATTGTTCTACTTGTGATGGTCTTGATAAGAAACTACAAGATGCTATGAATGAAATTTCTATATTGAACAATGCTTTACGTTCTCATGAAGTTAAACATTGTTCCAATTGCAAATTAAAAGGAAAAACTTCATGTGAAAATTGCCTTGATCTGTCCAATAAACTTGATGACATGCATAGGACATTAGATCGGCTTTGTAATGGGAATAAGAACCTAAACATCCTGCTGAATTCTTCCAAGTTCTGCAATGATAAAACTTGTTTAGTTTTGATTCTCATGCTCATGCTAAGGCACATCCACCTATAATTGTAAAGTAACTAGGAAGTGGTTTGATTCAAACAGTTCCTAAACAAAACGAAGTGGTTTTCAAATCTGCCGGAGTGTTGTCTCATTCGGTTTCAAATAAAACTGTTGCTTGCTCATCTAGACATGAACAAAAAGTTAAATTTCATTGTACCTACTATGGTAGAGATGGTCATGTAATAGATTTTTGTTATAGACTAGCTAAACAACAGAAAAAGGAAAGAATGATTGCTAGATCTCATAACTTTCATGCAAAATTTGTTGCACATACTAAATCGGATGTCTGAAACATGCAACTTGCTGTTATGAGTCAAAAACATTCAGAGTTTACCTCCGGACCTTCTGTTTTTGCCTCCGGAGCTACTGATTTTTGTGTTACACAAGTAACACCTTATAGGTAAGTAGTTAAAAACAAAAAATCTCAAACTTTGACTCTTAAACCTGCTGATTTATCTCAGCTTTCACGTGTTTTTCCTGCAGCACGTTGTGTGACTCAGTAGTGGAATCCTAAATGCCTTTTGACTAACCCCAATATCGAGTCATCGACGTGTTGTTCTTCTATGTAGGTTACACGCTTGAGGAAGGAGAACATTCAGATTGTGGATTCAGGTTGCTCACGCCACATGACCGGTAACAAAGAATGGTTCTCCTCCCTCTCTTTTGTGTCACGTTTAGAGAATGTTACTTTTGCCGTAATTCTTCAACTCCTATAATTGCTAAGGGTTCGGTTAGAGTAAATGATCACTACACTTCGAAGGATGTGGCACTTGTTAAAAAATTTAAATACAACTTGCTTTCTGTTTCACAACTGCTAGATGAAAATCTGGAAATTATTTTCACTAAAAATTGTTGCAAAGTTGTAAATTCAAATAGTGAGCTTATTTTTAACATGTCTCGGTTTGGAAGAGTTTTTAAAGCTGATTTTGATATGTCTTCCTCTAAGCATAGGTGTCTAGATTCTAATGATTCAAAGGACTTATATTTTTTGTATCGTAGACTTGGTCACGTAGGCTTTGATCATCTAACGTGTGTTAGTGCTCTTGATCGCATACGTGGGCTGCCTAAGCTTAAAGGGGACAAAGAAATTGTGTGCTTTTTGTAGACATGCTAAGATGGTTGCAGGTTCACATACTCCTCTCACAATGATCATGACAATGAACCGGGTCAACTTTTGCACCTTGACACCGTAGGACCTTCACGTGTTCAATCCTTCGGAGGTAAATGGTATGTTCCTGTGATTGTTGATGACTATTATAGATACTCTTGGGTTTAATTTATGGCATATAAGAATGAAGCTTTTACTCGCTTTAGAACTTTATTTCTTAGATTATCAATTGATCACCCATGATATTTAAAAGCAATTAGAATTGATAATGGAACCGAATTTAAAAATCAATCTTTTGATAACTTTTGTGCTGAAAATGGAATAGATTATTAATTTTCTTCACCATATGTACCTCAACAAAAAGGTGTTGTAGAAAGAAAGAACAGAACCTTAGTTGAGATGGCTAGGACTATGCTTGATGAATATCAAACTCCTAAGAAATTTTAGGCTGATGCGATTGCAACCGCTTGTTATGTCTCAAATCGTGTTTTCTCGCGCGCTAAGCTATGTAAAATACCATATAAGCTCCGGATTGGACATAGGCCCAGTGTTACACATTTTTGGGTCTTCGTTTGCAAATTCTTTGTTAAGAAACATAGTAATGTTGATGAATTTGAACCTAGATCCATTGATGGCATGTTTCTTGGTTATCCATCTCATACTAGAGACTATCGTGTGCTTTTACTTGACACTAACAAAATTGCGGAGACTTGTGATGTGTCTTTTGATGAAGCTAGCACAGGTACTAGCTCAAAAACTGCAGATCTGGATCCATATCCACAGGAAGAGAGCATTTTCGTTGAAGATGAGGAAGAAGTGGTACTGCTGCCCGAAAATTCAGCAGCTAATGACATTGTTCCAGGTCCTAATTTTGATTCACATCCAGCACCGACGATCACCTTTGCTGGTCCAGATCCTCAAGTCACAAGCTCATCGATTTGTGATGAATATGAAGAAGAAGAAGCTTGTGAAGTGTCCACTCCCCTCTGGGTTCTCAAAAGCCATCCCTCACAACAAATTATTGGAAGCTTGCACGAACGAGTCACATGGTCCAGGTTTTGCAATCCAAACTCTCATGCTCATTCTGCTTTTGTTGCTTCTTTTTAACCCAAAGATATATCACATGCACTCAATAATGAATCTTGGATTATTGTCATGCAAGAAGAGTTAGAAAATTTTGAAAGAAATAATGTTTGGAAACTTGTACCTCCACCTCAAGGTCACACTTTAATTGGAACTAAATGGGTGTTTAAAAATAAACAAAATGAGGATGTGGTTGTGGTTAGGAATAAGGCTAGGTTGGTTGCTCAAGGTTTCAATCAAGTTGAAGGTCTAGATTTTGATGGAACTTTTGCTACTATTTCCAGATTAAAAGCCATGAGAATTGTTTTAGCTTTTGCTGCATCTAAAGATTTTAAGCTATATCAAATGGATGTTAAAAGTTCTTTTCTTAATGGCTACATAGATGAGGAGCTTTACGTCAAACAACCACTGGGTTTTGAAAATTCATATTTTCCTAATCATGTTTACAAACTGTCCAAAGCCTTGTACGGTCTCAAACAAGCCCCTAGAGCATGGTATGATAGGTTAAAAACATTCTTACTTGAAAAGTGGTTTACCATGGGCAAGGTTGATAAAACTCTTTTTTTGCTTAAGCATGGCAATGACTCATTATTCGTTCAAGTGTATGTGGATGATATTATCTTTGGTTGTGCTTCTCATGATCTTGTGTCCAAGTTTTCTGCTATGATGAGTTCAAAATTTGAGATGAGTATGATGGGATAAATCACGTACTTTCTGGGGCTCCAAATCAAGCAAACCAAGGAGGGTACCTTTGTGCATCAGACGAAGTATACAAAAGACCTCCTAAGGCACTTCAACATGGACAAAAGCAAGCCTCTTAGGACACCAATGGGAACAGAACAACACTTGAACTTGATGAAGATGGTTAACCCGTGGATCAAAAAGAATATATAAGCATGATTGGATAACTTTTGTACCTCACGACATCAAGACCGGACATACAATTCAGCGTATGTCTTTGTGCACGGTTTCAAGCCTCCCCACATGCTTCACATCGTCAAGCCGTCAATAGGATTCTCAGGTACTTACATGGAACTCAAAATTTGGCATTTTTCTTCCTTCTTCCTCAACCGTTACTTCGTAAGCTTTTTCGGATGCTGATTTTGGGGGTTGTAGGATTGAAAGGAAAGGTACTTCCAGTGCTTGTCATTTTCTTGGTAATTCACTTGTTGCTTGGTCCTCTAGAAAACAAAGTTCAGTTGCACAATCCAGAACCGAATCTGAATATGTAGCTACTGCTAGCGCTTGTTCACAAATTCTTTGGATTGTTCAAACACTTAGAACTATGGGGTTGATCTAGATAGTGTTCTACTATTTTGTCACAACACTAGTGCTATTTGCATTGCTAAAAACCCTGTGCAACATTCACATCAAAGCACATTGACATTAGGTATCACTTTCTTCGTGATAGTGTTGATAAAGGAAACATTATGCTTCACCATGTAGACCGAACAACAATTGGCTGACATTTTTACAAAACTTTTGGATTTCACTCATTTTTGTTTCATTCGTAGTGAAATATGGGTTATGCATCCTCAAGGCTTGCATTGAGAGGGAGTTTTGAAACATGGAAAGTGTATGTGTGAATCTGAAATTAAAATAATATGAGCATAGTATTTCATACATTATGACTTTGTGATTCCTTTTACATGCTGAAAGTTCTTACTACATTACTCGTGTTATACATTTTGTAGTTTTTGCCATGTCTAGTAAATGGAATAATTACTTACACTAAATCTTGTCATGGTCGAACTTTCTTGCTGTTTTGAACTTGTTGCATGATCACAAGTGCTTTTAATCATATAGAATTAATAAAGTAATCAACTCACAAGTTTGAGTTTTTATGAACAAATATAAATTGAGAAAAGATCAAGACAATACACATGCATCACACTTCTTCTTTTGAGATGGCTTATCATTGCACTTAGATATGAACATAGAAGAAGTTGTGTATGACTAAAATCATGTCCTTAAGTGTGACATCCAGTTCCGAAAAATGAACCAAGTGAACGCATATGTGTGCCCAGGACGTTCAACACACATACACGAGTGCATTCACAAAAGAGTATACAGAAAATTACCACAGAACAAGATTAATTAACCAAATTTTATTGAAGAACCATATTATCCTCGAATACAAATTCTAATGAATATTAATGACAAGTTCAACTAATGCAGCGGAAATAAACTAAATAAGCAATCTAAACAGCTAGGCAGCATAAGCGATAGGGTATAGCGTAGCTCCAATCAACACCACAGGCAAGCTGATGGTAGACACGACCTAGAACTCCGCATTATCACCATTAAACTTCCAATCCTAACCTCAAACAGTTGGGGGTGATTGCAAGAGTGAGTACATGTCGTACTCAGCAAGTGTGGAAAGTATGACATGTGGCTGATTCAAATGACGAATATAATAATGGATGAGTGCTGAAAAGTACATTAAAACGTTTGAAAAGCAATATACATCATGTATGTGAAGTATTCCCATCATAAACTATAATTAATATAATAATACCATTCCATATTCCATATCCATCATCATATACCAATATCCATATTCAATACAAGAATTCAATTCATAACCATCCATGACCATAATTCCAACCATAACCATCCCAAATACCATCCCAATACCGAGTACCCTCTAATCATGGAAATTGTCCAGGTGCTCATAACCGGGAGCACGGCTATCATGATAGTTTTATTAGACTCTACAGAGTTTGTACCGCTTTACCCACGTGCTTGTGATTTCATCACCCGTCGGCGACTAAAGAACCTCCCTTATGCCAATTACACTTCCTTTGGTGTATGGCCAAGAGATCACAAAATAGCCTTTACAAAAGGGATAACTAGCCTATTTAGACCCCACTGAGGTTTCACCAGTGGCGATGTCTCCCACAGAGCACATCTTCAACCAAGGGTCCCCTCTTGATCCATTCGGATCCCAGGGTAGTCCCACCAATCATCAGCAAACCCAATCCGACTACCTCTTCCCCGAGCATCCCTAATGGTCCAAATAGCACTGGCAAAGCCCTAATTAATCAGCTACACCGCACCCATGCTGGGCCTCGTGGTGGCACTGTAGTCCTGGCTTATTCTCGCATGAACCGGTCCTTAGATCTAAAGCAAGCAAACCACCATGACATCCAACCCATCCACATAACGGCTTGCTTAGATCACCCATTACCATATCATATTGACCAGTTCACATTAACCAGAATATCATTAATGCATAATTAAATTTGTAGTGTTGTCTTCCCATACCAATTAATTAAGCGAAGCAAAAAGGTAAAAAGTCCATCCCGACTCTCTACCATAATTCCAGGTGACAAGGGTGGTTAAACAATGCTAGTAAACTTCCTACCATAGGATTTCCCATCAAATTGACACAAGCATGCAGTTTGCAAACAAAACATTTATGTTAAAAACAAGATCAATATGCTTCAAGTACACTTGCCTTGCTCTTGGGATTGGTTTGGGTCAAAGCCTTCAAAATCTTGGTGCTGTAGATCCTCCGTGACACTCTCTAGGGTAAATCCGTCTATTCCGCACAATAAACATACAAGACAAGAAACACAATCAAAGAGTGCACAAATATTACTCAATATGACATGACATGCATGATTATGCGAATGCAAGGTAGAACTTGTTAATAGATTGCTTTTAAATGATCACTAACTAGTTCTAATAGATTTTAACAAGTTTATACAGGTTTGGATTTGATTAGATCTACTTTTAGAATTAATTCAAAAGAATTTAGTCAGCAAAATCGGACTAGTCTGCAGAAGGCCGGACTAGCCCGCACTTCGCAGAACTAGCGAACCAGGGTTTTCTAGATCGACGTAAATTTGGAGATTAGGGGTTGAATTCACGTAAGGAAAAGAGAATAGAAGGTATACCAGGTGTTAAGAACTCCAATGAATCAAGGAACTTGGAGGTAGCACTTGGATCTTGGTGATCTAGGGTTGGTGATGAACTTGGAGATGAATTGGTGATGACGAACGAAAGCTTGGTGGAGATCTTGATCCTCTTTCATTTCCTCCTCTTCTTCTTGCTTGGTATCTCCTCCTCCCTCCTTGTTGGTGGCTCTCCACGAACTAGGGTTTTGGTGGGGTGGAAAAGTGGCAAATAGATGTCAAGCCAAGGGGTGGGTTGTTTATATAGAGGTGGAGTCTAGGGTTAGATGGATTTCGAGTTTGGGAGGAGTAGAGGTCGGTTTAGTGTCCCACATGGGCTCTAAAAGAGTTAGGCACGATGTTCCTAGGCCCACTTAATGTGAAACCCAAGAAACAAGTCGTAAAACAAAAGATCAACTCGGAGACGTGAAATATCGGACAAGTCCGAAAAGGACCGGACTAGTCCAAAAATGTCCAGAGAGAAAATCGGACAAGTCTGGCCAAAAATCGGACAAGTCCGACTTTAGTCAGAGTGGAAAATGGACAAGTCCACTGGAACACCGGACTAGTCCGGAAAAGTCCAGGGACTTAGCAATTTTCAAGGATTCAGGGAATATCAGACTAGTCCGTACAAAATCGAACAAGTCCGAAAGTTTCCAGAGGCAAAATCGGACTAGTCCGCAGCAAAAACGGACAAATCCATTTTTTGTCAGAGAGAAATCGGACTAGTCCTCAGTAAAATCGGACTAGTCCGCACTTTCCTGCATTTTAAGTGCGGTTTTGTTCCAAATCAATTTTAAATGCTCCAAATCAGTTTTAAACTCGTTCCTCCTTATGCGGGTTAATGTTAAACATGTATATGAATGTATGCAAGGCATGATGCATGAAAATGAGGGTGTTACAAACCTACCCACCTTAAAATGAATCTCGCCCTTGAGATTCAACGTGGAAGAGAGGAGATAGCTAAATTCCTTCTTGAGATCATCCTCCAATTCCCATGTTGCTTCTTTTTCTGTGTGGTGCTTCCATTGAACTTTACACCATCGAATCACCTTGTTCCTTGTGACTCTCTCCTTGGTTTCCAAGATCTTAACCGGTTGCTCTGCATAAGTCAAATCTTCCTCTAGTTCCAATTCTTCCATTGGCGCTTGTTCTTTCGGTACTCTCAAGCACTCCTTGAGCTGGGAAACATGAAAGACATCATGGACGTCCGAAAGATGAGCTGGCATCTCCAACTTATACGCTACTTCTCCTCTTTTGTCCAAAATCTTGAATGGCCCAATGTAGCGAGGTGCTAGCTTGCCTCTTATGTTAAAACTCTTATGACCTATTATTGGTGACACCTTGTGGTAAACAAAATCTCCTATTTCAAAGGCTAATTTTCTTCTCCTATTGTCCGCATAGCCCTTTTGTCTCTATTGGGCAGCCCTCAAGTTTTCACGAATTATTTGGACTTGTTTTTCGGCTTCTTGCAACACATCCGGACCAAATACTTGAGTTTCTCCTACCTCATTCCAAAAAAAAGGTGTACTACACTTCCTTCCATAAAGCGCTTCATATGGTGAAATTTTCAAGCTTGCTTGGTAACTATTGTTGTATGAAAATTCTGCATATGGCAAGCTCTTGTCCCAACCTTTCCCATGCTTCAAAGCACAAGCTCTTAACATGTCCTCCAAAATCTGATTGGTCCTCTCGGTTTGTCCATCTGTTTGAGGGTGGTATGCTGAACTAAAATTCAACCTTGTTCCTAATGCTTCATGTAACTTCTGCCAAAACCTGGAGGTAAATTGGGAACCTCTGTCCGAGACTATCTTCTTAGGGACTCCATGTCGACACACAATATGTTCCATGTATATTTCGGCCAATTGTGCAGATGTATACTAGGTCTTGACAGGAACAAAATGAGCTGACTTGGTCATTCGATCAACGATTACCCAAATTGAGTCATACTCGGACTGGGTACGCGATAAACCAACTATGAAGTCCATGCCGATTTCTTCCCACTTCCATTCCAGAATCTTTAATGGTTGTAATAGTCCATCTGGCCTTTGATGTTCCGCCTTGACTCGTTGGCACACATCACACAATGCTACGTATTCAGCTATGTCCTTCTTCATGCTAGCCCACCAATAGCAAGTCTTCAAGTCTTTGTACATCTTCGTACAACCGGGCTGAATTGAGTAAGGTGAGTCATGTGCCTCTTTTAATATTGTCTCCCGAATATGCCTCACATTAGGCACGACAATCCTTTTTCCTAGCCATAGGGTACCTTGTTCATCCTCATCAAATCTGAATTCTCTCCCCTCTTGAGTCCTTTCCTTGATTTTTTGAATTTACTCATCCTTGGTCTGTGCCTCTCAAATTTATTGCTCCAAGGTTGGGTTTAACTCCATTATTCCCATCTTATTCACAAATTTGAGGTTCAACCGTTCGAACTCTTTACATAACTCGGATGACAACTCTCGAACTGTGTGTTGATGACTTACTCCTTTTCTACTCAAAGCATTGGCCACTACGTTGGCTTTTCCTGGATGATAGTTGATCCCCAAATCATAATCTTTGATGAGCTCCAACCATCTTCGTTGCCTCAAGTTCAGATCCGTTTGTGTGAAAATATACTTCAAACTCTTATGATCCGTATAGATTTCACACCTATGTCCAAGGATATAGTGTCTCCAAATCTTCAACGCATGTACCACGGCTGCAAGTTCCAAATCATGCGTTGGGTAATTCTGCTCATGTTTCTTCAATTGTCTCGACGCATAGGCTACCACTTGACCTTCTTGCATCAATACACATCCAAGTCCCTGTCTCGATGTGTCGCAATAAATATCAAAACTCTTGCTTATATCCGACAATACCAAAACTAGGGCTATTGTCAACCTCTTCTTTAACTCCTCAAAACTGTTTTGACAAGCTTCTGTCCATTGGAATGCCTTTCCCTTCATTAGCAATTCCGTCATTGGCTTGGCTATCTTGGAAAAGTCATTGATGAATATACGATAATATCCAGCCATCCAAAGAAAACTCCTTATTTCCTTTACGTTCTACGGAGGTTCCCATTTCAACACGTCTCTCACTTTTCCGGGGTCAACCGATACTCCTCCTCCTGAGATGATATGACCCAAAAATGACACCTCTTTCAACCAAAACTGACACTTGTTGAACTTGACATACAATTGATGCTCCCTCAATTTTTGCAGCGTAAGCCTCAAGTGTTCCTCATGTTCCTTCTCATCCTTCGAGTAGATCATAATGTCATCAATAAACACCACAATGAATCTATCCAAGTACTCCATGAAGACCTTATTCATGAGGTACATAAAATACGCAGGTGCATTGGTCAATACAAAGGACATTACAGTATACTCATAAGATCCATACCGCTTCCTAATAGCTGTCTTGGGTATGTCCGATGGTCTAATCTTCATTTGAAAGTATCCCGACCTCAAATCAATCTTAGAGAAGATACAAGCACCCTTCATGTGATCAAACAAGTCCTCTATGTGTGGCAAGGTGTACTTGTTCTTGATTGTCACCTCGTTGAGAGCTCGGTAATCCACACACATCCTTTGGGTTCCATCCTTCTTGTCCACAAACAGCACGGGCGCTCCCCAAGGTAAAGAGCTTGGGCAAATAAAACCTTTCTCTAGTTGCTCTAGAATTTGTTCCTTGAGCTCCGCTAATTCCATAGGAGGCATCCTATATGGCCTCTTAGCTATAGGTGCAATTTCAGGTATTAAATCAATAACAAACTCAATATCTCGATTAGGTGGCATACATGGCAACTCGTCCGGAAAAACATCCAAAAATTCACACACCACTGGAATCTCCTCATTTGCGGCACCGTCCATATGATTCAGCTCCAATTGCTTCGATGTGGTTTGAGATGCTTCAAATTCTACGGTGATTCCTTCTTCATTAGTCAACTTCCCCGTCTTCGTGGCACACTCAATAACTCCATTGTACTTCCTCAACCAGTCCATACCAAGTATAATGTCCAATCCTTAAGAATCCAAAACAATGAGGTTGGCGGAGAAGTCTACCCCCCTTATTCTAGTTCTTACTTTTGGACATACTATATTTGTCCTCATCTCTCCTCCAGGAGACTTCACCAATAGAGTAAACTACATATGAGAGATAGACAACTATACTTGGCAACATACTTCGATGTAATGAATGAATGCAATGCTCCAAAATCAAATAACATAGTCGCGGGGTTGGAGTTGGCGAGAAACATACCAATGACCACATCATCCGCTTGTTGAGCATCCTCCATAGAGACATGGTTCACGTTGCCACGAGCAAAATTCTGCTGTCCACAGTTTCCTTGTGGCTATCCTCCATTGGGTCTTGGGTTTTGCCTCGATGCATTACTTCCTTGACCAAGGCCTGACTTAGGACATTGATGTGCAAAGTGTTCAGCTTCTCCACATGTATAGCACTTCTTAACTCCACCAGAATTTGGACGAACTTGATTCTGAACGTTTGCAGCAGGAAAGTTGGCTCGAGGTGCATAGGGCATTGGAGGCCTAGGTGCTTGTATGACAGGGCACTGCTGCACAAACTGAGTTGGGCGCGGTGCAAATCCAGGGCGCTGTACAGGAGTAGAGGAGCTGTAATATGGCGCATTAGGAAGCGCAAAGCAAGGGCGCACATTACTTCTTTGTTGCTATACTTGGTATGGCGCCTTCCTCTTGTTGTCTTGTTCCATCTCACAAATCTCGTTCTCAACCACAATTGCTTTGTCCACAAGCTTTTGAAAATTTGCATAGTCACAATTGAACAATTGCACTTGGATCTCATTGTTCAAGCCCCTCATGAACAAGTATTGCTTTCGGCTGTCCCAACTAACATCTTCCGGGGTATACCTCGAGAGTTGAGTGAATTTATTGAGATATTCACTCACGCTTGATCTTCCTTGCCTCAAGCTCTCAAATTCTTGTCACTTCAAGATCATAACTCCCTCGGGCACATAGTGAGAACAGAAGTTCTCCTTGAATTCGACCCAAGTAATTCTCTCTTGCTTCTCATGAGCATTGGATAAGGAATCCCACCAATCCGCTGCTGCTCCAACTAGTTGATGAGAAGCAAATAGCACCTTCTCCCGGTCACTGCATTGGACAATAGCAAGTTTCTTGTCCACAGACTTGAGCCAATCATCAGCATCCATAGGGTCGGTATCTTGAGCAAAGGTTGGCGGCTAGTCCTCATAAACTCTCCCAATCGGTTATGAGGAGGCGTGGTGGCGGTGGAGGCATGTGGGGCTAATTGTTGTTATTGCCAGCCTGCAGCTGTCCCATAGTTTGTATCATGGTCTGGATGAGCTGGTTCTGCATAGCCAGTAGCTGCTCAATATTGATGGCTCTATGAGCAGGTCCTTGTCCATTGTTGTTTCGAGGCACTCTATGGTTCTCCTCCTCGTCATTGACGTTCCTCTGGTTGCGAGTCCTCACCATCTGAAGGAAAGCAATAGGTAAGAATTTAGAAACGTCCCCAACTATATGCATCAAGGGATATAAAACTAACCAACTAGCCACACTAGCCTAGGTGGACATGGCAATGCTAAAGCATCCCAAAATCCTCTATTAAGCACACAAGCAACCAATATATATAGCAAACAACACACCAAACAGAATCACAATGCTTCCTGAGTTCTCCTATGTGCTCTAAAGTGTCCATTCAATCTAGGATGCATCCTACGGTCAACCTGTGGCTCTGATACCAATCTGTGACACCCGGTTCCAAAAAATGAACCAAGTGAACGCATATGTGTGCCCATGATGTTCAACACACATACACGAGTGCATTCACAAAAGAGTATATAGAAAATTACCACAGAACAAGATTAATTAACCAAATTTTACTGAACAAACCATATTATCCTCGAATACAAACTCTAATGAATATTAATGATAAGTTCAACTAATGCAGCGGTAATAAACTAAATAAGCAATCTAAACAGCTAGGCAGCATAAGCGATAGGGTATAGCGCAGCTCCAATCAACACCACAGGCAAGCCGACGGTAGACATGGCCTAGAACTCCGCATTATCACCATTAAACTCCCAATCCTGACCTGCACCTGTTGGGGGGGGGGGGGTTGCAAGAGTGAGTACATGTCGTACTCAGCAAGTGTGGAAAGTATGACATGTGGCTGATTCAAATGACGAATATAATAATGGATGAGTGCTGAAAAGTACATTAAAACGTTTGAAAAGCAATATACATCATGTATGTGAAGTATTCCTATCATGAACAATAATTAATATCATAATACCAGTCCATATTACATATCTATCATCATATACTAATATCCATATTCAATACTAGAATTCAATTCATAACCATCCATGACCATAATTTGAACCATAACCATCCCAAATACCATCCCAATACCGAGTACCCTCTAATCATGGAAGTTGTCCAGGTGCTCATAACCGGGACCACGACTATCATGATAGTTTTACTAGACTCTGCAGAGTTTGTACCGCTTTACCCACGTGTTTGTGATTTCATCACCCGTCGGCAACTAAAGAACCTCCCTTATGCCAATTATACTTCCTTTGGTGTATGGCCAAGAGATCACAAAATAGCCTTTACAAAGGGATTACTAGCCTATTTACACCCCACTGAGGTTTCACCGGAGGCGATGTCTCCCACAAAGCACATCTTCAACCAAGGGCCCCCGCTTGAGCCATTCGGATCTCAGGGTAGTCCCACCAATCATCAACAAACCCAATCCGACTACTCCCTACCCGAGCATCCCTAATGGTCTAAATAGCACTGGCAAAGCCCTAATTAATGAGCTACGCCACACCCATACTTGGTCTCGTGTTGACACTGTAGTCCTAGCTTATTCTCGCATGAACCGGTCCTTAGATCTAAAGCAAGCAAACAACCATGACATCCAACCCATCCACATACCAGCTTGCTTAGATCACCCATTACCATATCATATTGACCAGTTCACATTAACCAGAATATCATTAATGCATAATTAAATGTGTAGTGTTGTCTTCCCATCCCAATTAATTAAGCGAAGTAAAAAGGTAAAAAGCCTACTGACTCTCTACCATAATTCCAGGTGACAAGGGTGGTTAAACAGTACTAGTAAACTTCCTACCATAGGATTTCCCATCAAATTGACACAAGCATGCAGTTTGCAAACAAAACGTTTATGTTAAAAATAGGATCAATATGCTTCAAGGACACTTGCCTTGCTCTTGGGATTGGTTCGGGTCAAATCCTTCAAACTCTTGGTGCTGTAGATCCTCCGCGACACTCTCTAGCGCAAATCTGTCTATTCCGCACAATAAACATACAAGACAAGAAACACAATCAAAGAGTGCACAAATATTACTCAATATGACATGACATGCATGATTTATGCGAATGCAAGGTAGAACTGGTTAATAGATTGCTTTTAAATGATCACTAACTAGTTCTAATAGATTTTAACAAGTTTATACAGGTTTGGATTTGATTAGATCTTCTTTTAGAATTAACTCAACAGAATTTAGTCAGCAAAATTGGACTAGTCTGCAGAAGGCCGGACTAGTCCGCACTTCGCAGAACTAGCGAACTAGGGTTTTCTAGATCGACGTAAATTTGGAGATTAGGGGTTGAATTCACGTAAGGAAAAGAGAATAGAAGGTATACTAGGTGTTTAGAACTCCAATGAATCAAGGAACTTGGAGGTAGCACTTGGATCTTGGTGATGAACTTGGAGATGAATTGGTGATGAAGAACGAAAGCTTGGTGGAGATCTTGATCCTCTTTCGTTTCCTCCTCTTCTTCTTGCTTGGGATCTCCTCCTCCCTCCTTGGTGGTGGCTCTCCACGAACTAGGGTTTTGGTGGGGTGGAAAAGTGGCAAATAGATGTCAAGCCAAGGGGTGGGGTTGTATATATAGAGGTGGAGGCTAGGGTTAGATGGATTTTGAGTTTGGGAGGAGTAGAGGCCGGCTTAGAGTCCCACATGGGCTCTAAAAGAGTTAGGCACGATGTCCGTAGGACCACTTAACGTGAAATCCAAGAAAAAAGTCATAAAAAAAAAGATCAACTTGGAGTCGCGGAATATCAAACAAGTTCGAAAAGGACCAGACTAGTTCGAAAATGTCCAGAGAGAAAATCGGACAAGTCAGGCCAAAAATCGGACAAGTCCGACTTTAGTCAGAGAGGAAAACGGACAAGTCCACTGGAACACCAGACTAGTCCGGAAAAGTCCAGGGACTTAGCAATTTTCAAGGATTCAGGGAATATCGGACTAGTCCGCAGAAAATCGGACAAGTCCGAAAGTTTCCAGAGGCAAAATCGGACTAGTCCGCAGCAAAATGGACAAGTCTGTTTTTAGTCAGAGAGAAATTGGACTAGTCCTCAGTAAAATCGGACTAGGCCGCACTTTCCTACATTTTAAGTGCGGTTTTGTTCCAAATCAATTTTAAATGCTCCAAATCAATTTTAAACTCATTCCTCTTTATGTGGGTTAATATTAAACATGTATATGAATGTATGCAAGACATGATGCATGAAAATGAGGGTGTTACATTAAGCTTCTGATTATCAAATGACATAGGCTTGGCTAGGTTGGTTAGAATAAGGCAGGTGCGGTATTTAATCTCTCGCAAATATCATATGTTAATTTGTGTTTTAAAGATAAAATTGCAGCAACAAGTGTCATGCTTTCAGGTATTGAAATAATTAAGTTTGTGAGATCATGACTTGCTTAAATTGACAATTACATTTGATCTCTAGCATGGCTTACACTACTTTATGTATCTCATTGTCGTGGTAGTGTAAGTTACTTGATAGTATGACTTTGATGAGCTTTGTTTTATATGTATATGTTATAATATGCTCATAACAATTAAAATTTCTCTTTTGTACCTTGCTGAATACATTGTCAAAGGGGGAGAAATTGATCACACCTTGCACATATTCACAAGTGTTTTTGGCATGATTCTTCTGAGGGGGAGAAGTATGTATAGGGGGAGAAATTTATTTCTATCTCATTTGATTTTCAAAAAGGTGGGGGGAATTGTTTTCAAAACTTTTCATGTAAATAAGCCAATGTTTGGATTTTAAGTGGTGTTGCCAATGCATTCATCAAGGGGGAGATTGTGAGACCTATGTGTGCTGAATACATTGGCTTTTACGATAAAAGTTTTGAATACTACCAAAACATCTTTTTATAAAGATTCGACGATAGGTCCAGCATGTTTTGGTTAGCTTTGGTAAGGTTCGAAGCTTGATTGCAATTGTTCTGCTTTTATCTTGCAATGTTTCTAACTTGATTTACACTTATGGAAAGATTGCTTAGTATTCATTTGCTATGTTTTTGGTGCGTTTTGGTTGATATGGCTGATATCGTTTTTCTGTGGTTTTGCAACATGCTTATGTGAGGTGCTCACGTAAGGTGTTGTGTTCCGAACTAATTTGAGTCATGTCGCGGACTTGGGCTCGTACGGATTGGTTGGTTATTCGTGTGCAGGTGTTGCTTGAGTTCAATATATGGCTGGTGACGGGATCCATTGAACTAGTCTTAGGGAGAAGATGAGGTTCAACAACCAAGTTCGAGAGGAATTGTGGTTGAGTTGGTCAGGAGGTTGCGCAACATGTTTGAATCAAGAATAATGCATATGAAGGTATCGTGGACGCTGTTGGAAGATGGTTGGACGTGTGCAAGGAGTGCATGTACATGGCTACATGGTTCCGAGGCGTGATGAAGAGATGTGGACGTAAATAATTGGTCGGAAAGGTCAAACCGACTAGGTTATGGACTCAGGTTGTGGCTGAGTCGTGTTTGACTCAAATATGGAAAGTTTTGAGTTGGTTATTATAGGATTTTGTGTGGGTCACGTATTTGAGTTTTTTTAGGAATGTGGGATATGTTCCTAAGGTGTTTGTAAGTCTTAAGTTTGCTTCTATGTGCGCATAGAAGAGTCTTGAGCAGTTATGGAAAGTTTCGATTCGTGAATTGAGTAGGATTAGAGTCCTAGTTAGGTTTGAGTTGGCTTTCGAGCTGGTTATATAAGCAAGGGAGGCCAGAGCTCGTGGTAGACGACTTTCGGGCAGTTCCTCTTGTTTTCTATAAAATAAAATTTGTAGTTGAAAGGAACTTTTGTGCCTTGTTCGTCCGACTTCTTTTGTTCAAGTCTTTCTCTTCGAAATTCTGCACAACAATATTTTTCTTCAGTGGTTTTATCATAACTCGAGTTTTACAGATCCAATTGACGTGATTATTTTTGGGTTGTCTTCACAAATTGATTATCTATCATCAGTCAAAATTTAACGGTCCATGGATTTGCGGTTTTTGATCTACACAAGTTTCTTTGCAGTATTGCAGATCTGTTTTTTACTCAGTAGAACAGATTGACATTTGTTCGATCTTTCAATCGTAACTTGAGTATCTCTTGACGGATTTGAGTGATTCTTGCTGTGTAATCTTCATGACTTGATTCTCTCTGATATCTATCACTTTTGTCATGGTGAAACACGTTTATATTAGTCTCACACATGATTTCTTTAAAAGATCATTTTTCTGCCGAGGGGTTTTCATTGCTTTTGCTGAAAAAATATTTAAATCTACCATTCACCCCCCCTCTGGTAGCTTTTCACGTGCTCTTGAATCCCACAATCTTTAAAAGCAATTAGAAGTGATAACGGAACCGAATTTAGAAATAAATCTTTTGATCACTTTTTTGCTAAAAATTGAATAGATCATCAATTCTCTTCTCCATATGTACCTCAACAAAACGGTGTTGTAGAGAGAAAGAATAGAAACTTAGTTGAGATGGCTAGGACTATGCTTGATGAATATCAAAATCCTAGAAAGTTTCGGGAAGATACAATTGCAACAGCTTGTTATGTTTCAAATCGTGTTTTCTTGCGTGCTAGGTTAGGAAAAACACCATATGAGCTTCGGTTTTGACATAGGCATAGTGTCACACATTTTCGGGTATTTGGGTGCAAATGCTTTGTTAAGAAATATGGTAATCTTGATAAATTTGATCCTAGATCCATTTATGGCACGTTTCTTGTTTATCCATCTCAGACTAGAGGCTATCGTGCGCTTTTACTTGACACTAACACAATTGTGGAGACTTGTGATGTCTCTTCTAATGAAGCTAGCACAGGTACTAGCTCAAACATTACAGGTACGGATCCATATCCGCAGGGGGGAGAGCATTTTTGTTGAAGATGAGGAAGAATTGGAGATGCTGCCCGAAAATTCAGCAGCTAAAGACTTTGGTTCAGCTCCGGATGTTAATTCTCAACCAGCATCGACAACCATCAATGCTGATTCAAATCGTCCTCAAGTTACAAGCTCATCGATTTGTGACAAACATGAAGAAAAAGAAGAAGCTTGTGAGACATGTTCCCCTACAGTTTTACAAATAGCATCCCCCGCAACAGATTATTGGATGCTTGCACGAACGAGTTACACGGTCCAGGTTTTGCGATCCAAACTCTCATGCTCATTCTGCTTTTGTTGCTTCTTTTGAACCCAAAGATATATCACACGCACTCACTAATGAATCTTGGATTATTGCTCTCAATACCCAACAGACCGGGTACCCTCACACATAGGATGAAGACACCAGGGAAAGTCCAGCAGCGCCATGTATCTAGAAGTTGTCGAGGTCTTAGCCTCCCTCAGGATCCAGCCCCAGAGCCGCCACGTGGGGGACGAAGGATAGGATAAAGTTCCCCAAGGGAGATAACCTCCCAAGGTGCCACGTGCTGAGGAGAGACCCGCACAACATCGGTGGACAAGCTCCAGGGCTGCCACGAAGCATGGAGCACCGGACCAAGTGCCCCCCTTCTGAGGAGAGAGCAGAGCTGCCACGTGCCCTGGGGAGCCCCAAAGCTGCCATGTGTCACGAAGGACCAGGGCTAGCCTCCTCGGCAAGGACTTGCACCGGCACTGCCACGTGTCTCGTAGCACCCCAAGATGGTAAGGTGCGGGAATTAAAAGTTGGAGCGCTCCATCCAGGGCACGCATTGAAGGACTGCACCCACCTCCAACACACGACGTGGAGCATGCCAACGGTCAGAAGACCGCTATGACTAATCACATCACAGTGAAGGCATTGTATGCCTATCCCACTGGGCCAAGTGGGTAGGTTGCGGCAACAAGACGGGCTGACGAGACACCATCTGCCACCGTCAGCAACGGCGCGTGGGCTACTGACAAGGGAGGCAGCAAGATAGCGAGTCTCCACCATCACGCTTAGAGAAGCTTATACGGGAAGCCTTAGATCTTTTAGGATAAGATCACCTCGAGACCACCTTTTGGGGCCCGGGATCCCACTTGTAAGGCGTCAGTCTTGACTATAAAAGGCTTGGACGACCACCTGTACAAGGACCAGACTCAGAATCCCTGATACAAACACATAGGCATACACACCCACCAAGCAAAACAATCCACCGTGGAGTAGGGTGTTACGCTCCTTGCGGCCTGAACCACGTAAAAACAATTGTCTCATACTTTTCCGCTAGAACACTAGTTTGAGGCCTAAGCCCCGCCGAACAAGAACCTTGGTGGGCTGCTTTTTAGCAGATCTGGGGGAAGTGTTGCATTGACCCTTCGACATTTGGTGCGCCAGGTAGGGGGCTTTTTCCCTCAAAAAAGTGGTAGTGGTTTCACCAACCACGGTGTTCATCAAGCCTGAAATTTGCGGCGAAATCAAGCCACAAAGGGTCGACTATCGCGTCGACGAACACGTGGAGAAGGAGTTCCAAAGGCCGATGCGTACCGTGGAAAGGGTGCACCAGGCCGTGAACCTCGACCTCAACAGTGACCACGAGCGTTGCAAAGCACTCCATGTCATATGTGGAGGATCTTGGGAACCCGCTTCTAGGAGTGCGGTCAAGACCCTGTGTCGAGCAATGGCTTTGTCAGCCTCTACGCATGACCTAGCGCCCCATCACAAATGGATGGAGACGGTGATCAGCTTCGACGCCTCTAACTGCCCCGAGAACATGGCGGGAGCCGAGCAGCTGCCCCTCCTCATCGCCCCCACTATCGCCAACATAATGTTTTACCATGTTCTGGTGGATGGTGGAGCCGGTCTCAACCTCATCAGCCGTGCGGCCTTCGACAAGCTGAAGATCCCCATATCCGAGCTCGCCCCGACAAGATCGTTCTCACGGGTAGGACCGAAGAGCGTTACCCTGTACGGCTACATCCACCTCCGTGTGACCCTAGGGACGCCAGAGAACTTGAGGACGGAGAATATCTAATTCGACGTCACGGAGGTGAGCCTCCCCTACGACGCCATTATTGGCAGGCCAGCCGTGTACCGGTTCATGGCAGTAGCCCATTACGGATACCTCATCCTCAAAATGCCGACACCATCCAGCGTCCTCAAGATTTGCAGAGATCGTGCTGCTGCGGTGACGATGTTAGAAAAGCTCCGAAGATAGGAAATAGTCCCAGCACCTATCTTGAGCAACGCTAAGTCGGGTAAGCCTTCACCAGACCCACGTGCTCACAGCCGCACCGCTGCACCACGTGTGCAGCCCTCTGATGATGATGACATACCCATCAAGACAATCCAGATTGGCTCTGATGCGGCCCAGACCACCCGTATCACGGGGAGTCTGGATGGCGAGCAGGAATCGGCACTCACTACCTTCCTGCAAGCTAACGTCGACGTCTTTGTCTGGCAACCGTCGCAAATGTCAGGCATCCCTAGGGAAGTGATTGAGCACCGCCTGAAGATCTACCCCGACGCACGGCCGCAACAACAGAGGCCCTGTAAGCAGTCCATCGAGCGGCAGAACTTCATCCGCGAGAAGATCAAGAAGCTCCTCGAGGCTAGCTTCATATGGGAGGTCCACCATCCCAGATGGCTGGCCAATCCGGTTGTCGTCCCCAAAGCTGGTGGTAAGCTTCGGATGTGCATTGACTACACCAACCTCAACAAGGCATGTCCTAAAGATCCCTTCCCTCTCTCTAGAATTGATCAAATCATAGATTCAACTTCGGGGTGCGATATGCTATGCTTTCTAGATGCGTACTCAGAGTTCCACCAAATCTTGATGTCTAGTGAAGACAAAGAACATACCGCATTTATAACCATATATGGCCTTTACTGCTATGTCTCCATGCCTTATGGTCTTAAGAATGCTCTCCCCACCTTTGTATGAGCTATGTATAAAACATTCAATGACCTCATTCGAGACCTAGTAGAGGTATATGTTGATGATATTGTAGTAAAAATCCAGTCGCATACGTCATTACTAGAGAACCTCGCCGTAGTCTTTGATAGATTGTGAACCACACACACGAACCTCAATCCCGACAAATGCGTGTTCGGAGTCAAAGCTGGGAAGCTCCTCGGTTTCTTGGTCTCACACCGAGGGATTGAGGCCAACCCAGAGAAGATCAAAGCGGTAGAGCTGATGCGGCCCCCAGCCCATGTCAAGGATGTACAGAAGCTTGCAGGGTGTTTGCCGGTGCTCAGCTGGTTTATCTCTAGGCTGGCTGAGCGGGCCCTTCCGTTCTTCAAACTTCTACGCTAGTACAGACCGTTCGTCTGGACCGAAGAAGCGGAGAAGGCATTCCGCAAGCTAAAGCAATAGCTGACGACGGTGCCAATAATGGTGGCACAAAAGCCCAGGGAGCCCCTGTACCTCTACACGCCACCGCAACAGAAGTGGTAAGAATGGTTTTGGTTGTAGAGCGGGCCAGTCACCAGCTGCACCGGAGAAAGGAAGGTGCCCCTGTAGCTGATTCTGAGCCCCAGGGCTTGGAGCTCGCAGGGGGACCCAGCGACAGATGAGCCTCTGGGTCCCAGCCCCCAAAAGACGTTCGGGTCTCCCTAGGGGGCCCTGAAGCCCAAGGAGCCTCTGGGTCCCAGCCCCCAGAGGACGTTCGGGTCCCCCGAGGGGGCACTGGAGCCCAAGGAGCCTCTGTGTCACAGCCCCCAGAGGACGTTCGGGTCCCTCTAGGGGGTCCAGAGCGCAAGGAGCCTCTTGGTCCTAGCCCCCAGAGGACGTTCGGGTCCCTCTAGGGGGCCACGAAGCCTAAGGAGCCTCTTGGTCCCAGGACCTAGAGGACATCTGAGTCCCCCTAGGGGGTCGCGAAGACAAAGTAGCCTCAGGGTCCCAGCCCCTAGAGGATGACTGGGTCCCCCTAGGGGGCCCTAAAGCTTTTGGGCCCCAGCCCCCAAAGGAAGCACCAGACCTAGGAGACATGAAATCGTTGGACCTGGAGCAGAAGGAAAAAGATGAGCCGAATTCCCCGAAAATGTCTCGGACCATCCAACGCCCGGTGTACTTCATCAGTGAAGTCCTGCATGAGGTAAAGAGAAGATACCTCGAAATGCACAGGCTGCTCTATGCGGTGTTAATCGAATCAAGGAAGCTTCGCCATTATTTTCAGGCACACAGAGTATCAGTGGTGACTTCGTTCCCACTTGGAGCAGTGTTGCGCAGCCCAAACGCAACTGGCAACATTGCCAAGTGGGCGTCTAGATTAGTGGAGTTTGAGCTTGATTTCTTTCCACATCATGCAATCAAGAACCAAGCTCTGGCGGACTAGGTTGCTGAATGGATTCCCTCATCAAGCAACCCGAAGGCCGGGAGATCAGTGAACCAGAGCCCAGGGCTCTGGTACTTACCATCCTCACTAGACACTCTTCTTCGACGGATCCTCAAGGAAGCAAGGGGCTGGAGCCGGGGTATTGCTCACCTCGTCAACAGGTGAGCAGTCCAAGTACGCAGTGCGCCTCGACTTCAAGGCCACCAACAACATGGCGGAGTACGAAGCCCTCATCTTTGGGCTCACAGCTGCGCGAGGTCTTGGTGTCCAGCAGATGCTGGTCAAGGGAGGCTCCCAGCTGATCATCAAGCAAGTCCGAGGGGAGTGCTGCTGCAACAACCCGCAGCTTGCGGCATATCTGATACATGTCAATAAGCTAGAAGTTGGGTTCGAGGCCTTGGATCTTTGCCATGTGCCGCGTGCAGACAACTCTGTCGCCGATGCCCTGTCAACCATGGCATCCACAAGAGTCCCCATTCCACAAGGGGTCTTCAGCAGGAGGTTGGTACGTCCGACCGTTGGGCTAGCAGGGCCTAATGAAGAATGTGAGCCCAGCTCCACGGAGCTGGCAACCACGGCAGCCCTGCGACTATGGGGGCCACCAAGGTTATTGAGCGTCACCAGGGATCCCCAATCACCTGGCACCCGAGATCTGGAAGTCCAGGACAGTCCCGATGCGTTGATCATAGAGGTCTGAGACTACCTGAAGGACAATCTCCTCCCGGAGGAGCCAACATCCGCTGAGAGGATTGCGGGGATGGCAAAATGCTACATGTTGATAGAAGGTGATCTCTACTGACGTGGTGCCAACGGCGTACTACTACGATGCATAACCCGACAGGAAGGCTGCGACTTGCTCGCAGAAATCCACGAAAGAGAGTTTGGGAATCACGTGGCCTCCCACACGCTGGTTGGCAAAGACTTCCGGCATGGTTTCTGCTGGCCAACAGCACTGCAAGACGCTGTCAAACTAGTCAAATAGTGCAAGGCGTGTCAGTTTCACGCCAAGCAAATCCACACCCCTGCACGGTCACTGTAGATGATCCCGCCCTCCTGGCCTTTCACGATCTGGGGGATAGATATCCTGGTACCCTTCCCCAGGGCAGTTGGAGGATACCGGTACCTCTACGTCACAATAGATAAGTGCACCAAGTGGTCGGAGGCAGCCCCTGTAACCAACATCAACAAGGAATCCGCAGTAGAATTCATCAAGTCAATTGTCTGCAGGTTCGGGGTCCCAAACAAGATCATAAATAATAATGGGACCCAGTTTACCAGTGCAGCTTTCCAGGATTACTGCGAAGACCTTGTGTCCAAGTTTGGTATGCTTCCGTGGCTCATCCAAAGGCAACGGACAAGTCGAAAGGGCCAACGGTGAGATCCTCAAGGGCCTCAAGACACATACATAAAACAGCCTAGATAAGCATGGTGCCAAGTGGGTCGACGAGCTCACCTGTGCACTATGGGCAAGCCGGGCATCACCTAGCCACGCTACAGAAGAAACACCTTTCTTTCTGGTATATGGGGCCGAGGCCGTCCTCCCCACATAGATCGCTGTGGGATCATTTAGAGTCCGAGCGTTCAATGAAGCCTCGTAGGATCAGCTCCGACAAGAAGACATCGACCTCATGGACAAAGGAAGGATGCACACCACCATCCGAAACGCGCATTACAGACATGCGCTGAGGCGCTACCAAGAGCAGTTCGTGCAGAGTAGAGAGCTCAAGACAGGCGACCTGGTGCTGCGACGCATACTCTCTCGAGAAGGGTCGCACAAACTTTCCCCCAACTGGGAAAGCCCCTTCCGAGTGATACAAGTATCCTGCCCTAGGTGTGTTCGCCTCGCCACGGTAGAAGGAGAGCCCCTACCCAACCATGGAACATAGAACACCTCCGTAAGTTCTATCCCTATGCTTGAATGTAGGACAGTGTAGAAGTGTCATGGTACCTGGAAACGGCATATAGGAGAACCAAGCTCTGAGAGGGACAGGTCCAGAGTGTTCACCCTTTAGCATGGTCATGTGCCCTATGCATGAACACTCTACCTCCCTTGCCAACTCGAGTGGGTCATTGCCTGTTGTAAAGCCAATTCACTCCTATGAACACCAATGATAAGGAAATCACTGTCTTACCATATGCTTCCTCTTATGCTCACTTACGTTAACCTCTTAATTTTGTGATCAATCAAACTAGACTCGTCTTCCGTACATCGTCTTCGTTTATTTGGTAAAATATTTTCTGTATCACCCCTAGTAGAGTCATGCAACCCTGCTACAGGCGGATGTATTTGAGGTACCTGCAAGGTGTCTTGGAACCTCATGGCTACCCTCTTATTTGGGGCTTTGTGTTGCCAAATGATTCTCTGCGAACGACCTACGCCGAGCTGGAGGTCCAGAGCGCACAACATGCTTAGCATGGTCCCGTACCCCAATTGTGTGTGTTTTGCCTCAAAGTGCTGCGGCTAAGTACCAGGGAGCTAGGACGCTCACACCCCGAATAAGGAGGAAGCCGGACCCTGAGCGCCAATGCACATAATTACCCAAATCCTGTGTATCAGCCCAGAACTATATGAGATGACTATACTTAAGGATAGGAAAAGATCACCAGCGAGCAAAACAATATGCGCCTCCGTTATGTGTGCAGGACATACACGGCATGGTACAACGGAACATCCAACTCTGGCAACTCCCAGGGGGCCAGCTGTCGATGTACCTACAAAGATGACGGACGACGCTGGAGCATCCAGTTTCGACACCTCCCAAGGGGCCTATAGTTGATGTCCCAGAACATTAGCGACAACACCAAGCGCGAATTAGTGAGTGAACTCTCCTGCCCTGCACTTGTTTCTAATAGGTTTCTCTTGCAAAAGCCTATAAACAAGGGGCCTTCCGTTGACGCCTACACGAAGATGGTGGGCGACGTCGGAGCATCTAGCTCCAGCACCGCCCAAGGGGCCTGCCGTCGATGCCTACACAGAGATGGTGGACGATGTTGGAGCATCCAACTTCGGCACCTCCCAAGGGGCCTACCGTCAACCTCTACATGGAGATGGTGGACGACGCCGGAGCATCAAGCTTCAGCACCTCCCAAGGGGCCTGCAGTCGACGTCCCAGAATGTCAGCGACAGTACCAAGTGCGAATTAGTGAGTAAACTCTCCTACCCCGCACTTGTTGCTAATAGGTTTCTCTTGTGATAGCTTGTACATCAGGGGCCTTCCGTTGACGCCTACACGGAGATGGTGGACGACGCTGGAGCATCCAGCTCTGGCACCTCCCAAGAGGCCTGCAGTTGACATCTACACGGTGATGGTGGACGATGCCGGAGCATCCAGCTTCAGCACCTCCCAGGGGGCCCGCCGTCGATGTTTCTACAGAGATGGTGGGCGACGCCGGAGCATCTAGCTCTGGCAACTCCCAGATGCTGGTCGTTGACATACCTACAAAGATGGTGGGCGACGCTGGAGTATCCAGCTCTGGCACCTCCCAAGGGGCCGGCCGTCGACGTACCTACGAAGATGGTGGGCAATGCTAGAGCATTCAGCCCCGACACCTCCCAAGGGCCTGCAGTCAGCGTCCCAAAATGTCAGCGACAGCACCAAGAGCGAATAAGTGAGTAAACTCTCATGCCCCTCTCTTGTTGCTAGTAAGGTTCCCTTGCGATAGCCTGTAAACCAGGGGCCTGCAGTCAAAGACTTCACAATGATGGTGGATGACGCCGGAACATCCAGCTCTGGCACCTCCCAGGGGCCCGCCATTGACATTTCTATGCAGATGGAGGGCGACGCCAGAGCATCCAGCTCTTGCAACTCCCAGAGGGCCGGCCGTCGATGTACCTATGAAGATGGTGGGCGACACCGGAGCATCCAGCTTTGGCACCTTCCACGGGGCCAGCCGCCGACGTACCTACAAAGATGGTGGGCGACGCCGGAGCATCCAGCTCTGGCACCTCCTAGGAGGGCTGCTGTCGACGACAACACTCAGAAAAAGCCCGGCGCCCCTGAAATGGGACATGCCGAGACCAATCACTAAAGCTTTCCCAGTCTGTTGGGGGCATGTCGAAGACACCCTGCATTTAAGTGGCAAGCGTACCCAACTATCTGGCCATGCCAACTAAGGGGCCTCCCAGGGGGGATTTCGTAGGCAGGGCGTCACCTAGCGACAAACCGACCGCGTCAACAGTGCAAGCGTTGATCCCTAAAAGGCTAACGGCATCAGCAAAGGCTCTTCAAAACCTTACACAAAAGAAGGAATTGGGGCTCCTTTTTTGAAGCACACAACAAGACAACAGACAAAGCAACATGAATCCAAATTCATAAACATTTATTTACACAAGGGGGTAATCCCCGGATACAAAATCCTTGTGCCCAGGTGCCAAAGGCCTCAACTCCGCTGGAACGAAAGAGCAACCTCACTGGCAAGGTCTTGGACTTCGGCCCTAGCCTCATCCCCCCGCTCATCAAAGGGACCTTTCTCCATCGGCTCTAGCGGGATCTGCGGGTACAAGCTTCAAAAGCACACCAGAACGTGGCATGCTACCAACTCAGCCAGATCCTTTCCTTCGACCTCCAGCCGCCTTGCAAGGACGATAATCATTGACCCCAACGACGAACAAAGGGACTCCAGGGCAGGAAGCAGCTGGGCCACTCCCTAAGATGGCTCCCCACGCGGCATGGGACCAAGGCCGAGGGGTTCCAGCATCACCCCAGCACAGGCCAAGAAATCCCGTACCCCTTGGGCCTCAGCCATACGGGAGACCTGGAGGCTCTCCGCCTCTCTGTGTGCAGCTTCCTCTCGGTTAGCAAGCTCCCGAGCACGATGCTCCAGATTGTCCTCCCGGCACTTGATGGCGAGCTCCAGGTCCGCCAAAGCACGACGTTTCTCCTCAAGGCCCCGAGAGATCTCCACCTCCTTTGCCGCCAGCTCCCATTCCGCGTCAGCTACGGCAACATCGCGGCAGCCCAGCTCCAGCCGCTGATCCTCGCACAACTTCAGGCGGGCGTCGGCGGCAGGGTGGGCCTTCAAAGCCTTCACTTCAAGCTCTTTGTTCTTGGCGTCAAACAGCTTCACCAAGCGCCACTCCTCCGCAAGCCTATCCCACTCTCGGGCGAAAGCAGCCTGCGTCTGGCGCAATATGGACTGAGCCGCGGCAATAGTGTTGGCAAGAGGGATTGGCTCGACCGTCGTCACTGACGGTTGTCCCCCTGATCCTCCTACCAACGCTGTAGTAGATGCTAGCTCTCGGGAAGCAGAAGCTTCACGGGAACCAAGGACCACCGTGCCACAGCCCGACCCTGAAGTTCCCCATGCACTGCATGCGTATCGCCGAAAGTCGATGGCGGGTCACCGTGCTGCGCGTCGATGATGTCAGACGTGGGCACCGCTTGAACAACCAGCGAGTCAGCCGCACCAAGAGAGGCAGCCATGACCAAAGTAGCCCCCTGCGTCAGGCACCTCCTTGCCCGACACCTCCACGACAGGCACACCCTCGCCAGGCACCTCCACACCGGACACCTCCTCGCCTAGCACCGCCTTGCCCGACACCTCTTCGTCTAGCACTCCCACACCGGGCACCACCTCGCTTGGCACGGCCAGGCTCAGCACCACATCTGCCTCACCTGCCTCAACGTACGGGGGCGCAGGGTCATCAGCGGAACCTAAGGTCGACGCACCTTTAGGCATGGGGGGCGACGCGACAGACCTCGCTCTGGTACCAGGAAGGGCGGGGGCTATCAGGCCTACCCTTGGAAGTGCCAGGGGCACCAAGTTGGTTGACGAAGCCCTAAGAAACCGAGAGAAAGCTTCGTAAAAAAATGAGGAGAGAAATAACAGAGGGAAGAAGTCGCGACTTACCGGCGAGTCGGGCCACTCCAGTGACCCTAGCCTATCACCCCACACGATGGACCAAGGTCGTCGGGACCTAATGATAGGCCCGGTGCCACCGTCGATTGTACCGACTCCCAGTCAACCCGTGCTGATGTCAGCCCAGGCTCCTCAACACCCCCTCCAGATCCAGTGCCACTGTTGGAGTCAGAGGCTAAATCTACGACAGGAGCTTCGGCCCTGCCGGTTCCCTGATTACAGGAGATGGGAGTACCGTCCCCCCAAAATAGCTTTCGCTTCCTGGCTTAGATGTAGCAGAGCCCGTGACCAGCATGCGGGAGCGCTTCCTCGGCTCTGGAGCTAGAGCCGGCTGGCTGACCTCTGCCCTACTGGAAGTAATTGAGGGCTCTACCTCCTCCCTTGTCGAAGGACGCAAGGAATACCCCAACCCTGGATGCGCAGCTTCACGGCACCGCCTTAGGACTGCAGAGGTGCCAACTGTGTCTTCAATATGCAGGCATGCAAGGCCAAACACGTTGACCTTCGACATTGAGCTCTGCAGCTTAACTCTCACGTCAATGGTGATGTGGAGCAGCTGGCAGTCATTCGGAATGGAAACATGCTCATCATCAACAACATCGGAGGTCACTGTTTTCAACATCTCCTCCAACATCTTGAGAGTTGGGGTGTCCGGGCCCAGCTGACAATCGTCATACTCGTTGTTGTAGACCCAGGAAAAATACAGACGCCACTGGAGAGGGGCAGTGCAGTGAAGCAAGAAGTCTGCTAACACCATCATCGAGGTCATGCCCTTGCTAGCCAAAAACCGAATCCTCCTCAGCGCGGGCTTGTATTCTGCTGGCAAGCCGTGGGATGCCTCCCATGTGGTGGGGTCGGAGCCTGGACCACCGGAGGCATCTTCAGCAAGAGATGAGGGTCTGTCCTCACAATCGCCCAGTCTTCTCTCCAGCCGCTCCATTTGCCTCCTTTGAATGAGGCGATGTAACCTCAGGATTTATTGTCCCGGTAGTACGCCCCTGCTTGAGTTGTCGCACTCCTTCTATTCGTCTTCATCACAAAGAAATGCCGGAACAACTCCACCATGGCTGGACAGCCCACGAACGCCTCGCATAGGTGGACAAACATAGCCACCAAGGCGATTGAGTTTGGCGACAGATGATGAAGTTTCAGCCCGTACTCCCCCAACACAGCAAGAAAGAACCGTGACAATGGAGTACGGGCCCGGCAGTGGCATAGGCAACGAAGAGAACAGTCTCGTCTTCATGCAGATCCCGAAGATCAGGAGATCCACAGCGGAGCATCCACCCGCACTCTGGAGCTGCCTAGCCAAGGAGCCGCTTCATCGGCACCAGCTCTTTGGCCGATCGGAAGCGGGAAGGAGGTAGCAGGGAAGCCATTGGGGTGGGCTAAGATGAGAGCCTTGGCAAAAGAGGTGAAGGAGGTTCAGATGCTAGAGGAAGAAGCGGAAAATTCTGGTTGCAGGGTTTTGGTAAGGAAAGAACCGTTCCCTCTAAACAGAGGTTTTTTCCCTTTTTTTATGGCGCCTGAGTACTCCGAGCGAAGGATCTGACTGCACCACCCAGCACGGCTGTATCCATGACAAACGGGTCCTATGTCCCCACTCAGACACACTGGCCCAGTCGGTCAGCCACTTGGGGAAGCCGCTGAGGCATCTCCCTAAATCACAAAGCGAGCAAAAGTGCTATAAGCTGTCTCGGGGACCGCTGCAATTAAAGGCGCTGCAGAGGACAGAGATATTACAGCAAGTAAATGTCCCTTCGCCATAGCCACTCAAACCGGAAGAGGATGCGTGGTGATAATTGGTAGAAGCGCTCACCGCTTCAGCTATCCAAGATAGAATTCAAAGCCCAGTACAGGAAAACAGGGAAAGGGCTCCACCTTTGGGATCCTCATCTTGCCCCAAGGCAGACCCAGGGGCTAGTGTTGGTACCCAGCAAACCGGGTACCCTCACACATAGGATGAAGACACCAGGGAAAGTCCAGTAGCGCCATGTATCTAGAAGTTGTCAAGGTCGTAGCCTCTCTCAGGATCTAGCCCAGTGCCGTCACGTGGGGCATGAAGGATAGGATAAAGGTCCCCAGGGGAGATAACCTCCCAAGGCGCCACTTGTTGAGGAAAGACCCGCACAACCTCGGTGGAGAAGCTCCAGGCTGCCACAAAGCCTGGAGAACCAGACCAAGCACCCTCCTTCTGAGGAGAGAGCTGAGGTGCCACGTGCCCTGGGGAGCCTCAGAGCTGCCACGTGTCAAGAAGGAAAGGCTAGCCTCCCCGTCAAGGACCAGCACCGGAGATGCCACGTGTCTCGTAGCACCCCAAGACGGTAAGGTGCGGGAATTAAAAGTTGGAGCGCTCCACCCAGGGCACGCGTTGAAGGACCGCACCCACCTCCGACACACGACGCGGAGCACGCCAACAGTCAGAAGACCGCTATGACTAATCACATCACAGTGAAGGCGCTGTAGGTCCATCCCACTTGGCCGAGTGGGTAGGTTGCGGCAACAAGACGAGATGACGAGACTCCATCTACCACCATCAGCAACGGCACGTGGGCTACTGACAAGGGAGGCGGCAAGACAGCGAGTCTCCACCGTCACACTCAGAGAAGATTATACGGGAAGCCTTAGAACTTTTAGGATAAGATCACCCCAGGACCACATGTCAGGCCCCGGGACCCCACTTGTAAAGCGTCCAGTCTTGACTATAAAAGGCTTGGATGACCACCGGTACAAGGACCAGACTCAGAATCCCTGATACACACACATACACATACACACCCACCAGGTAATACAATCCACTATGGAGCAGGGTATTACGCTCCTTGCGGCCCGAACAAAGTAAAAACAATTGTCTCATACTCTTCCGCTAGAACACTAGTTTGAGGCCTAAGCCCCGTTGAACAAGAACCTCCGCGGGCTGCTCCTTAGCAGATCCAGGGGAAGTGTCGCATTGACCCTTTGACAATTGCCATGCAAGAAGAGTTAGAACATTTTCAAAGAAATAATGTTTGGAAACTTGTACCTCCACCTCAAGGCCACACTTTAATTGGAACTAAATGGGTGTTTAAAGATAAACAAAGTGAGGATGGGGTTGTGGTTAGGAATAAGGCTAGGTTGGTTACTTAAGGTTTCACACAAATTGAAGGTCTAAATTTTGATGAAACTTTTTCTCCTATTACTAGATTAGAAGCCATGAGAATTTGGTTAGCTTTTGCTGCATCTAATGTTTTCAAGGTATATCAAATGGACGTTAGAAGTGCTTTTCTTAATGGCTATATACATGAGGAGGTTTATGTCAAGCAACCACCGGGTTTTGAAAATCCAAATTTTCCTAATCATATTTTCAAACTATCAAAAGCCTTGTACAGTCTCAAACAAGCCCCTAGAGCATGGTATGATAGGTTAAAAACATTCTTACTTGAAAAGGGGTTTACCATGGGAAAGGTTGATAATACTGTTTTTGTGCTTAAGCATGGCAATGACTCATTATTCGTTCAAGTGTATCTGGATGATATTATCTTTGGTTGTGCTTATCATGATCTTGTGTCTAAGTTTTCAGCTATTATGAGTTCAGAATTTGAAATGAGTATGATGGGAGAACTCGCGCACTTTTTGGGGCTCTTCGGACACCAATGGATACAACAATGACACTTGAGCTTGATGAAGATGGTGAACCCGGGGATCAAAAGGAATATAGAAGCAAGATCGGATCACTTTTGTACCTCACGACATCAAGACCGGACATACAATTCAGCGTATGTCTTTGTTCATGGTTTCAAGATTCCCACGTACTTCACATCGTCAAGCTGTCAAAATAATTCGACATTTTTCTTCCTTCTTCCTCAACTGTTACTTTGAAAGCTTTTTCGGATGCTGATTTTGGGGGTTGTAAGATTGATAGGAAAAGTACTTTGGGTGCTTGTTATTTTCTTGGTAATTCTATTGTTGCTTGGTCCTCTAGAAAACAAAACTCAGTTGCACATTCCACAACCGAATCTTAATATGTAGTTGTTGCTAGCACTTGCTCACAAATTCTTTGCATTGTAAAAACACTTAAGTACTAGGGGGTTTATGTAGATAGTGTTCCATTGTTTTGTGACAACACTAGTGCTATTTGTATTGCTAAAAACCCTGTGCAACATTCAAGAACAAAGCATGTTGACATTATGTATCACTTTCTCCATGTTAATGTTGAAAAAGGGAACATTGTGCTTCACCATGTAGATATCGAACAACAATCGGCTGACATTTTTATAAAACCTTTGGACTTCACTCATTTTTGTTTCATTCGTAGTGAAATAGGGGTTATGCATCCTCATGGCTTATGTTGGGGGGGGGGGGGGGGGGTTCTTGAAACTTGGGAAGTCTATGTGTGAATTTGAAATTAAAAGTAATATGAGTATAGTATTTCATACATATATGACTTTGTGATTCCTTTTACATGTTGAAAGTTCTTACTACATTACTCATGTTATACATTTTATAGTTTTTTCCATGACTAGTAATTGGAATAATTACTTACACTAAATCTGGTCATGATCGAGCTTTCTTGCTGTTTTGAACTTGTTGCATGCTCACAAGTGTTTTTAATGAAAAATTAATAATCAACTATCCACATGTTGAGCTTTTATGATCAAATAAAAATAAGAAAGATTAAGAGAATATGCATGCATCACACTTCTTCTTTTGAGATGGCTTATCATTGCACTTAGATATGAACTTGGAAGAAGTTGTGTATGACTAAAACCATGTCCTTAAGCTTCTGATTGTCAAATGACATAGGTTTGGCTTGGTTGGTTAGAATAAGGCAGATGCGCATATAATCTCTTGCAAATTTCATATGATCAAAATTGGTGCTTAAAAGAAAAAATTGCAGGAACAAGGGTCATGCTTTCAGGTCTTGAAATAGTTAAGTTTGTGAGATCATGACTTGCTTAAAATTGAAAATGACACTTGATATCTAGCATGGCTTACACAACTTTATGTATCTCATGGTTGTGATACTGTAAGTTACTTGATAGTATGACTTGGATGAGCTTTATTTTATATGTATATGTTATAATATGCTCATAACAAATTTAAATTTCTCCTTTGTACCTTGCTGAATACATTGTCAAAGGAGGAGAAGTATGCAAGGGGGGGATATGAATAAGGGGACAAATTTAATTCAATCTGATTTTCAAAAAGGGGGAGAAATTGTTTTCAAAACTTATCATGTGAATAAGCCAAAGTTCGGATTTTAAGTGGTTTTGCCAATGCATCCATCAAGGGGGAGATTGTGAGACCTATATGTGTTGAATACATTGGCCTTGATGACAAAAGTTTTGAATAGTACCAAAACTCTTTTTCAAAAAGGTCCGACTCTAGGTCCCAGGTCTAGCAAGGTCCAACAATAGGTCCGACTTGTTTTGGGTAGCTCCGGCAAGGTCCGACGTATGGTCCGACTTGCTTTGTCTAGGACCGACTTATTTTGGCTAGGTCTGACATTTTGCGATGCTAGGTCCAACTAAGCTTTAGTAAGCTCCAGCACTAGGTCTGACTAGCTTTGGTAAGCTCCGGTTCAAGGTCCGGTTAGCTTTAGCAAGTTTCAGAGCATGATCGCAGTGGTTCTGCTTTTAACTTGCAATGTTTCAAACTTGCTTTACATCTATGGAAACTTTGCTTATTATTCTTTTACTAAATTTTTGATGCATTTTGGATGATCATGGTGGTTAATGTTTTTCTATGGTTCGCAACATGCTTATGTGAGGTGCTCACGTGAGGTGTTATGGTTATGAGAACTAACGAGAGTCAAGTCGTGGACTTGTGATCGGAAGTATTACTTGTTTGTTCATGTCCAGGTGTTGCTTGAGTTCAAGACATGACTGGTGACACGATCCATTGAACTAGTATTAGGGAGAAGATGAGATTCAACCACCAAGTTCAGGAGGAATTGTGATTGAGTTGACCGGGAGGTCGCGCAACATGGTTGAATCAAGAACAATGCATGTGAAGGTATTGTGGACGTCGTTGGAAGGTGTTTGCATGTATGCAAGGAGTGCATGAACATGACGACATGGTTCTGATGCGTGATGAAGAGATGTGGACATAAAGAATTGGATAGAAAGGTCCAACCGAGTAGGTTATGGACTCAGGCTGCAGCTGAGTCGGGTTTGACTCAAATATGGAATGATTTGAGTTGGTTACGATAGGTTTTCGTGTGGGTCACAAAGTTGAGTTGTTTTAGGAATATGGGACACGTTCCTAAGGTGTTTGGAAGTCTTAAGATTGTTTCTATCTGCATATAGAAGACTCTTGAGCGGCTATGGAAAGTTTCGATTCATGAATTCAGTAGGATTAGAGTCCTAGTTTGAGTTGAGTTGGCTTTCGGGCTAGTTATATAAGCAAGGGGGGCCAGAGCTTGTGGTAGACGACATTGTGGATGTTCCTCTTGTGGTTTGATCAATAAAATTTGTAGTTTAAAGGAACTTTTGTGCCTTGTTTGTCCGACTTGTTTCAGACAAGTTTTTCTCATCGAGTTTCTGCACAACACTACCTTTCTTTGATGGTTTTATCATAACTCGAGTTTTACAGATCCAATTGACGTGATTCTCCTAGAGGGTTCTTCACAATTTGATTATCTATTATCTGTGAAAATTCCACGATCATTGGATTTATGGTTTTGGATCTACACGAGTTTCATTGCAGTGTTGCAGATCTGATTTTTCTCGAGCAGAACAGATTGACCTTCATTCAATATTTTGATCAAAACTTGAGTTTTTCTCAATGGTTTTTCATGATTCTTGTTGTATTGTATTTGTGACTTGATTCTCCACAATATATACTGGTTTTGTCATGATTTATCACGTTTAGATTAGTCGCACACACGATCTCTTTAAGAGATTGATTTTCTGCCGAGGGATTTTTGTTGCTTCCGATGAAAAAGTTTAAATCTACCATTCATCATGAGCTTTTCACGTGCTCTTTGATCCTACAATTGGTATCTGAGCTACGGTGATGTAATATTTGTGATATGCACGTGTCTTGACTAATCATCATGGAGAAATACTCAGCAAAACCTTGTGTGTTTGTTGACATTGATTTTCAGGTTTGGAAGGCACGCATGGAAGCTTTTATTTAGGTGCAAGGCTTCACGATATGGGAAAAGGTGTACAAGCCTTACGAAGTGCCACCAAATAATCAAGTCACGGCTACAAACTTAAGAGATGTCGACAACAACAACAAAGTCTAGAACTTGATAATCCAAGGACTAACTCAAAGCGACTTCGACCGTGTTGCACACCTCCGATTGGCATACGATGTGTGGAGAGCACTTTGTGACTACCACGAAGGATCCAACACGATCAAGGAGGTAAGGAAGGATATGTTCAAGAAAGAATATATGCGCTTTGAGATGCAACCAGGTGATTCAATTGACGAATTATTTGCTCTCTTTAACAAAATTCTCAGCAACTTGTATAGTGTTAATGTCAACTTTTCAGATGCTGAGAATGCTAGGCAATTATTAAGTGCGTTAGACATGTAATTTTGGAAGATGAAAGTAACATCTATTTGTGAATCCACTATCATGACTACACTTACATTAGATGTGCTTTATTCCAAGTAAAAAACTCATGAAATTAACATTATATCACGTAAGAACCCTAACAAGTCTCTTGTATTTGTTTCTCAACGTGGTAAGCCTAGCTCCAGCCAATCTTCATATAGCAGTACACTTGCTTTGCTGTCTTCACTAACCCTGGAACACATTGAAGAATTTCCAGAAGAGGTTTTAGAACTCATCTCTACTCGGTTCTCAAAAGCATTGCAAAATGTGAGAACCAGAAGGAGAGGAAGCTTCGGACCTCAACGATGCTTTGAATGCGGTAAGACAGGACACATTCATACAGATTGCCCTAACCTTTCAGGTCCTTCTACTCGTGATGAAAAGCAAAGTAAAGTCAAGTCCTCTTCTGGCAACACCAACAAGAAAAAGAAGGTTTTTACAGGATGCAAATTGATAAACTGTTTCATCACCACACTTCAAGCTTGGCTCGAGTGATGTAGACATTGGAAGTGACAAAGATGGAGATGATCTACCAAACTTGTGCTTCATGGCGGGCAAATCAAGATCAAGTATGGAGGATGCAGAACACAACAGTGACAACGAAGAGGTATGTCCTACTTGTGACAAAATGTGTGATGCTATTCCCCAGGAAACTGTTATTGTTATGAAAAAGACAGAAAAAGCTTTGGGACAATGTCGTTAAAATTGAGTCACTAAAATCTGAAACTAATTGTTTGAAAACCTTGATTCCTAGTGATGATTATTGTTCCTCATGCGATTTAATATATGAAGAATTGTCCTCCTTAAGAAGTGCACACTCCTCCACTCTTGATAAACTTTAGTTATAGATTGAAAAGAACAAAAACCTTGCTACACTTAATGATAGAAACTTAAAAGATGCTTCTTGTTCTACAATTGATTTGCATTGTTCTACTTGTAATGATCTTGAAAAGAAACTAGAAGATGCTATGAATGAAATTTCAATATTGAACAATGCTTTACGTGCTCATGAAGTTAAATATTGGTCTAATTGCAAACTAAAAGGAAAAATTTCATGTGAAAACTGACTAAACTTGTCTAAAGAACTTGATAACAAAAATAGGACACTATAGCGGTTTTATAATGGGAATAAGAATTTGAGCTTGCTGTTAAATTCTTCTAAACCTTGCAATGATAAAACTTATTTAGGTTTTGATTCCCATGCTCATGCTAAAGCACATCCACCTAAAATTGTAAAGTCATTAGAAAGTGGTTTGATTAAAACAGTTCCTAAACCATAAGAGGTGGTTTTTAAATATGCAGGAGTGTTGTCACATTTGGGTTCAAATAAACATAATGCTTGCTCATCTAGACATGAACACAAAGTTAAATTTCATTGTACCTATTGTGGTAGAGATGGTCATGTCATAGATTTTTTTCATAGACTAGCTAAACAACATAAAAAGGAAAGAATACAAGAGAGATCTTATAACTCTCACGCAAAATTTGTTGCACATACTAAAACGAATGTCAGGAACATGCAACCTGCTATTATGAGTCAAAAACATTCAAAGTTTACCTTTGGAGCTTCAGTTTTCACCTCCGGACCTTCTGTTGTTACCTCTGAACCTTCTGTTTTTGCCTCTGGAGCTACCAATTTTCGTGCTACACAAGTAACACCTTATAGTTTAGTAGTTAAGAACAAAAAATCTCAAACTTTGACTCATAAACCTGTTGTTTTATCTCAGCTGTCGCGTGTTGTTCCTATTGGACGTTGTGTGACTCAGTACTGGATTCCTAAATGCATTTTGACTAACCTCGATATGTAGTCATCGACGTATTATGCTTTTATGTAGGTTACACTCTTGAGGAAGGAGAACATTTGGATTGTAGATTCAGGTTTCTCACGCCACAAGACCGGTAACAAAGTATGGTTCTCCTCCCTCTCTTTTGTGTCACGTGTAGAGAATGTTACTTTTGTCGATTATTCTTCAGCTCCTATAATTGCTAAAGGCTCGGTTAAAGTAAATGATCACTACACTTTGAAAGATGTGGCACTTGTTAAAAATTTTAAATACAACTTGCTTTCTGTTTCACAATTGCTAGATGAAAATTTGGAAATTATTTTTACTAAACATTGCTGCAAAGTTGTAGATTCAAATAGTGAGCTTATTTTGAACATGTCTCGATTTGGAAGAGTTTTTAAAGCTGATTTTGATATGTCTTCCTCTAAGCATAGGTGTCTAGTTGCTAATGATTCAAAAGACTTCTATTTTTGGCATCGTGGACTTGGTCACGTAGGCTTTGATCATCTCACCTGTGTTAGTGCTCTTGGTCGCATACGTGGGCTGCCTAAGCCGAAAGGGGACAAAGTAATTGTATGCTCCTCTTGTAGACATGCTAATATGGTTGCAGGTTCGCATGCTCCTCTCACAATGACCATGACCACTGAACTGGGTCAACTTTTGCATCTTGACACCGTAGGACCTTCACGTGTTCAATCCTTCGGAGGAAAATGGTATGTTCTTGTGATTGTTGGTTATTTTTCTAGATACTCTTGGGTCTGCTTTATGGCATCAAAGAATGAAGCTTTTAGTCACTTTAGAACCTTATGTCTTAGATTATCAATTGATCACCTAGGATCTTTAAAAGCAATTAGAAGTGATAACAGAATCAAATCTAAAAATCAATATTTTGATCACTTTTGTGCTGAAAACGGAATAGATCATCAGTTTTCTTCACCATATGTACCTCAACAAAACGGTGTTGTAGAGAGAAAGAATAGAACCTTAGTTGAGATGGCTAGGACTATGCTTGATGAGTATCAAACTCCTAGAAAGTTTTGGGCAGATGCAATTGCAACCGCTTGTTATGTTTCAAATCGTGTTTTCTTGCATGCTAGGCTAGGAAAAACACCATATGAGCTTCGGTTTGGACAGAGGCATGGTGTCACACACTTCAGGGTCTTTGGGTGCAATTGCTTTGTTAAGAAACATGGTAATCTTGATAAATTTGAAGCTACATCTGTTGATGGCATGTTTCTTGGTTATCTATCTCATGCTAGAGGCTACCGTGTGCTTTTACTTGACACTAACAAAATTGTGGAGACTTGTGAGGTTTCTTTTGATGAAGCTAGCCCAGGTACTAGCTCAAATATTGCAGGTACGGATCCATATCCGCAGGGGAAGAGTATTTTCGTTGAAGATGAGGAAGAAGAGGTGCTGCTGCCTGAAAATTCAGCAGCTAATGACATTGGTCCAGCTCCTGATTTTGATTCACAACCAGCACCGACGACCACTATTGTTGGTCCAGACCATCCTCAAGTAACAAGCTCGTTGATTTGTGATGAACATGAAGGAAATAAAGCTTGTGAAGTGTCCACTCCTCTCTGAGTTCTCAAAAGTCATTGTCCACAACAAATCATTGGGAGCTTGCACGAACGAGTCACACTGTCCAAGTTTTGCGATCCAAACTCTCATGCTCATTCTGCTTTTGTTGCTTCTTTTGAACCCAAAGATATATCACACAAACTCACTAATGAATCTTGGATTATTTCCATGCAAGTAGAGTTAGAAAATTTGGAAAGAAATAATGTTTGGAAACTTGTACCTCCACCTCAAGGCAACACTTTAATTGGAACTAAATGGGTGTTTAAAAATAAACAAAGTTAGGATGGGGTTGTGGTTAGGAATAAGGCTAGGTTGGTTGCTCAAGGTTTCACACAAATTGAAGGTCTATATTTTATGGAACTTTTGCTCCTGTTGGTAGATTAGAAGCCATAATAATTTTGTTAACTTTTGCTACATATAAAGGTTGCAAGTCATATCAAATGGACGTTAAAAGTGCTTTTCCTAAAAGCTACATAGATGAGGAGGTTTATGTCAAGCAACCACCGGGTTTTGAAAATCCAAATTTTCCTAATCATGTTTTCAAACTGTAAAAAGCCTTGTACGGTCTCAAACAAGCCCCTAGAGCATGGTATGATAGGTTAAAAACATTCTTACTTGAAAAGAGGTTTACCATGGGCAAGGTTGATAAAACTCTTTTTGTGCTTAAGCATGGCAATGACTCATTATTCGTTCAAGTGTATGTGGATGATATTATCTTTAGTTGTGCTTCTCATGATCTTGTGTCCAAGTTTTCAGCTATGATGAGTTTAGAATTTGAAATGAGCATGATGGGAGAACTCACGCACTTTTTGGGGCTGCAAATCAAGCAAACCAGCAAAGGTACATTTGTGCATCAAACGAAGTATACAAGAGACCTTCTCAAGTGTTTCAACCTGGACAAATGCAAGCCTCTTCAGACACAATTGGGTACAACAACGACACTTCAACTTGATGAAGATGGTGAACTCATGGATCAAAAGGAATATAGATGCATGATCGGATCACTTTTGTACCTCACGACATCAAGACCGGACAAACAATTCAGCGTATGTCTATGTTCATGGTTTCAAGATTCCCACGTACTTCACATCGTCAAGCTGTCAAAATAATTCTCAGGTATTTACATGGAACTCAAGAATTTGGCATTTTTCTTCCTTCTTCCTCAACTTTTACTTTGAAAGCTTTTTTGGATGGTGATTTTGGGGGTTGTAGGATTGATAGGAAAAGTACTTTGGGTGCTTGTCATTTTCTTGGTAATTCTCTTGTTGCTTAATCCTCTAGAGAAAAAACTCAGTTGCACAATCCACAACCGAATCAGAATATGTAGTTGTTGCTAGCGCTTGCTCACAAATTCTTTGGATTGTAAAAACACTTAAGGACTAGGGGGTTTGTCTAGATAGTGTTCCATTGTTTTGTGATAACACTAGTGCTATTTGTATTGCTAAAAACCCTGTGCAACATTCAAGAACAAAGCATGTTGACATTATGTATCACTTTCTCTGTGATAATGTTGAAAAAGGAAACATTGTGCTTCACCATGTAGATATCGAACAACAATTGGATGACATTTTTATAGAACCTTTGGACTTCACTCGTTTTTGTTTCATTCGTAGTGAAATAGGGGTTATGCATCCTCATGGCTTAAGTTGAGGGGGAGTTTCTTGAAACATGGGAAGTCTATGTGTGAATCTGAAATTAAAGGTAATATGAGTATTGTATTTCGTACATATATGACTTTGTGATTCCTTTTACATGTTGAAAGTTCTTACTACATTACTCATGTTATACATTTTATAGTTTTTGCCATGACTAGTAATTGGAATAATACTTACACTAAATCTGGTCATGATCGAACTTTCTTGCTGTTTTGAACTTATTGCATGCTCATGAGTATTTTTAATGAAAAATTAATCAATCAATTATCCACATGTTGAGCTTTTATGATCAAATAAAAATGAGAAAAGATCAAGAGAATATGCATGCATCGCACTTCTTCTTTTGAGATGGCTTATCATTGCACTTAGATATGAACTTGGAAGAAGTTGTGTATGAATAAAACCATGTCCTTAAGCTTCTGATTTTCAAATGACATAGGCTTGGCTTGGTTGGTTAGAATAAGGTAGATGCGCATATAATCTCTTGCAATTTTCATATGATCAAAATTGGTGGTTAAAAGAAAAATTGCAGCAACAAAGGTCATGCTTTGAGGTCTTGAAATAGTTAAGTTTGTGAGATCATGACTTGCTTAAAATTGAAAATTACACTTGATCTGTAGCATGTCTTACACTATTTTATGTATCTCATTGTTGTGATAGTGTACGTTACTTGATAGTATGACTTGGATGAGCTTTGTTTCATATGTATATGTTATAATATGCTCATAAGAAATTAAAGTTTCTCTTTTGTACCTCGCTGAATACATTGTCAGAGGGGGAGAAGTATGCCAGGGGGAGAAATATGAATAGGGGGTGAAATTTATTTCTATCTCAATTGATTTTCAAAAAGGGGGAGAAATTGTTTTCAAAACTTTTCATGTGAATAATCCAAAGTTTGGATTTTAAGTGTTGTTTCCAATGCATTCATCAAGGGGGAGATTGTGAGACCTATGTGTGTTGAATACATTGGCTTTGACGATAAAAGTTTTGAATACTACAAAAACATTTTTTAACAAGATCTGACTCTAGGTCCGACGTGTTTTGTCTAGGTTCGACTTGTTTTGGGTAGCTCGGGCAATGTTTGGCGTAAGGTCCGACTTGCTTTGTCTAGGTCCGACTTATTTTGGCTAGGTCCGACGTGTTTCAGTGCTGAGTCTGACTAAGCTTCAGTAGGCTCCAGCGCTAGGTCCAACTAGCTTTGGTAAGCTCCGGTTCAAGGTCCGGTTAGCATCGGTGTAAGGATCGAATGCCCAAGAGGGGGGTGAATTGGGCTTCTTTTCAAAAAATTAAAGCAAAAAAACTTAATTACTAAAAGCCCAATTCCCTATGCGAACAACCTATGAATTCAAGTGAAAAGTAACTTTGAGGTAAATGAAATGCAGAAGTGTAAGGTGAGATGAAGAGAATGCAAACTCCCGAGGAGACACGAGGATTTATCCCGTGGTTCGGCAAGATCTTCCTACATCCACGTTGTGGCACCCACCGAAGGGTATAGCCACACCCAAGTCACCGAGACTAGGGATCTTCACTATTCTTCTCCGTTTGCCAACCTCGGCAAGGTGGAGCTCAAGCCTTGTACAACTTGGATCCTCCGGGCTTCCACAATCGTCTTGGCAAGCTTCGGAAGTCTCTCTCAATTACAATCACCAAGGGACACTCCCTTACAGCTCTCACAACACTAGAGATTCCAATCACCAAGAATGGAGGCACACAAGCACTATTTCTAGCTAGTTCTAGCCTATCTCTTGGTGTGTAAGTGGTGTAGATGATGTAGAAGTGGTAGCTCAACGTCTTGAATGCTTGAGAATGTGTAGAGTATGTCTGGTAGTCAAGACTTGTCGAATAGACTGGTTGAAGGGGTATAAATAGCCAGCCTCCACAAAATAGCCGTTGGAAAAGTAGGCTGACATCACTGTTCTACGAACACCGGATGATCCGATGTTTTCCCTTCAGTTATCATCGGTCAAATCCAAATTAGCTGATGTCATTGTGTCAGATATGACCGTTGTTAGACCGATGTTGCACTTGTCTTCTCATCGATGATCCGGTGGCACTTCCTCTAGAATTGCTTCAAACTTGATGCTTACTGGAGTGATTGACCGATGTGTTCAAAGTTGTACATCGGATGATCCGGTGTTACACTTGGTCCAGGGATATAGCTTACTGTACTGATGGACCGATGTAACATTGTCTTTTATCATCGAGTGATCCGGTGAGTACTTGGTTCTGAGGTCTTCTTCTTCTGCTGAACCAAATCGACCGATGTGTTGTTCTCTGGAACCATCGATTGATCTGGTGAGTTGATTTTGTTTGCTTCGAGTTGTTCTAAGTGATTCTTTTGTATTTTGCTCGATTGACCTCTTAGACATTTGATGGAAATATTCTTCTGATGATTGTCAAGCATTGAGTGTTGTCAATTATGGTTGAATAACTTTGACATATGAGCTTTTACTTCTAATCTTCATAACATTGATTGATCTCATAAAGTGATTGTTTAGGGGTCTCCAATTATGTCCAATGATCAGTAGATGATGTTCATATTTATATAAATTTCATTTGATTGAGTGATATGGGAGACCTTGCATCCACAAATTCATTAGTAAAATCCAATGGTTGTCATTAATCACCGAAACCATACCTCATGGGGGCCTAGATGCTTCCAATCTCCCCCTTTTTGGTGATTGATGACAACACAACAAGTGAAGCATAATAATAATGAATTTGATAGTACGATACTCAAGAAGATATGCAATGAGTACAAGATATGGCATATTAAACTTGAAGACTCAAAAGAGATTAATAACATGAAAGCTCAATCGATCAATAACTCAAGAGAATAAGTGGCACATGAATACTCAATGAATAGCAAATGAGTAGCAAAAAAACCAAATTACAAAAGATATAGACAGAGACTCTGACTCCCCCTACAGCTAGGACTCCCCCTGAGACTGAGCTATCCTCCCCCTAACTATTCTCTAACTCTTCTCCCCCTTTGGCATCAAGACACCAAAAAGGAATCCGAGTGCCTAAGAACCCTGAGTGCTCGGAGTGATGACGAACTGGTCACCGTCGGGGGTGCTGTCGTCGGAGCTGCTGCCTGCTGCTATGACTGAGGCTGGAGTAGAAGTGGAGGGAGCTGTAGGAGCCACTGTCGGTGCCTGCTGAGTCTGGACTGCAGGAAGAGGGGCACTGACAACAGACGCTGGCGTCTGCTGGAAAAGCGTCGTGGCCAGCAACGGAGAGTGGATAGGGGCACCCGGAGCAAGCAGTGGCGACATGCTGATCATTGGGATCGGCGTGGTCGGCACTGGTGCTGCAGCTGGAGCCAGAACAGGTGGGGCTGGAGCAAAGCTCGGAAGCTGCGACGGAAGGGCAATCCTGGTCTGTGTGTATAGGTTGGTGATCAACCCTAGGATGCCCATCATGGCCTGCTGCGTCTGCTGCTGGTGGTCGAGGGAGCGCTGGTGCATTTGATCAATTAGCCAAGTCAGCCGGTCAGTGTCGTCTCGCCTCTCGCGGGTGATCTGGCGCTGCATCTCCTGCTGCTGCTGCTGGAGCTCTAAGAGACGCGCGGCCTGCTCAGCTCGGGCCTGCTCAGCTGCAAGCCGGTCCAAGCGCTGCTGCTCAACCATCTGCTGTAGTAGTGAAGTAAGCTCGGACGGCTGAGAGACCTGTGCCTCTGAGATGGGAGGTGGAGTAGGAGGGGGCACAGTCGAGCCTCCAGCCTCCACGTCGTGCTGCCTGGGTGAGGGAGGAGGTGGGAAGTACTCCTCAAAGCTGTCATTTGTGTCACTCTTGGACCAAATGTGCTGAAGGTCCTCACCCTGAGCCTCTACTTGATCCAGTCTCTCGTCTTCCTTCTCAAGGTCTGACCAATCCTCCGCGGAAATACGAGCACGGACCTGACGCTCAACGGGACAGCCAAGGCGGCGGTCTCCAGGAGCTGGAGCACAGTAGTGACTAAACCGTGTGACACTCTCGTCAGTAAAACTGTCACGCACGACGGAAACCTTTGGAGCAACCATGTAGAGCAAGTAGCTGATCCAGTGACCAAATACGAGTTGTATCATCATCCCAACTCCATCAGTGATCACGTCCTCCATCTCACATAGGAGAATGTCCACAATATCGAACTCCATCTCGTTCATGATGTAGAACAAGAGAGTCTGCTGCAAGCTGGTGAACCCCTCAAGGTATCCGGACCTCGGCAGAAGTGTGCGGCGCAAGGCGAGGTGCACAGTGCGCGCAGCTGGAGTGAGCAGTGCTAGTACCCTCGGCTGGTCTAGAGAGAAGGACTGAGCGAACAGTGAGCGTATCTCCTCCAGTGGTGGTGCCACTCCTCCAGTGAGCGGCCTCCTCAGCGGTTTAGCCTGTCCATACACCCTCTCGTGGAGACAAGTGTCATGGAGATCCACTCCTAGCAGCTGTCCCAAAGTCTGTCTTCTCAAGTGATGGTGCTGGCCCATGAACATGAAGTCTATGGATCTGCGGCCCTCAGAGACATAGAGTGTGGCATAGAAAACACGGACCCAGTCCTCCACATATGCACTCCTCTCGTAGGACATCACCTCCACCAACCCTCTATATCTCTCAAAGTAGGGGCGTATCTCCGTCTCGGCTGCTAGTGCAAGCTGATCCCAATCCAGAAAGTTGTGCTCGAAGAGCTTATGGCCCCGACATTTGTACGTCTCGTACAGCGACGCCTGGGTCAAGGTCCAAAACCGGCTGTCCACAAGTGCCTCTCTGGGCTGCGGGAACCACTCCTCAAGCAAGATGCTCCATCTGAGTCTTCTGAGCTGCTTGGCCTTCAATTTTCTGTAATCCGTCATCCGGACACCCTCACCAACACATACGTTGGTGTCCATCTCGTAGACGGCTCTCTGGGCCGCCCTTTCCTCTCGAAGATCGGCAGTTGATGGTCTCGATCGTGGTACTGCCGCTGGATGACCCCCACGGGTCCTGGCTGAGCGCTGGCAAACAAGCGGCACTTCGGGCTCTTCTTCTTCCTCAGACTCATCCGGCACGGGAGGCTGCCTCTGACGAGCCTCGCGGATCCCTAATGACCCTCCTCGACCACGCTCTCGCTCCTCGGTGGTGCGAGCGGCCATCAGAGCCTTCTTTTCTTCCTTCGACAGCTTTTGCTTCTTTGCGGCCGACTCCGCAATGGCCTTGCCCTTTCCTTTGTTGTCACGACCCATTGCAATGAGACAAGTGAGAGGTTGAGGTCGTGGAACGACGATGTCGGGCGCACGGAATGGCGACACAACGATCGTTGCGGCCGGGAACCCTAGCGGCGTAGTGGCTGCGACCGTAGAGGGAGGCACCACGGCGGTGCAGAGGGTGGTGGTGCGGTGGTGTGGACGGCGGCAGAGCTTGGGGCGGTGGCGGTGGTGCACGGAAGGCGACGGCGGTGGTGCTAGGGTGGAGCAGAGGCAGCGGCGGCGGTGGTGCTGCTGCGACGGTGCGGCGGTGGCGGCGCTGAGGCCGGAGGGCAGCGGCGGTGGCGGCGGCCGGAGGAGGCGGTGGACGGAGGGCGGCGACTGGAGGGCCGCGGCGTGAGGCAGGGGAAGCGTCGGGCGCTGGCGTCGGGGTCGGGGAGAGAGAAATGAAGGCAAAGCGGCGTTTAAAAAGTGGGGCCCGAACCCTAGCCCAAGATTTAACACCGGATGAACCGACGTCAAATAATAGGAGCATCGGTCGAATGGCACAATAAGGGTATTCCAAAAGGTACCGTTGACACCGGATGGTCCGACGTTGAACTGATTTGCATCGGTGGAATTTGGCACAGTTCCAGAAATGTGAACATCGGATGCACCGATGTTTCTCAGAATGAACTCGTCGGTTGATTTGTCACACTGACTGAACTGACTCTTGGTATTTGAACACCAACTGATCCGATGATGGTCTGGCCTAAGCATCGGATAATCCGATGACTACAAAACAGCAACATCCCATATATGTCCTCTGACCAAACAAACAAACAATGAGAAACACATATCTCAGGACCTTTTTGGCAACCCCTTACCCCTCAAAAAAATACTAATTGCCAATAACTTGGCCAGGCCTTAAAGCAAATATAACACCGAAGAAAATAGGGAGGAAATTATCCAAATAAAACGTAAGGCCCATGCTTTGTGAGCTAGAGGATGAAGACTTCTATCTCTTTAAAGCATGTTCCTTTAGGCATTAACGCACCTAACATTTTGTTCTTTCCACATCATATGAGTTGAGATATTGCATTTCAAACAAGTCTCTTTCTCATGAGGTGGGTTGCCCTTTGTGACAATCTACCGTATGCAATGCCAAACAATTTATAGTGCAGGAAATTTAAATATGAGTGCAAGTCTATATGGCAGGCATCATGCAAGACATAAAATAAGTCTATCTTGCCAAGTTTGAACCTTTCAAAGGCTTCTTCAGGGAGAGCCACTCTCCAAGCCTTGGGGAAACCCAAAAGAACCTCCATCCCAAGCTAATCCCTTGCTCACCCCTATCCTTTGAAAGTTAGACAAGACCTATATGAGATGCATTCTTACATGATTATGGCAACTTACATGACGTTCGATGCATCTAGCACATTTAACTCACTTCTTAGCCTAGAAAAAGTTTTCTCATCAAGTGGTTTAGTGAAGATATACGCCAATTGTTCTTCAGACCTAACACCTCGCAATGAGATGTCTCTCTTAGCTTCATGGTCCCTCAAGAAATGATGGCGAATATCAATGTGATTAGTGCGGGAGTGTTGAACGGGGTTTTTAGCTATCTTAACCGCACTTTCATTGTCACAAAGGAGAGGCACGCAACCAAGTTTAATACCAAAGTCCAAAAGGGTTTGCTTCATATAAAGAATTTGGGCACAACATGCACCGGCCGCGATATATTCCGCTTCCGCCGTGGACAAGGCGACGGAATTTTGCTTCTTGCTAGACCAAGATACTAGGGAATGCCCAAGCAAGTGGCACCCACCGGAGGTACTCTTGTGATCCACGCGGTATCCGGCAAAGTACAAATTCGAGTATCCCAAGAGATGGAATTTTGCACCTTTAGGGTACCACAAGCCCACACTAGGGGTATGCTTAAGATACCTAAGTATCCTAAAGACCGCCTTCCGATGCGATTCTTTAGATGCCGCTTGAGAGCGAGCACACAAGCATACACTAAACATGATATCGGGCCTAGATGCGGTAAGATAAAGCAATGAACAAATCATAGAACGGTAGTCGGATTGATCAATAGGTTTACCGTCCTTATCCGCGTTGAGATGACAATTTGTTGCCATTGGAGTGCTTCTTGAGCTACAATCTCCCATCTCAAATTTCTTCAAGAGGTCCTTGGTATACTTCTATTGATAGACGAAGGTCCCCTCTTGAAGTTGCTTGATTTGGAGTCCAAGGAAGAAGTTGAGCTCTCCAATCATAGACATCTCGAATTCCCTAGACTTCATTTTGCCAAACTCATGGCTAAGAGCTTCGTTAGTTGAACCAAAAATAATATCATCAACATAAATTTGACAAATAAATAATTCTCCTTCGATGTGTAGACGTTGGAACTTGAAGCTCCCCCTTGATCATGGCTCTTCTCAACTTTAGGCTTGTCACAACAACATCATTCTTGCTAAAGGTGCACGTTAGTCCAATATCACAAAATTTGTGCAATTGAAAGCAAATTGAAACATATTTGAAATAAATAAACCATGTGAAAAATACAATCTTACCAATCTGAATTACCTTCCCCTTAGTATTATCACCAAAGGTGACTTGTTCATGATTGTCGGGGTCCTCTATGGAGGTGAACATACCATCGTTGCCGGTCATGTGTTGAGTGCACCCGCTATTGAGTACCCAATGCTTTCCACCGGCTTTGTAGTTCACCTACACACATGAATTCAATTTTTTATTTTTGGCACCCAAGCCAACTTAGGTCCTTGTATGTGTGATACAAGTGTTCTTGTGACCCAAAGTTGCTTGGGGAGCTTCCCCTTCATGCCCTTTATGTCCTTGCCAATGAATCTTGCCTTCACCTTGCCATCTACTTTACTCAAGAGATAATAATGATCATTGAAAGTAGATTTGTAGTTAATGGGAAATTTTGTAGAAGGCCGGTTAGGAAGAGGACACTCCCTTGTATGGTGACCGGTGACCTCACAATGTTGGCAATAAGAACCAACTTCCTTGATGAAGCTTTTTCTAAGCTCCGGTGAGGGCACCTTTCCTTTGTTAGGCACCGGGAAGGATCCAAGTCCTCTCTTGTTGAAGGCCTTTGCTTGTTGGAAGAGGATTTCCTTGTGCTTGGCTTCTCCTTTTGATAGTCTTGCCACACTAGTGTGGAGACTTTCAATTTCTTCCAACATGTCCGTCTCCCTAGTGTTCTCTTTCAAAGGCAAAGACTTGTGCAAGACATTAGTGGCATGAGAAGTAATGGATACCTTATCATTAAGAGTTTGTTTCTTTACATTTTTCACTTCTTGATCAAGTGCTTCATAAGCAAGGTTAAGGATTTGATGCTCTTAGATTAACTCATTGTGCTTTCCCAAGAGTGCTTGGTGGGCTAAGTCAAGCTCATGATGATCTTGCTTAATTTGAGCCTTTTCCTCCTCAACTTGCTTGACATGGGATTTGAACGTGTAATGCTCTTTAATTATGCTTTAATACTTGTCAAGCAAATCGAGGTTAGTGCTCTCAAGCTTAGCACGAGTTTCTTCAAGAGCCTTAACCTTGCTCTTTTCCCTCTTAATGATTGTGTGATATTCATTTATTAGTGAAGTTAAATCATCGGGGGAAAGCTCATCATCGCTAGAATCATCACATACCTTGGTGTTACCTTTAGCCATGAGGCACATGGGAGGTGGATGAAGAGATGAGTCATCATTGTTGGCAATGGTAAGGCCGGCCAAACTTTCTTCTTCCGCTTCACTCTCTTCATCACTTGATTCTTCGTCGGTAATCCATTCATTTGCCTCACACATGAACACCTTATGTGGTCCTTTTCTCTTCTTTGGGAAGATTTTTGCCTTCTTGCCCTTGTCATGTTTCTTCTTCCAAAAGGATCTTGGTTTGGGCTTGACCTCTTCATCATCATCTTCACTATCTTCAAGCTTGTGATGCCCTTGTGGTTCTCTCTTCTTTTGTCCGGTTTTGGACAATCATAGGAGATGTGACATTGATCACCACAATTTTAGCAAGTCTTGTTATCATCTCTCCTTGGTAGAAAAGCTTTCTTATTGGGATCAAAGGTGTATCCCTTCTTGGCAATCTTGGAGTTCAAGTGAGAGAACTTTCTCATCATTGATGCAAGCTCATCATCGTCATCTTCACTTGATGCTTGCTCTTCTTCACTTGGGCTAGGCTCAACCACTTTCTTTTTGTTGAGATTTGTTCTCTTGACGGAAGCTTTTAGAGCAATTGTGGTTGAAGATGATTCCTCCATCATCCCAAGCACACTCATCTCATGAGCGTGAATCTCTCCAATAAGTTCCAAAACTTCAATATGGTCAAGAGATTCTTTTTGAAGCATGGAGTTGATGATGTTGTACTTTGGCTTAGGAAGGAGCATGAGAATCTTGCTATTGATGAGTCCCTTGCCAAGAGAAGCAATGTCAAGAGCATTAATTTCTTCGATAAGCACATTCAAGCGAGAGAACATTTCATTGACATAATCATGATGTAGCATTTTAAACTCATCATATTTGGCTTTAATCATGTGATATTTTAGTTCTTTGACACGAGAAGAACCCTAATGAATTTCTATCAAGCAAGCCCAAATTTCACAAGCCTTTTCTTTACTAGCAATCCTAGCAAACACATCTTGGCTAATGCATTCATAAATTGCATTCCTAGCTTTAGCATCCCACTTAATTTGATCACCAACATAAGTGTGCTCACCAAACCCCGCGTGGGTCGCTTCCCATACTTCGGAAGCAATAGCCCCTAGATAAGCGCGCATGCATGCTTTCCAATAGGCAAAGTTCATGCCTTCGAAGATAGGAACCGAACCCCCAATCTTGGCCATTTTAGCTCTCTAGCGGTGAAGCTAGAATGATCCAATGAGCAACCTTGCTCTGATACCAATTGTAAGGATCGAATGCCCAAGAGGGGGGGTGAATTGGGCTTCTCTTCAAAAATTTAAAGCAATAAAACTTAATTACTAAAAGCTCAATTCCATATGCGAACAACCTATGCATTCATGTGAAATGTAACTCTGCGGTAAATGAAATGCATAAGTGTAAGGTGAGATGAAGAGAATGCAAACTCCCGAGGAGACACGAGGATTTATCCCGTGGTTCGGCAAGATCGTCAAGATCTGCCTACATCCACGTTGTGGCACCCACCGAAGGGTATAGCCACACCCAAGTCACCGAGACTAGGGATCTTCACTATTCTTCTCCGTTTGCCAACCTCGGCAAGGTGGAGCTCAAGCCTTGTACAACTTGGATCCTCCGGGCTTCCACAATCGTCTTGGCAAGCTCCGGAAGTCTCTCTCAATTACAATCACCAAGGGACACTCCCTTACAGCTCTCACTACACTAGAGATTCCAATCACCAAGAATGGAGGCACACAAGCACTATCTCTAGCTAGTTCTAGCCTATCTCTTGGTGTGTAAGTGGTGTAGATGATGTAGAAGTGGTAGCTCAACGTCTTGAATATTTGAGAATATGTAGAGTATGTCTGGTAGTCAAGATTTGTCGAATAGACTGGTTGAAGGGGTATAAATAGCCAGCCTCCATGAAATAGCCGTTGGAAAAGTAGGCTGACATCACTGTTCTGCAAACACCGGATGATCTGATGTTCTCCCTTCAGTTATCATCGGTCAAATCCAAATTAGCTGATGTCATTGTGTCAGATATGACCGTTGTTAGACCGATGTTGCACATGTCTTCTCATCGGATGATCCGGTGGCACTTCCTCCAGAATTGGTTTAAACTTGATGCTTACTGGAGTGATTGAACGATGTGTTCAAATTTGTACATCGGATGATCCGGTGTTACACTTGGTCCAGGGATATAGCTTACTGTACTGATGGACTGATGTAACATTGTCTTTTATCATCGGATGATCCAGTGAGTACTTGGTTCTGAGGTCTTCTTCTTCTGCTGAACCAACTCGACCGATGTGTTGTTCTCTGGAACCATCGGTTGATCCGGTGAGTTGATTTTGTTTTCTTCGAGTTGTTCTAAGTGATTCTTTTGTATTTTGCTCGATTGACCTCTTAGACATTTGATGGAAATATTCTTCTAATGATTGTCAAGCATTGAGTGTTGTCAATTATGGTTGAATAACTTTGACATATGAGCTTTTACTTCTAATCTTCATAACATTGATTGATCTCATAAAGTGATTGTTTAGGGGTCTCCAATTATGTCCAATGATCAGTAGATGATGTTCATATTTATATAGATTTCATTTGATTGAGTGATATGGGAGACCTTGCATCCACAAATTCATTAGTAAATCCAATGGTTGTCATTAATCACCGAAATCATACCTCATGGGGGCCTAGATGCTTTCAATTGGCAAGTTTTGGAGCTTGATCGCAGTGGTTCTGCTTTTAACTTGTAATGTTTCAAACTTGCTTTACATCTATGGAAAGTTTGCTTAGTATTCTTTTACTAAGTTTTTGATGCGTTTTGGCTTGATCGCAATGATCGAAGTGATTCTTTTTATGATTGTATTCACTACTTGATCTTCTATCATCTATGAAAATTTCACAATCATTGGATTTGTGGTTTTGGATCTACATGAGTTTCATTGCAGTGTTGCAGATCTGGTTTTTCATGGGTAGAACAGATTGACCTTCGTTCAATCTTTTGATCTTAACTTGAGTTTTTCTCGATGGTTTTTAGTGAATTTTGTTTTCGTGTCTTTGTGACTTGATTCTCCACAATCTATACTAGTTTTGTGATAATTTATCACGTTTATATCAGTCGCAAATACGATCTCTTTAACAGATTGATTTTCTGCCGAGGGAATTTCGTTGCTTCTACTGAAAAAGTTTAAATCTACCATTCACCCCACCCCCTCTGGTATCTTTTCACGTGCTCTTCGATCCTACACAAATACCTCACCATTGCCTTGTCCATCAATCTTCGTCATAATGAGGTCCAATTTGGGAGCGATCATGTCCACCTCCTTCAAGGTGTGCATTCCTCGCTGATGGGTATGGAGACGCTCGTCGTTCCAACCAATGATTGACACCATTTTCTCAATTAAATATTTAGCTTTGGGCACCGTTAATGAGAAGAAGGCACCTCCAACAGCAGCATGAATATGGTCACGGGCGGAAGGGATCGGCTCGTTGTAGAAGTTTTGGATAATGAGCCAGTCATCCATCCCATGGTAGGGACATACTAGGATGTACTCCTGAAGCCTTTCCGAAGCCTCGGGAATAGATTCCTAGGCCTCTTGATAGAAGCTGGAAATTCTTCCACGTAGGGCATTGGTCTTGCCCAATAGGAGAAACTTGGCGAGGAATGTTGTAGAACACTTCTACCAAGTATCTACAACACTTTCGCATAGGACCACAATTTCGCTCTTCCAAGAAGAGAGAACGGAAACAGCTTAAGACAGACAACATTGGGAGATACATCCTTGATCTTAAAAGTGCTGCATATCTCAAGGAACTGTTGCAGGTGAGCACTTGCATCCTCGTTAGCCTTCCCACAAAATGGGTTGGCTTGCACTATAGTGATAAGGCTAGTCTTGATTTCAAAGTTTATGTCTCTCGTGTTAACATTGGGCCCAACAGGCACATTGATAGTAGAGGGAGCTGAAAACTCAAGAAGGGTCTTCGGGCCATTGGTGTTTCAGTTGTTGGTGCAGTTGTGCTGGCTTGCTTTCCCGCTTGAAGCTTCTGAGGAGTAACAACACGAGGTCGATCTCTCAGAAGTGATTCGGGATCTTCAACAAAGTTTTCCGGCAAGAGGAAAACATACATACACTACCCCGTTTTCACATAAAATGCGAAAACAAAGAAGGGTCATCCTACTAAAACATAACAGGGTCCAATCCTATTCACTCAATCATGTAATACTTCGGCTGCCTTCCACAGCAACGATGCCAGAAATGCTTGTTGACGGTTTGTACGCACTACTAACAATTCATCTCTAGCAGTGGTGCCAGAAATGTTTGTTAATAGATTTTAGATTATACATCTAAATCCGCAAGCGCACAGAAACTATCGATGCAGCATTTCCCCTCCAAGAGTATTCCCAAAGGTGTCATTTATATTCTCCCAATAGAAGGCTAGATGGAAGTAAACCAATCATCAAGTGGAGAGGCTAGGTTGGCCTAGGTAGGGTTCTAGAAAGGATGGATAAAGGGTAATTGAGGTATTATGACACACACAAGAGCATTCTATCCTAAGGGGATAATATGGGGTAAAGAGGGACTAGGCTAAGACTTAGGTAGAAATGATCATGTCAATTATGAATTATCATGCTAAGTGGATAAACACATCGAGCACGGGTTTACCCCTAGCAATACTAGGACGACTCCCGCTAAGAGCCTGTGGCATAGCCGAACGTGGAGGATTACAAAGGACATATAGGACTGTCACCACCTACTGCCTACCTCCTCAATTCGTGGGCATACGAGACATTCAACGCTACTCTCTACCCTAGCACCATGCTATCATATTAAGTAATTACCTTAAGAGCCTAGGAAAAAGCCATCCTAAGGCAATGAACTAAATCATCGTTAAACCAATGTTAATTCATAGCACAAGTGATTCATGTTAACATAATCTTATCATAGCTAATTACACTATAGTGGGGGTTTGTAGTGTTTATGATGATATAATGATAATGGTATAGCATAATCATAAATACTACTCCTACCACATACATGGAATTCACAATCAAACAAGAAACGCTTCATCCAAGTATATGAATAATGGAAGACTAATAATAACATCTTTATTAAGAACAAAGTCACAAATACAAATAGAATATAAGAGCCATACTTGGACTATGGACTAGAGGCTCTCCTCTCTACAGCCTATACTCCTCTAAACCTATGGAGAGTAGTGGATACAAAGGATGAATACTCAAGTGGTGTGTGTTGAAGTGAGGGGTGAGGGGTCCTATTTATAGCTTGGAGAAGGGTCGGTTCTCGCCACCAAAAGCTTGCGAATCAGTATTCATCGTGACCAGGGCACCACAGGGAGTCGACACGTGGAAGTTGACCGAGTTTGGTGCCAGGAATGGTTCGGTCAGACCCCCAAGTCGGTCGAACAGAAATGTTGACCATTTCTAGTATGCTTCCTCGTGGTGACTTCCAGGTGGGTCCCATTGACTGATATGGGTGCTACACCGTTGGATGGCCTCAGATACTACTGTTTGAGGGCCATTTGATCCATGTGGTGCCACGTGGCATCGCTTGATTGGCTGTAATGATGTTTTATAGGATCCATCCCCTTGTTTCACTTCAATTCTACATAGAATGCCTGCATTCACTACTTTCTTCAAAGACAAGTGGAAGTAGGTTAAATAGAAAGGCGATGTGTGCAAGAAATGATGTTTCCTTCACATAATTGAGTTATATTGACAGGTGAAATTGGTATTTAACAGCTGTCAACAAACATGACCTTGTTAGGACGACTTGGACATGGGCCGTCGCAGAGGGGACATGCGATGTTGCATCATGCGATGTCTCACACTACTTCCATCACTCGCCGTATAGTTACGGTGTCTAGACTCTCGATTGGAGACCCCAAGGCGGAGCTTAGCCGTCGATATGTGTAGCAAGATGGTCGAGTCGCCATCAAGCGTAACCTCGAGAGACGACACATCCTAGAGGATTCCTCCCCTCTAGGAGAAGGTGGTGGCGATGCAGCACTTGCACCACACCTCCGCATGGTGGAGTGGCCACCCAAGTTCCGCACTCATTTGCTAGAGAAGTACGACGGGACAATCAACCCCATCAAGTTTCTTGAAATCTACCCCACCGCTATCCTCGCTGCAGGTAGGAATGAGGCCGTCATGGCAAATTACTTCCCAGTGGCTTTGACGGGGACTTCTAGGTCCTAGTTCATGAGCCTACCCCCTGATTCCATCTATAGTTGGGGGAAATTGTGCCGACAGTTCACCGCCAACTTCGGGAGTTCCTACACCCGACTAGGCACTGAACAGGACCTCTTCGCCGTACATTAGAAGATGGGAGAAACATTGCATTCCTTCATACAGCTGTTATACCAGGTACGAAACACCATTCCTTCTATCTCCAATGCCTCTGTGGTTGTAGCATTCAGACAGGGTGTTCGAGACAAGAAGAAGCTGGAGAAGCTGGCTACCAAAAATGTCAGCAGTGTCACGGAACTCTTCATCCTAAGTGATAAATGCGCCCGAGCTGCTGAGGGCCATGAGATGCACTCCGAGCCAGCTGCGCAGGCAGGAGCGCCATCTGTCTCCAAGGTCTTAGCTACTGCCCAAGGCAGTGGCAGAAATAAGAACAAGAAGTCGAGTGGCAAGAACAAGCCACTTGTCAGCGCACCTACTGTTGTTGTAGTGGAAGCACCAGGTGGCCAGGGGCCACGCCCCAACAAGCGACCTCAGCCATCATCTAAAGACGTTGACGAGAAGTGGTGCCCGATCCACAAATCCATGGGCCACAACCCTGAAGACTGTCACGAGGTCAAGAGGCTCGTTGAACACGCCCAAAACAAGCATCGAGATCACGCGCCTTTCAGCCAGTGAGAAGGTAAACAAAAAGTCAACGAAGCTCCATCAGAGTAGGAGCTAGGCTTCCAAGATGCCAACACGGCATTAAAGGTAGTCTACAACAATGTCGGCAACTCCAACACCAGCTCTGACAACGAGCATTGGAAGACTCTCCATATGATGTATGGAGGGTCCTGGGATATCACCTCTTGGCACATAGTGAAAACTTTGCATTGGGAGATAGCTGCTGCAGCTCCCACTGCTAAATCGAAGCCTCATTAGAACTGGATGGATACTCCCATCACTTTCGACGCCTCCGACTGCCCGAAGAACATGGCCTGAGATGGGCAGCTACCATTGATGGTGTCCCCAACTATCAACAACATCCAAATCTTCCATGTCTTGGTTGATGGTGGAGCTGCACTCAACCTCATCAACTTCACTGCCTTCATGAAGCAGCAAATCCCCATATCGGACCATAGGACCTTGCGTCCATTCTTCGAAGTGGGTCCAGGAGCCATTACTCCGCTCGGATCTCTCTCTCTCCTGGTTACATTTGGGACACTAGACAACTACCAATCAGAGAAGTTGGTCTTTGATATGGCACACATCAACCTTCCCTTCAACGACATCCTAGGCAGACCGGCTCTGTACCAGTTCATGGCAGTGGCCCACTACGGCTACCTGGTGTTGGAGATGCCAACTCCATCAGGTGTCCTCCGGATCCGAGGGGATCATACTGCTAGATTTACGACGTTGGAGAAACTTCATGCGCTAGCTGCTGCGCAAGGAGCAATTTGCTCAACAACCCCCGAGCTCGTGCCAGCGCGGCTCAACTTCTGCACCCCGTGTACAGCCAAGCGGGGACGCCGACGTTCCCTTCAAAGTCGCCCAAATCGGTTCTGATGCCGCTCATACCACTCGCATTGCGTGAGGTTTTGGTGACAAATAGGAACTCGAGCTTGTCACTTTCTTCCAGGCGAATGTCGATGTGTTTGCATGGCAACCATCACAATTGTCTAGGATCTCCAGGGAGGTGATCAAGCACCATAAGAAGATCTATCAAGATGCATGGCCTATACAACTAAAGCCCTAGAAGCAATCTATTGAGCGGCAGAACTTCATCTGAGAAGATGTCAAGAAGCTGCTTGATGTTGGATTTATCCTGAAGGTACATCATGCACGATGGCTGGCAAACCCAGACACCGTGCCAATGGCCAGCGGGAAGCTTCGGGTGTGCATCGACTACACCACTTTGAATAAGTCATGCCCTAGAGACCCTTTTCCACTACCAGGAATAGATCAGATAGTGGATTCTACTTCTGGTTGTGTGCTACTTTGCTTCCTAGACACATACTTCGGTTTTCATCAAATACAGATGTCTAAGGAAGATGAAGATTATACTACAGTAGATGGTCTATATTGTTATAATGCAATGCCTTATGGTCTCAAGAATGTCCTCTCAACTTTTGTGCGAGCTGTGCGCAAAACATTTGGGGAGCTTATCAGGGACCTAGTGGAGGTTTACGCTGATGACATTGTCGTGAAGTCATGGAAAAAGACTCCTTACTGGAAAATCTCAAGTTTGTCTTTGACAAGTTGCGCCAGATGCACACAAAGCTAAACCTTGAGAAGTGTGTCTTTGAGGTCTCCAGAAGAAAGCTACTCGGGTTCCTAGTGACTCACCAAGGGATAGAAGCAAATATGGCCAAAATAGAAGCTATTGAAGCGATGCAGCCTCCTGTTCACATCAAAGATATCCAGAAGCTCACAGGGTGTCTTGCCTCACTCAACCGGTTCATCTCTAGGCTAGCTGAATAGGCACTCCTCTTCTTCAAGCTTACGAGGAAGTCTAGAACTTTTCATTGGTCCAAAAAAGCAGACAAGGCGTTCTAAGAGCTTAAGCCATTCCTCACTACACTGCCCATCATGGTAGCTCTGGAACCTGGTGAGCCTCTTCTGCTTTATATTGCTGCAAATATGGAAGTCGTCAGTATGGTCCTGGCCACCGAGAGACCAGACACATCTCTAGGCTCCTCCACATAGAGACTTGGACCTCTCCAAGACGGTCCAGAGCCACCTACTGGAGATATTCATCAAGGCGAGTCTGGGTCCCAGCCCGCAGGCACGGTCCTAAAGGTCAGGTGCCTATGGACTAGCTTCTACAAGACAACGCGTCAGACCCCTCGGGGAGAGTCCTCACAACTCAGGAAGGAGGTCTTGACCCCTCCGGGAGGGTCCAAATTAATGGAGAGGATGGACTAGACCCCTCCAGGAGGGTCTAGACTATCCATCGACCTGTCTACTTTATCAGCGAGGTCCTCCATGACGCCAAGACTCGATATCTTGTGGTGAACAAGCTCTATATGCAGTTCTTATTGCTTCAAGAAAGCTCAATCACTACTTCCAAGCTTAGAAGATATTTGTGGTAACTTCCTATCCACTGTGAGCTACCTTGCATAATCCCAGATCAAAGAGAAATATTGCAAAGTGGGCTGCAGAATTGGTAGAATTCGATCTAGAATTTCAACCTCGACATGGCGTCAAGAGTTAGGCACCAGCTGACTTTCTGGCGGAGTGGACTCCATCTCCATCAGCTCCGGGGGGGGGGGGGGATGCAATGAAGATAAGCCAGAACCTTAAGTACCAGTCCTCACAGAGCCTCGCTGGACCCTCTACTTTGATGGCTCCATGCAAAAGCAGGGGGCGCTGCTGGAATCTTGCTCCTCGCACCAACCAGGGAGCAAGTCAAGTATATCGTCCGTCTGGGCTGAAAGGCGATGAATAACATGGCGGAATACGAAGCTCTCATCTTCAAACTGATCATTCGGCGTCCAACAGATGTTGGTAAAGGGGGATTCGCAACTCATCATCAACCAAGTCATAGGTGAGTGCAGTTGCAGCAACTCTCAACTAGCAGTGTATCTTCCTAAAGTCCAAATTGCAAAAAGATTTCCAGGTCCTGGACCTATGCCATGTTCAGCGTCTCAACAATGCTGAAGCTGACAACCTCTCAACGAAAGCTTCAACTGGGGCACCGGCACCCGATGGAGTTTTTGTTAGGAGATTACTAACACCTGACGCTCAGCCTGCCGAACTGAGTGATGGGGGGCTTGACCAGCACCTAGAAGCTGGTGGTCCCGGTGGCCATGTTACCATGGCGTCCACCAAGGATCTTAGGCACTACAGGAAGCTCCGAGCAACCAAGCACGCAAGATCCAGAAGCTCAAGTTAGTCCTGATGTATGAATCTCGGAGGTCCGGGACTACTTGAATGACAACATCCTTCCTAAAGACAATGTATCTGTGTTGACAGCTGTTATATACCAATTTCACCCGTCAATATAACTCAATTATGTGAAAGAAATATCATTTCTTGCACACATCACCTTTCTATTTAACATATTTCCACTTGTACATGGAGAAATTGGTGCATCCAGGTATTTTACACAGAATTGAAGTGAAACAAAGGAATGGAACCTATAAAATATCATCCCAGCCAATCAAGCACCGACATGTGTCACCACATGGATCAAATGTCCCACAAACTGAAGTATCCAAAGCCATCCAACGGTGTAGCACCCATATCAGTGGATGGGACCCATCTGGCAGTGACCTGGAGAAGTCACGCGCGCAACAGTGGAAAGACCAGGTCGGCCGACCCCCCTAGTTGGCCAACCGGGTCCTAGTGCCAAACTCGGTCAGCTTCCATGTGTTGGCTCCTCCCGACTTGAAGAAGTCAGTGGTGACTGATTCACGCGCTTTTGGTGGCGAGAATCGACCCTTCTCCACCTATAAAGAGGACCCCTGACCCCTCACTTCAACACACACCACTTGAGCATCATTCTATTATTCATATTGAGATATCTTAGTCCTTAGTGGAGTTAGGCTATAGAGAGGAGAGCCTCTAGTCCCACGTCCAAGTTGGGAAAGGTATGGCTTATGTATCTTTTCTTATATTTGTGACTTTCTGCATAATAAAGATATTATCTTTAGTCTTCTTTTATTCATATACTTGGATGAAGCGTTTCTTGTTTGATTCTGGATTCCAAGTATGTGGTAGGAGTAGTCTTTATGATTATACCATAGCACTCTTAATCTATCATCATAAACACTATAAACCTCCACTATTGTCTAATTAATTATTATATGATCATGTTAATATGAATCACTTGTGGTATGAACATTGGTTCAATGATGATTTATTTCATTGCCTTAGGATGGCTTGTGCCCGGGCTCCTAAGGTATTTACTTAATATATTATCATGGTGTGAGGATAGTAAAATAGCGTTGAATGTCTCGTAGACCCATGAATTGAAGAGGTAGACAGTAGGTGGTGACAGCCCTATTTGTTCTTTGTAATCCTCCACATTTGGCTATGCCACATACTCTTGGCAGGAGTCATCCTAGTATTTCTAGGGGTAAACCCGTGCCCGATGTGTTGAACAACTTAGCACAAGTATTCACCATTGACATGCTCATTAGTATCTAACCTAGGCTATGAACATGTATATTGGAAGCATTGTGGGAGCAACTCCCCAACTCTTAGTCTAACCTCCATTAGGACCCATCTACCCTTTAGAATAGATTGCTTAGGTGTGTGTCACACTACCCATATATTATCAACTTACCCTTGTCTTGATAATTCATTAGTATCCCATAGCTTGATCATAAGAGTAGTGTTTACTTTACTCCATTGCCTTCCTTTGAGATAAATATGATACCCTTTGGAATACTCTTGGGTGAAATGCTACATGACAGTTTACATGCGCTGGCAGACCTCATCTCTTTCGAGAGATGAACTGTGACATAAGAAACGTCAACAAGCAATTACGGCACCGTTTCCGGGAAGGCAAAGGAAGTGAAGGATAGCTATCACATGAGATTAAGAGATAGGTACTAGTAGTTATTAGATAGGATTACCCTTGTTCATTTCTCCTTTTGTATGAAAACAGGGTAGTGTTGGCTAACCCATTTCATGGGCTAGCAAACGAGGATGCCAGTACTCAACTACTAGATGATTCAAGGCGTACATCAACAAATATCCGCTCGACAACACCATTGCCTTCCACGAAAGAATTTCAGCTTCCAGTAGGAGCCAAAGTCAACCACCCCCAAGCTTGGGGGAGGTTCCAAGAGTCCTTCTTGGTTTGCCTCCATCATGGGGTAGATAGTTGGCTCTTCATCCAACACTCATGTCATGAGTTTGCCTTACCAATCCATGACGACATTCATGCTAGAGCTGAAGCAGTCCTGTTCTCATTCATCATGGATGAGAATATGGTCTCCACTCAAGGGGTGGATTGAAGAATGCTCTAGTTTACTTAGCTTGGCATGCACACCACTCAACAAGGTGGACATGCTAGTTATGGAACTACACCTCCAATTGATGTAACATGAAGATCAAGCCAATGGAGAAGTGTTTGCATGATCCAAGCCATTGATATTCACATGATTTGTGAAAATCTATGTCATCATGGGCCACTTGGGGAATCATTTCCCTAAAGACCCATGAGGATTCTTCCTTACAAACACAACTCCAATGGCTATCACCTATAAGGAGGTCAAGGGTGAATCAAAATCACCCTTGTAATCAAGGATAATCAAGGAGCCTATGCGGATTTCAAGGGATCTAAGTTCAACTATCCTACCTTGAAGTATCTTGTCCATGGCCAAGCAAGAAATCAAGACGACATCCACATGGAGCCTTGGGCAAAGGACAAGAAAATTAAAGAGCATTCAAGATCCAAGATGTGCCACAATTATTTGTTGGGATTCTTATCCTTCGACCAAGCCTATGCAACCTAGGGCAAGTAACATTTTGGATGAAGCGTTTCTTGTTTGATTGTGTAGTCCACATGTCACCATGCCTAAGGAAGCTTGTCCTCCATGATCAAAGTATGAGTTAACTCAAAAGAACATCATGAAGGTTGAAGTGACACCCCTAAAGAAGGACAAGCCTCACGATGCTCATAAGAGAATATTTTCAAATTGAGAAGTCGTCACTGCATCAAGTCTTCATCAAGATGACGGAGAGGTAGGGCCACCATGTGGCCCACATGTCCAACTGACATGCCAAAGGAAATTTGGCATGTCAATCAAAAGAAGTTGTCCACATCATCAACTCTGGGATTGGACAACAAATCATTGCACTAAACAGGACTGAGGTAACTCCCACTCATCGCACTTTAAAAATTCGATGAGTCCTTGCCAATATGTTAATTGGTAGTTATCTTATATTTTATTTTGCAATTGCATATTTTAATTCCCATCAAATCTTGTATTTTCATTTAGATATTTAAATTTCCACACTTGCATGTTGGGAATTAAAATTTCCAACCAACATAAAACTAAAATTTTGAATTAGGAAATAAATTTATTTGGATATGAACCTTGGGCTAACCACTTGAATTCATCTTCCTAATTCAAACCAAAAATATTTCCCTTAAATATTCATTGCATTTGCAAGTTCTTTCAAGTTGGGCAAAACAATATGACAAAGGGTACAACATACTTTTATCTAATGTAACCCGTTTTTGAGTTGTTTTGTTTGTACTTGATTTTAGTGCAGCAGAACAAAATTTGTAAAAAAGTTGGAAGGCCCCATCAAGCGCATATCCCTGCATAAATCTCATTTTTGAGAAAATGGTTGAGGAGTGCTCAAGATGGAGGTCCAATGGAGGAACAAGATGAAGCTCATTCTACTCCAACCTCAACTTGGCATTGAACATAAAGGCTACACCAAATCTATGGTCGTGAGTTTCTTACACATCGACCTTCAACCCGAGCTGCTCTTCAATTGAGGTACAAGTTCAAACTTTCCATCGTTTGAATTTCATTAGGATTGAATGATTTTTTCTTACATTGGTAACGAAGGTTTACACCTTCTCATCATTCAATTTGTATGCATCCTCACAAGAGTAAGTGTTGGCATTACTCTTTTTTATTCTTCAAAAGGGAATGTCACCTTACTTGGAAATAAATTTAAACAAGTACCTAGAATTTTATAAGCATTGCTAAAATTGACTTACACATTTTCTTCCTAGGTAATGCTTATGGAACGACTTAATGGTTGAATTGGTATGTAGCAACCTAGGAATCATGATATCCATAATTTTGATTTGAATCTCATTCATGCATGAATCACTAAATTTCAAATTCCTAGGCAAGAAAATTAAAAATGTTCAGGAGGATAAAATTGAGAATCTTGTTTGCCATGACCTAAATGATAAACATTTGCTCTTGTGTAAAAAGCTTGATGGTTAGAAATTTTACAAGATGAAGTGATCCATATAGTGTATTTATATCACTTGCATTGCTATGAGTAGGAGCTTTAGAAAATATTCAACTTGATTTATCCACGAAGCCCCACTCCTAGCAATGATTCATACATTGTTCATGGATGCATTGGAAATTGGACGCAACACATCTTTGATCTTGTTCTTCCCCATGCGTACAAATGAAGATTCGGTGACCTAACCTGAAAATTCATTTGTACAAGTATCGGGAGCTAACCACAAGTATCGGGAGCTAACCATCTCTCTCTATCATAGAGAGGAAGTTTGCAGGAGTAAAATAACTATGCAGGCGTTCAAAGATCCGATTTTTGGAAACCCTAAGAGGAGTCCATTTCAATATCTCTTGGCCAATGAGTAAATTAGGATTGTTGCTACCTATCAGTAATTAAGCCTAAATGTCAACCATAACTATATGAGGCCGGAGTTTTGTCATGGAAACTCTATGTGAGCAACCAATGGGCTGCTACGAATATGTGAGAGCATTATGCTCTCAACTATTCTAAACACTCATTAAAGATCAAGGGAATCGCCACCATCATTGGGTGTAAGTTATTCCTTTGTGGCTAAAAGATATGATGTACCTAAACCAAGGAATGACAAGATCACATCCAATGTATATTAGGTGCAAGTTGTTCCTACGTGGCCAGAAGGTATTTTATACCTTAGCCAAGGAACAACGGATCACACTGAACCCATGTTGAGTGCACGCCATCCCTCTATGTTTATAGGTATGTTGTACCTTTGCCAAGGAATAACGGATTGTACTCAACATATGTTGGGTACATGTCACTCATTTGTGGCTAATGGGTATCATTACCTTAGTCAAGGAATGACAGATCACACCCAAATGCATGAGGGGTACAAGTTATTCCTTTATGGCAAGAAGGTATGTTACACCTTAGCAAAAGAATGACGGAACACACTCAACGCATGCTGAGTGCACATCATGCCTTTGTGGAATACTCTTAGAGGGGAAATGCAACCTTAGCAAAGGAATAACAAGGTACATCCAACCTTTGGAAACCTTGAAGTGTGAATGAGCGACATCGATAACACTCTCCTCGACCGCACTCGTGGAACCCACGGAAGACAACCCAACATCGACACTCAACCCTCCAATGCCAAAGCCATGATGCAACAACGTTAGGCCAACCTCATGGTCAACATCCGTCATTAGAGTTCAACCCCTATCGCGTACCTTGAAAAAAAGCAAGCTTGGGGGAGGACCCCCACTTGAGGTAACTTGTATCACACCCCTTACATATTTATTTCCATTCACCCATCATCCACCTTGCATATAAAGGAAACTTAAAAATAAGTAGAGTAGATTTGTTTTCAAAATAAAATAAAAGATGTCCTGTAAGAATAATTTGGAATTCACATAGATGAAATGATGAATAGTGCTCTATTTTAATTTTTCCTAAGTCCCTAGTTTACAACTTACTACTCTCCAAAATATTGATTTTGTTGGCTAGAATTACTTTCTCCTTGATTTAGAAATTGTGGGTAGCAAAAGCTTAATCCAATTCTAATTTGTTGTGAGATAAGATATAGTGATAGGGCTGATATTCCTAGTTTGAAAGTAAAACTTAGATTTCCAGAGAAATTCTAAAAAGATTTAAGTTGCTTTAATTTGATTGGAAATACCTACCAAAGCCATATGATACATTACATTGATAGACTTTATGCATATGCTATTTTTCTTCACATTGACCTTTGTCAAACTAGTATAGACCTATGTGAGATTTCATTCATTACTTTTTGAATTCATGACCTTACTTGCACATGCTATACTTCTACACTAGAAGTAAGCAAAATTCTATCATACCATCATTCTGCAATAAAAAAAAAAGAAACACCATACCCTTCACGCTTCATACTCTCTCCAAGTTTATTGCATAAATATGGAATAGAAGACATGGCTACAAGAAAAAAATGCATGCTTACATCATAAGCATGAGAAAAAAAGAGAGAGAAAGAAAAAAAGTAGTCATGTTTCATCCCTACAAAACAAGAAAGTGTACATAAATAGGAGTCATCTCAAATATCCACATCCACCTCCATTCCATCACACATGCACAAGTCTTGAATCAAATAGTTTTGAATTGATTTCTCCTATGACTTGCTTTTTTGACTTAGCAATATTATGTGTTGCAAATATACCTACTATATTGCCTACCAAGCTCCACATACAAGCCTTACTTAGAGGTAGGATGAATTTAGGCAAAATGCCTTGGTGAGGAAATATTTCCACTACACACAAAGGAGTGATTGAGAGAATAAATTTGATGTACTTAAAATCAAAATTGAGCACTCCAGAATTTGAGTGGAACTTGATCTCTAGGGTATGTGTGCTCCATTTGTTGTTCTATCTTTCAACCACCCATGAATAGGAGAAGGCATACGCCCCATAATGGCTTAGGATGGGTGAAGTACAATGCCAATTTTTGCAGTACTGGGTAGAGTATTTAGTTGTGCACATGGTACTCTTGAAAAGTAGAACATAGTAGCAACTCCTGACCATCAACCTAAAGTCTTGACTTTGCTCGGGACGAGCAAAGGATAAGCTTGGGGGAGTTTGTTGAGAGCTGTTATATACCAATTTCACCCATCAATATAACTCAATTATGTGAAGGAAATATCATTTCTTGCACACATCACCTTTCTATTTAACATATTTCCACTTGTACTTGGAGAAATTGGTGCATGCAGGTATTTTATACAGAATTGAAGTGAAAATAGGGATGGACCCTACAAAATATCATACCAACCAATTAATCGCCGGCATGTGGCACCACACGGATCAAATGGCCCACAAACAGAAGAATCCGAGGCCATCCAACAGTGTAGCACCCATATCAATGGATGGGACCCACCTGGCAGTGACCTGGAGAAAGCACACGTGCAACGGTGCAAAGACCATGTCGGTCAACCCCCCTAGTCGGCCGACCTGGTCATGGCACCAAACTCAGTCAGCTTCCTTGTGTTGGCTCCTCCCGGCTTGAAGAAGTCAATGGTGAGTGATTCTCGCGCTTTGGTGGCGAGAATCGACCCTTCTCCACCTATAAATAGGACCTCTCACCCCTCACTTCAACACACACCACTTGAGCATCATTCTATTGTTTACACTAGTTCTCTTAGTCCTATGTGGAGTTAGGCTATAGAGAGGAGAGACTCTAGTCCCAAGTCCAAGTTGGGAAAGGTATGGCTCATGTATCTTTTCTTATATTTGTGACTTTCTACATAATAAAGATATTATCTTTAGTCTTCTTTTATTCATATACTTGAATGAAGCGTTTCTTGTTTGATTGTGGATTCCATGTATGTGGTAGTAGTAGTCTTTATGATTATACCATATCACTCTTAATCTATCATCATAAACACTACAAACCCCCACTATAGTCTAATTAGTTATTATATGATCATGTTAATATGAATCACTTGTGCTATGTATCAACATTGGTTCAATGATGGTTTATTTCATTGCCTGAGGATGGTTTGTGCCTGGGCTCCTAAGGTATTTACCTAATATGTTAGCATGGTGCTAGGATAGTTAAGTAGCATTTAATGTCTCGTAGACCCACGGATTGAAGAGGTAGGCAGTAGGTGGTGACATCCCTATCTGTCCTTTGTAATCCTCCACGTTCGGCTATGCCACAGGCTCTTGGCGGAAGTCGTCCTAGTATTGCTAGGGATAAACCCGTGCCCGATGTATTGAACAACTTAGCACAAGTATTCACCATTGACATGCTCATTAGTATCTAACCTAGGCTACGTATATGTATATTGGAAGCATTGTAGGAGCAACCCCCCAACTCTTAGTCTAACCACCATTAGGACCCATCTACCCTTTAGAACAGATTGCTTAGGTGTGTGCCACACGACCCATATATTATGAACTTACCCTTGTCTTATTAATTGATTAGTATCCCATAGCTTGATAATAAGAGTAGTGTTTACTTTACTCCATTGCCTTCCTTTGGGATAAATACGATACTCCTTTGAGAGATGATCTGTGATGTAAAAAATGTCAACAATCTGATGAACAGATTGTCCGAATGGCTAAAACATACACGTTGGTAGAAGGGAATCTCTATGGACGTGGCGCCAATGGAATCCTATTGCGGTTTATTTCCGAGGAAGAAGGTTGTGAGCTCCTCGCAGAGATCCATGGAGGCGACTTTGGGAATCACGCATCATCTCGCAAGCTGGTCGATAAGGTCTTTACGTCATGGTTTTTACTGGCCTACAACTCTCCAGGATGCATTCAAGCTGGTCAAGAGATGTGTAGCTTGCCAGTTTCATGCAAAGTAGATCCACACGCCGGTGTAGTCACTGCATATGATTCCTCCCCCATGGACATTCATTGTGTGGGGGATGCATATTTTGGTAGCTTTCCCAAAATCACTCGGAGGGTACCAATTTTTATATGTCGCTATCGACAAGTTCACAAAGTGGTCGGAAGCAACTCCCGTTATGACAATCAACAAGCACTCATCGATCAAGTTCTTGAAGTCCATTGTCTGCAGATTTGGAGTCCCGAACAGAGTCATCACTGACAAGGGGACCTAATTCACAAGTGCAGCCTTCGAAGAGTATTGCTAATACCTCAGCATAAACATCGGCTACGCATATCTCATCCGGCAAGTAATGGCAAGTCTGGCAGAGCAAATACTGAGATTCTCAAAGGACCCAAGACCTGCACCTACGAACGATTGAAAAAGCATGGTGCTAACTGGATTAAGGACCTTCCGTCCACACTGTGGGCAAGCCGGACAACACCCAACCGAGCCACTGGAGAGACACCCTTCTTCCTGGTGTATGGAGCTGAAGCGGTCCTTCCTCCGAAGATCACCATGGGTTCTCTCAGAGTCTAGACCTACGACTAAGCTATGTAGGATTATTTCCAACATGATGACCTGGACCTCGTCGATGAGGCAAGGTGCCAGGCAGCTGTCTGAAATTTGCGATATTGCTAGGGACTCTAGCGCTATCATTAGAGGTACGTGCACAATCGGCAACTTGAAGAAGAAGCGAACAAGTTCTCCCCCAACTGGGAGGGTCCCTTTCAAGTCATCAAAGTTTCCCGCCCCGGATGCGTTCGCTTCGGAACAGAGGGTGGAATACCACTTCTCAACCCCTGGAACATAGAGCACGGAGGTGAGTCTGTTTTTGTATAGTATTTCGTAAAGTCTATGAACAGAGTCGGGTTGGTCCAAGATGTATAGCACACTTAACTTGGTCATGTACTTTAAATGTGTCCTTGTCTCCCCTGTTATGCGGACCTATTATGAAATATAATTGCATGAAAACATACTCTACGTGGATTTCCTTTGCGCAAGCTCTTATTTAATTTTCTCTTTATCTTCTTGCAAATAGTGAAGCTATGCAATCCTCTTGAAAATTGGTTTCTAAGAATTCATGTGATACATGTTCAAGTATTATTCGCAGTCTTTTTTTGGTATCTACTGTTCACTGAATAGCCTACTCGCTTGAAAACCAATGCCAATGATAAGTCCGGAGTCGGCTATAGACATAGCCTGGTCCAGCATCCTAAGTACGCCAATCTACCTATTTTGGTGTTGCGTCAAAGTAAGGCGAGTTCGGAAAGAACACACACTTATGAAAGTACAACCGATATACTAGGTATTATCATGTTGAATTGATTAGGAACCATAATTCAAAGAAGGATAGTAAGTCACAACTAAACTATAGGCAAGAAGAAACAATTTTACTATCTTTCTTGTCTCTCATGTGCGAGAGAAATGATTTTCATGCTCATTATAAGGTCCTGACATCAACGTTTTTCATGTTGATGATGGGCCCCACAGGAGCATCTAGCTCTGGTACCACCCAGGGGGCCAGACGTCGATGTTTTGCACGTTGATGATGGTCACCACAATAGCATCTAGCTCCAGTACCACCCAGGGGGCCTCGTGTTGATGTTTCGCACGTTGATGATGGGTGCTACCAGAGCATCTAGCTTTGGTACCACCCAGGAGGCCCACCATCGATGTTTCACAAGTCCATGATGGGTACCGTCAAAGTACTTAGCTTCGACACCTCCCAGGGGGCCGCCGTCAACATTCCGTACGTTGGCAAGGGGTTCTCAGAGCTAACACAAATACTTTAAGACATTGCCAATATCCAGATGGTAGATGCCCTCAATCAGTTGAGCACATCTACTAGGGGGCCAAAAAGATTTTAGCAATGACAACGGTCAAGACAAAAAATGAAGTTCGAGAGGATTTCATTCAAATTTCAAGTCTTTACAAGTTGAAGGTACGAAGGGAAAAATAGGTCCTAGCTACTAGCCGGAGCTGCGGTGGAACCACGCGGTGATCTTCTCGGAAGCTTCTAGAACACTTGCCTTGGCAGCCTATTCTGTCGCTGCGACGGGCCCTTCAAGCACCGGAGCTAGCGACATTGAGGGGTCCCAGGTGCGAAAACAACTCATCACATACTCTACGACTGACTTGGCCAGGGTTTTTCCCTCAGTCTCAAGCTGGTCGATGATGATGTCTTCCATTGCTTCTAGCTTGTCCCTGGATGAGTTCAGTGCTATCAAGGCTTGCTTCATTTCTGGCCCTTGGTCAACCGGTCGAACTGGGCTGAAACCCAGAGGTACCAGTGCACTCTCTGCATGCCCAAGGAAGTCCCAAACTTGCTAAGCTTCATCATTTCGCATGGTTTGGATCTCCTCAAGAGGCCTCTTGGTGGATGTTAGCTCTACGAAACCTTCTTGGCATGCTCGGCCTCCTTGGCATGCTGCTCCATCCGCTCAGTTAGCAGCATTTCTTGGTCTGTAATTTGTTTCCCACGGAGGTTTAGGCAGTCTTTCTTTGCTGCCAGGTTCTTTTCATTTGCCTTCACCTTGTTTTCTCTCGTTGAGACAGCAAGCTCCCATTTGGAGACTCCTTCTTCAGCCAGCCACACTTGGTGCTTTTCTTGCTCGCACCAGGACTTGAACTTCTCAATGCGGTCAGCTAAGTCCTGCTCACCGCGCTCCAACTTTTAGGAGATCTGAGTATCTCTCTTCTGGAGTTCTTGCTCCTTATTGTCAATATCCTCCTGTCGCTTGAGGAGCTCATCCCTCCGCTTGTTTAGGCTCTCAAAACGAGCATCCACCAAATTGTTGGCTTCTATCGCCCTGTCATTGATTTCATGAGTCTTCTCGCTCAGAGCTTCTATGGAAGCCTGCTTGTAATCTAACAACTCTTCCAGCCACTTTAGCCACGCCTTCTCGGCTGCAAGCAAGTCCCTCAAGTCAGTGAGGCGGGACTTTGTCTTGAAGTTGAGAAGCCTCCGCCACCGCTGCAGAGTTTCCCTTTCTGCTTCTAGAGCACTTTGCTCGTTGTCAAAGTCGAGTTGAACTTGGAGAAGGCTTGAACAAGCGTTCTCAATCGAGAGCGGCAGGGGAATCGGCTCCGGACCTTCCTTCGGATATGCCATAGTTTCCATAGCCTCCGAGACAGTCGTTGGAGCCCATGGCCCAAGCATGGACTCCAACATGTCTTCATCATCTGTGCCAAGCTCCAGGAGGTCGTCTTCTCCTGGCGCAGTTGTTGAAGCACCAGCAGTTGATTCTCCAGGCGCAAACTCAGGCGCCATCGTGGTGTTTGCTGGTAACTCCGACATGACGTCAGTCATGGACTTCTGCACATCGGCTGTTGGCTCCGGCACCGTTGCGGTATCAGCCGCCGCCACAGTGTTGATCACTGGGTCTAGCACCTTTGAGGCTTCAGCCGGTACCTCCGGCGCCACTTCAGCATTCATTGTTGGTTCTAGAGTTGGCTCCGATAATGTTGTAGCCTACTTCGACGCTATTGCATCTTCTTCTACATGGTCCGATGCAAACGCAACATCTTCGGTTGTTGGCGTTGAGGTCATCTCGGCGTTAGTTGAAACCAGAACTGTCGCACTGCCCGCCATGACCACAGGAGGAACCATGATGATAGCCAGCGCTCCAACTGACAAGGTCTCTTCAGTAGCAACGCTGACCTGGTTCGTTAGTGGTGCAGCAGCAGCAGCAGCTGCTGGCTTCGACAATATGGAAATAGAAGAAACACAAAATTCAACAAAAAGCAAGAAATGAAAGAAAATATAGGTTTCTAGTGCTCATTCTTACCTGGGAGCACCGCAGCCCCAGTCAGTGCAGACCCTCTTTCTCGGGCGGCCGAAGTCACTTGAACCCACCGTCGTCAGTGAGGCAGATGGTCCAGACTTTACCTTGGGAGTTTCTGAAGTAACCACTGGCGTCATACCTGCCGGCGCTACCGTTGTAGAAGATATTCTGGACCCAATGCCCGCCATTAGCATTGGAGCCGAAGGAGAAGACTTGCCAGAACTAGTGCCCGCCGTTGGCGCAGGTACTGAAGCTGATGATTTCTCGGACACAGAGCTCATTGTGGACGCCGGGACCGAAGATGTGGCAGCTAGAGGTACAACCACCACGGACCTCAGGGTCGGGGCACAACACCGATGACGACACCACTTTTGTCGGAGCTGCCCTGACGAAGTTATGATCAGCTCGCGTCAATTCCTCTTCTGGCTAGAGGAATTTGCGGGATCTTTCCCCTGACTCCGACTTGAGTCAAATTTCTTCTTTTGGCTCGGCTCTGAAATAGCCTTGCCTTTACCGCCGATAGAAACAGATTCGGGCCTCCTGTGCTGACAGGGGGCCAAAGCTCCGTGGATGACAATCCCTCCAGTTATGTTACTCCTGACGCACTGCAAGACCAGTGTCATCCAGGATTGGCATCTCCTTCTGCAGCTCCCTTCTGGTCTCCGGGACTACATATAGCAGAAGGTATTCTGATGGTGCCACTAGGTTGTCCCTTGAGACAGAGATGTTGTACAACTTCTGCATTTAGGGACGAAGGGCTTCCTCATTCAAATTGTTTCCAAGGACAACTTCGATCCAAAGAAAGTCCATCTCTCTGCTGTAGTTCCAAGCAGGAAACTTCCGCTGCTTAAGTGGAGCCTAACAGTTGGTCACGAAGTTGTCAAGCACCATCAGGGACGTCAAGCCTCCTTCAACCAGGTGCCAGATCCTTGTGAGCATTGGGTTATACTCCTCTGATAGTTGCGGGAGCAATTCCCAGAAGTTTTTGTTCGTGGTCGGGAGTCCGATTGGCAATTCCAATTGGTCATGTTGGTCCGTCCGCACAATCACCCAATCACTCTTCCATGTTTCCCACTTCCCGGAGGCAAAGGACTTGATGTAATCGAAAGGACGATTTCTATGTCTCACAAAGTAGTAGACTTGAGTCAGACTGTTACTATTACCAGTTGTCCTGATGGTAAATAAAGTCTTGAATAGAGGCACGCAGAGCCGCACACCGACTCACACCTCCCAGAAGTGGATGAAAATCGCCACTAGAAAGATTGAGTGGGGGATGAGGTGCTGAAGTTGAAGCCCGTATACTTCTAGTAGCATCAATAGGTAGCTGCAGACCGGCGGAACTAACCCAACCATGGCGTACGCCGTGAAGAAGACGATGTCGTCGGAGCTCTCCTTCTTGAAAGGGAGCTTCCCGTGGCGAATCGTGTTGTCGGAGGAGGGGCTCTTCCATCCATCAACTTTCGAACCCTCTCATTATTCTTCTTGCTCACAAGCTTGGTGGGGGGGAGTCTGAGTTCCATCATCGCAAAACAAAGAAAAAGCGGAAAACACGATTCAGTGGATGAAGCGGAGTGCTCAATGCACAAGCAAACAGATCGAGGCGTAAAAGTATTGTTCCCCTGCAAAGCCTCTTCCTTTATTAGCCTCTGCAATGCTTGGATGGCTGCTTCACACAGAGCACAGTTACTCATCGCGAAGCTACCTCGCCTAATACAAGGGGACCCGGGGCCACTTTACCAAAAAACTCGAACTAGGAGAACTGTTGTCAAGATGAGAAGTTGGAAGCCTGAGGACTGTGGCTTGACAGGACTACCAAGATTGCATTGGGAACTGATACAAAAATCGTATTGGGAACCAACAACCTTCAATTACATGAGATCCGCACGTCATGTATCTCACCTGCCAAACCAAGAAGGGCCATGTAGCAAAGTCTCAAGAGCTTGCCATCGTTTCAACCGCACAAGTTAAAGTTGAAGTAGGAACACGGGAAGTGATGGTGGCCCCACCTCTGGGATCAAAGCCTCAACGCGACATGGGCCCGGGGGTCACTGTCGATACCCTGCGAACTAGGTACCCATTCGTACCAGAAAGGAAGCATCGAGTCCCACTTTTTAGGAAAGTGGACCTCTGGAGGCCAACACGTGTCCCGTAGTGCAAGACTTGCCTCCCCCATTATGGTGGCATGGACACTGCCACACGTTCCGCAATGCTCGACATGCCTCCCTCCTTAGGGTGGCTCTAGCGTTGCCACGTGTCCCGCACTTTTGGACCTACCTCCCCCCTTAGGGTGGCCCCAACGCTGCCATGTGTCATGTAGTGCTGGACCCGCCTCCCTCCTTAGGGTGGTTCAGGCGCTGTCACGTGTCCCTTGCCCCGTACCTACCTACCTCCTTAGGGTGGCTCTGGCGCTGCCACGTGTCCTATAGCATCGAACCTACCTCTTTACTAAGGGAAGCTCCAATGCTGCCATGTGTCACGTGTCCAGATCTACATCTTCAATGGGAAGAACTCTGGGATTACCAAAGGCGCAGACATTCAAAGGCAATCAATCAGCCGTTACAAGAACTGGTTAATGCGTCATTAATACTGCATCAATGACGCACGGTCATAGGACCATGAAGCCTGGTAGTGCTGCCATCAAAACACGTTATAATCCTAATAAAACCGCCATTATACACTTAGGTCATGTATAATGTAGTGAATACCACTAGGGCCACCGGTCGGGCCACGGGGCACTGTAGCAATCAGTCCTTGCTGTATAAAAGGACTGCGCTCGACGGTAGGACTCATGCGATCAAAGGCTGTCGAAAGCCAACCATAGCAGCATACTCGCTCAAAGCAATCCAATGCACAAACACCCTCTTGGAGTAGGATATTACGCTCAAGCGGCCCGAACCATGTAAAAACTACTGCCTCACCTTGTTCCTGAGATCTTGATATTACGCCCCGCCTAAATACGAACCTCCGCAGACTACATAGTAGTACTGGGGGAAGTGTCGATCGCAAACTTCGACAAAGATTGTCCAATTCGAGAGAGGAGCAAGAATGTTGTAGCGGTTAGATGTGAATCACTATGTGAGGGGGTAGCTCAGAGAGAAGGCCCTGCTACACAATATAAGAATCTTTGTATGGAATCGACATCCACTTCTGGCCCCAATGTACTTTTATAGGGCTGAATTGTTGTAACCAGTCAATGCCTAATATGGTTTCATAACAATGTAATGGTAGCACCTTCAGGTCGAATGAGAACTCATAGTGGTGTACTGTCCAAGTTGCTTGAGGGAGGAATGACTTGCAAATTAATTGCTCTCCATTGGCTACTTCAACTTTGAAGGGTTTTTCTATGGAAGTGATACCTGTGAATTTGGTGGCTAAGGCTGAACTCAAGAATGAGTGTGAGCTGCCACTGTCGACCAAATTGAGCGTGTCATGACCCTGTAATGTACCCATGAGTCGCATGGTCATAGGAGAATCTTTGCCCAAAACACAAGCTTGAGAAAGTGTCAAGTACAATTGGTGCTGAACTGCTGCATCTTAACTGTCAGAACATTGTTGGTCTGCACCGATCACTTCCAACACCTCTTGTAAAACATTGAGATGAATAGGGGTCGAACATTTGTGACCTCGAACACATTTCTAAGCGCAAATTTTGCAGAGTCCTTTTGCCATATGGTAGGCCTTGAGGGCTTCTAACCTGTCCAAGGCAGTACTGCTCTTGTTAGGATCAGGATGTCTTTGATCATCAGAGGGAGCAGAGATGAGACTTTTGTCCACACAAGGGGGTGGTTACAGAGGATAAGAAGCACGAAAACCAGGCCTCTGTGTATTGGGGAATTCAGCAAAGCCCGATGAACAATATTCAATCTTCTTAGTATCTCTTGGACCATGGTTCAAATGCTTCTTACTGCAAAGAGGGAAGCACGCAAACAAAATCCAAATCGGAGGGGCGTTGAACAAAAATAGCGGAACGTACATCGGGCTTCAGTTGATTAATAAAATGAGTAGTGTAAAATAGTGGATCAGTAAAAGACTCATATGAATGAAGTTGATCTACAAACTCAGAGAATTGGTCGATGTATTCAGATACTCATCCGGTTTGCCTAATATGAAATAGCTGGCGAATGAGAATCTCATGTTGATTCTGGCCAAATTGGTCCGAAACCAGATAACAGAAAACCTCCCACGAACAGTGCGACAGCTTGCGTTCCATGGACTGCAGCCATCGCGCTGCTACTCCCCCAAAATGAAGAGACGTTACTTTCACCCAAATATCAGGACTATGGAATACAGGTCAAAATAGGATTTCCAGAGCTTCGGGTTTTCACCCTCAAACAGGGAAAATGCAATTTCGGCAGATTGCTCTTCGACAAAACAGAGTGCAATGGAACACGGTCGACAGGTGAACTGAAAGAACGCCGAGGGCGTGTTGGATTGAGACTGGATGTACCCTTGATCGGGACATCGGTGTACACCAACCTGTACTGAGTGTCTCGGTTGCAGTTGTCGGCGCGGTGCCTATGAGGGCCGTCGGCGGAGGTTCCCACGGAAGGACGCTAGAACACCGACTCGACGGTGAGGATGCCGGAGTTGGTGCAGGGTCACGAGCATCCCGATCGAAGAATTTGTTCAGCTTGGCGATCTCCAGTCGGACGGCGGAGACCAAAGCCTCGATCTCAGGCTTCCATGCGGTGATGTTCCTGTCGAGCTCAGTCGTTGAAGACTCTAGGGTCGAGATCTACTCAGAGCGCAGCTACTTAGTAGTCTCCAGGTCCGCGACGCGCTTGCTCAGATGCTCGGTGTGGTCGATGAAGACTTGCGTCATACCGGCACGGAACTGCTTCGACATCTCCTCCATGACGAGCTTGACATTAGGGTCCATGGCGCCGAGCTGCTTCTGCCGGCGAGTGAAATGCTCATGGGGTTCCAGCCCGCTAGATCGGAGGGAATCTGATACCATATTTGAGGGGACTGTCGGAGGAAGAAAACCATGCTGTGGAGGAGAAGTAGATGAGGGAGGCGCGAGGAATATTTGCAACAGCAATGTCAGGAGTTGTTACACGCATAATCATCATGCTCATCTGTTTTTATAACTCACGCCATTTGTTACAGGCCGGCCCATTTGGGTCCCGCCACTCACGCATTCGCTCGTCTGGGCCTGGAGCTGTGTCGGGGCCCGTGTGAAGCTGAATTCTCCCGCACGTCCGTTCTTCCCGCTATCGCTCAGTCAGTAGCACGAGGAAGGGTGCTGACAGTAATCTCATATTGTTGTTACTCATGATGCACATTGGGTGACTACTAAACTCTGTCCTTCATTGGACAGGGCAATTTCATATCTCAAGTTGAATATCAAAGTTAAAGTTAATTCCAATATCTTTCCAACGAGTATTTATTTATCCTCATATCAGCTCTTGTTAAAGAGATATGACTTTGCAAAGCTAACAAACAGCATCCCTTTGAAAGTGCTTGATTTGGATCCACAATTTCAGATAGATAATTTGAAAATTTGCACCTGTGCACCTGTGCTTAATTTACATCACGTTCAGCTCCTGACGAGCACAGCGAATATACACGCGTGCAACTACTACGCGCCTACCATGCACACAGGATGGCTCACTTGCCGGGGACGAAGTTGGTGGCGTAGGCCCAGGCGTTGTTGGCGACGGGGTCGTTGACGTGGTCGAAGAGATTCTCGATGGGGCCCTTGCCGGTGACGATGGCCTGCACGAAGAATCCGAACATGGAGAACATGGCGAGGCGACCGTTCTTGAGCTCCTTCACTTTGAGCTCCGCCGCGGTGTCGGGGTCATCAGCGAGACCAAGCGGGTCGAAGGCGCCTCCGGGGTACACCTTGTCGAGCCCCTCGCCGAGCGGCCCGCCGCCGACGCGGTAACCCTCGACGAAGCCCATGAGCACCACCTGGCACGCCCAGATGGCCAGGATGCTCTGCGCGTGCACCAGGTTCGGGTTGCCCAAGTAGTCGAGCCCGCCCTCCGAGAAGATCTGAGCGCCGGCCTTGAACCACACGGCCTCGCCGAACTTGACACCGTTCTTGGCAAGGATCTCGGGGAACACGCACCCCAGCGCGCCTAGCATCGCCCATCGCGCGTGGATCACCTCCAGCTCCCGGTTCCGGGCAAACGTCTCTGGGTCGGCGGAGAGACCCGCGGTGTCCCACCCGTAATCGCCAGGGAACTCGCCCGTCAGGTACGACGGCGTCTGCTCCGAGAACGGGCCAAGGTACTTGAGACGGTCAGGGCCATACCTGTTCGATCTCATATATATGTCAATCAGTGATACATTTTTTTTATTAAATGCAGAGCAGAGTGACACATGCAGTACGAAGATGACAGAAGAATGCGTTGTTACCAGATGCTCTGGGGAGCGCTCTTGACGGTGCGGCGCATGGTGATGCGGCCGCCGGCATCGACGCCGACGCGGCTGACGAGAGCCTGGCCAAGGAAGCTGGTGGTCTGCTGCAGCGCCGACGCGGCCATTTTCTGTGATGTGTCCGGCGAGCACGACGCAACAACTGAGACTATTGTTCGGTTGAGGTTGAGGGTGGGAATGGCCAGAGCGAGCGGCAGCGGATCTTTATACGACGACTGAGTGGCACTCGACGTGACTGGTGGACCCGCGGCGCGCCACGTCCGGCCGTGCGCTGGAGCCCATTGGCTGCCGGTGCTCCTCCGGATATCGCGCCTCCCCGACGTCCAATGGCTGGCTGCCAAGTGCTGGCAACGATCGCGGCGTCCAAATCCAAAGCTATCTGAACCATACAGCTAAGCACGGAAGGTCATGAGTCGCAGTCGTTCATCTATCATGTGTTCTGAGTCTAATCGTTGTATTTCCCTAGTTGCCTATGTCTCGAGTCAGATAATTATAAGTTTTTCTTTCTTTCTTTCTTTCTGATAGAAATATTGGAAAAAAATAGTTATTGTATTTGATTGATTAAAATCCCCAGAGGTGGTACATATATATAAGGGGTTAGAGGACCTCACTTGGTTATACAGGCAATGTGGTACTATTATTCTAACACACCCTCGCAGTCTGAACATCTATTAGCTAGAACATTCAGACTGGATCGGAACTCCACAAACACCTAAGATGGCAGCCTCTTGGTAAAGATGTCCGCATACTGTGAGCTGGTGGGAACGTGAAGAACTCGAGCTGCACAGTGATTGTCTTGTCACGAATGAAGTGCAAATCAATCTCGATATGCTGGGCCGTTGATGCTACACCGGATTGGTCAAAAGATACATAGCACTGACATTATCACAATAGACCCACTACAGGAATAACGGTCACTTACGTCGGTCAAAGCCGACGTAAGTAAGGCTTAAACCGACGTAAGTAACTTAATTACGTCGGTTTTCCCTTAATTACGTCGGCTTTCAGCCGACGTAGGCTTTTGGACGTAATTAAGGTTACTTACGTCGGCCACCGACGTAAGTTAACTTAATTACGTCGGTCTGCGGAAGCCGACGTAAGTTAAGTGTCGAGATGGGCCTTAGGCTGGGCCTGAGAACTTACGTCGGCTTGGGCTAGCCGACGTAAGTAAAGTGCTGTAACTTACGTCGGCCAGGGCAAACCGACGTAAGTTAAGTGGTTTAACTTACGTCGGTATGGCCTGACCGACGTAAGTTAACCTGGGCTAACTTACGTCGGCCTGCCCATAGCCGACGTAAGTTAAGTTTTCAATTTTTTTTTAAAACAGAAACTGACTACCTCGCTCGATGGCGAGAACACAGAACAAACAAATAACTGACTACACATCATAACAGTTTCAATATATAGTTCAAAACATCAACAACAACACAATTTGCAAAATAAATTCCACCAGGCTACACGCTAGCCCCTCTATTACCTGTGGGATCTTCTCGGCGCGTTCCGGATCCCTGCAAAAGAAACATAATCACTAGTAAGCATCAATGTCAACTCAGTGATAACATAAGAGGCCAAGAACATCAGTGACAAAAGAAGGAAGCATGATGTAGTTTCAAATGAAGTAATGTACTATATCACTAGTTAAATGGAAGCACTAGCCCTTTGTTAACTCAGTGAACATCAGTTTCGACATAAGAAGGAAACATCAGTGATAATCACTAGCCCTTTTGTTAAATGGAAGCACTGACAACTTATTCACTATATACTAATCATTTCTACCATGGTCAAAAACTACTAAAGCTTGATTAGATACACTTAACTTCCTCACCACTATAGGAATCAATATCTGACAAGTCATCAAGATCTACCTCTATGTTGTACCTCCTTATCTCTCTATGTAAAATACTAAAATGGATACAACAATATTAAAGAGAGTTTATCACCTGCTCCGGTGTCTACACGCTAGCCCCTCCACTGCCTCCGGGATCTCGACGCGTTCCGGAACCCTGCAAAAGAATCATAATTAGGATAAATTAGAAGTTCATAAAACAACTAGTCAATAGTGTGAGTAACACATTTGCTAAATTAAATGTGATGCAAGTAACTTCTTTAACATAATGAAAAGGGAATGAAACTCCTAGGTATAGACAATATTACCTGCTCCGGTGTCTGCTGCGGCGGAAGCGTAGGAATCTCGATGTCCTGACCGCTTTGTCGAGCAAGAGCCTGCCATTGCAAGATATTAGCAGATATATGTTATTAAGTGCTGTGAAATTTAACTACGGTACTTTAAATTACTTACCGCCATCGTTGCTTGCATCTGGGCCATCATTAAGGCCGTCCTCTGCTGCTCCTCCCTCGTCCTCTCCAGCTCTGCCTGAGTTTGCGTCAGCGACTCCCTCATGGCCTGAAGCTCCACCTGGGTCTGCGAGAGACGACCACTGGTCCCAACGGTCGAAGCCTGCGACGATGAAGCGTCTCTCAAAGGTCGCGTCGACCTCGAGTCGACAACTCCATCGAAAATGGCAAACATGCAAAAGAATGAAAACAATAAGTAGAAGATTAATTGAAAAAGAAATGAAACACACGAAGAACTCACCGTCCGTGGGCCTTCCCGCCTCCGCTTGCGTACGCGGCTTGGGGGTCGATCGGCGCGTTTTCCCAATTGTAATCCGCACCGTGTATCTTCGCGACCTCCTGCGCGTACTTTGTCTACAAAACAAATAAATCTTGTAAGCATGTCAATAATAGTATTAGTTACAATGAAATTGATGAATTTCGAAAACTTACCAGTCGGTCGGCTGCGACCTGACTACACTGCCCTGGCTGAGAAGGGTCACTTCCCTTGTGACCTCTCTTCCAAACCTGGGTCGGGGTCGGCTCATGACCCATCTCTCGCTCTTGTACATCCGTGTTAGTGAGATAAATAATATATTAGGAACACATAAATAAAATAAAAAGGTACTTACCATGCATTTAGCCAAACGCAAGTAGCCGTCGCCGCCATAGTTGTGCTTGCCCTCGGACCCCATGCGGCACTGTCTAGCCTTCGTGGACTTGTTGATAAAAGCGTCGCTAGCCCAGTACCGACAGAGAGCTAAGTATGCCTCGATGTTACCCTGTAACCAGGAAATACTAACCTGCACATATTTCATTTTCATCAACGCGGTTAACATACGTAGATATTGTAAATATTTAACAATATTAAAAACTTACCTCTGCGTACTGCTCCTCTGTCAAGTAGGAGTCCGAGTCCTTCCTAAAGACACCCCTTTGCTGCTCCTGCTCCTGCTCCCGGGGGTGCCGCTTGTAGTACGCGTTGATGGCCTGAATTTGGGCGTACGACAACGCCGCCGTCGTGAGCTTCCGAGCGTTGTAATGGAACACGCGTCTCGCGTGGTCCTCCATGCCCGGTTCCTCTACTTGGTACCTCAGCTTTAAGCAAACAAATATTTAAGTGATATGCAATTAAGAATTCAAACGAGTTGAAAAAACGAAACAGTTAAACTTACCATAAAATCGTGCCACACGGCTCCCTGAACCGTGCCGTGCACCGGGTGAGAGACCCGAGCGTAGTCATCCCACGACAGGGCAGGAAAACCGTCAATTACACCGGGGTAGTGCAACTTGAAGATAGGACCGAGGACACTGTTAACCTGCCTGTGGTGCTTCTCGGCCCCCGTGAATGAGAAGTCGTACCAACATCTACAAAATATATTAAATCATTAAGTAAAGGAAAACAACATCTAATATTTAATATACTATATACAGTATTTATACCTGTCTCCAACGGGACGGATCGTGGTCCGCTGAGTAGTAACCGGAGGAGGAGCCGCAAAGTGGGTCCTCCTCGTCCGTCGCCTCTGCTGCGACGCTGCCGCGTCCTGTGACCCTGAAGGCTCTGCGGACCCCCCGGAGCCTCCAGGAAGGTTAGTGGTAGAGGGCTGCCCAGGGAGGCTAGCGCTAGCCGGCTCCGAAGGGAGGCTAGCGCTAGAGGGCCCCCTAGCCTCTGAGTCGGGCTCCTGTAGCGGCCCCCTAGCCTCTGACTCTGACTCTGACTCAGAAGTCTCTGAGTCAGACTGCACAAAAGGAATGACTTTATTAATAATTAATAACAATTGCAATTTCAAAAATAACTTTATTGTAACTAAAGTTTACCTCTGGCCGCTGAAAGCACACGACAGCTGAGGGTGGAGCGTGTGCCAGAAAGAGCTCACGTCGGCTAGAAAGGAACGAGCTCCCTGAGCAAGGGTCTGCTGGCGGCTCAAACCCTCTCACTGGCTTCCCCTTCCCCTTTCCCTTTGACGACATCCTATTGCAAGGAATAAATGATTAATATGCAAAGATAATATACAAAATTAATGTTAAATTAGTGAATAAAACGTTACTTCAAAATTCATCAACATCACGATCATGCATCCTACTCCTTAAACCAGCCCATCGATCTTCTTCTTGCGCATATCGTTTTCGTTTGCGCAAATCAGCAGGTTCGACTATGTCATCGATATCTTCAGTTTCTGATTCTGATTCAGTTTCCGCTTCTGTGCCAGCCTCGATATCTTGAGCGCCTCCAACTAAGTTATCGAGTCCTACACCGGGCTCGACTGAGAAGGAGTCTGGCAACTCTTCCTCTTGGTAGACACAATCAACCTCAGCTTCGTCGTGATAATCATCATCTCCTGGAGCGTATAACCGCTCACGAGGATTCACCTTATGTACCACCCACCAAGCTTTGAATTTATTGCATGGATAAGGTAGATAGTACACTTGCTCTACTTGGTGTGCAAGAACTAATGAATCGAATCATTTCAACCGTTCTTTGTGTTTTACTTCGACCATGCCAAATTCGTTTACTCGAATTCCACGAATGGAATCAAACCATTCGCAGTCAAAGAATACCGCTCGAATTGGCTTGTTTGCGACAAAGGTGAATTCAAGGATTTTTTTAATAATCCCGTAGTACTGCGTTTCATGATCTTGCGAATCGATTGCCCTCATCACAACTCCGGTATTACATGTTGCCGCGAGAGGAAGAAGAGATTCAAATTGAGTTGTACGGAATCGAAAGCCGTTGACGTCATATCGACCATAGCTTCTAACATTAACCACTCCACGGGATAGTTGTCGCAAATCTTCATGGACATTGGCATCTTTTTGGCACTGTCCAAGATATGGAGTTATTAGAAAACGTAAGCATTCTTAAGTTATAAGAAAACATTGTTAACATTGATTAGTTATCGAGAAAACGTTACATGATCTCGAAACCAGGAGAGAAAATTAGATCCCCCGTTTATTCCTTCCCGTCGAATATGTTCTATTTGCTTGCTCATGGGTTGATGTCTATGTCTCCAATTTTGCTTGTCGAACATACTACACGACAAAGAGAACCTCTTAGAATACATGTGTCAGAAAAGATGGTGAAAAGCATAAGTGTAGGAGAAACACTTACTTGAAATATTCATTCATTTCTTCCATATTAGCGTACATGTAGAAGAATGCAGCACGCCTTTCTTTTTTGCTAACATCATACGAAGTGTAACTACCAACAGTAGTGCCTCTTGTTGCAAAAATGGAGAGATCGCTATAAGGAGGTTGCTCATCTATATTGTATCGCATTACCGAAGTATTAACATTGTTTTCCTCTGCAAAGTAAACACTTGAGAAGTATCCCACTTCCTTAAGAGTAAAATCTTCGGCGATGCAACCTTCAACCCTTGCCCTGTTACCAACCATTGGTTTCAGATATCTAAGTGATCTTTCAATATGATACATCCACCTATATTGCACGGGACCGCCCACTTTCGCTTCAAATGGAAGATGAATTAAGAGATGTTGCATTAGATTGAAAAATCCCGGAGGAAAATTTTTTTCCATCTTACACAAAAGTACCGGAACCTCCTTTTCCAATTTAGTCATCATCTCTGGCGTGATTTCTTTAGCACAGAGTTGCCTATAGAAGTGGCTAAGCTCGGCTAACACCTTCCACACTGCATCGTCAAAATAGCCTCGAAACATAACAGGCAGAAGTCTTTCCATGATTATGTGATAATCATGACTCTTCAACCCAATGAGCTTTCCCGTTTTCACATTCACGGCTCGTCTCAGACTAGCTGCGTAACCATCTGGGAATTTCAACCTTTGCAACCATTCGAGAACTTCTTTTTTCTCTTTAGGTCGAAGACAGAAAGGAGCGCGTGGTTTACCACCATTTTCGGAGAGCTCAAAAGTTTGACGGTTACAAAGCTCGGCAAGATCCTTTCGAGCCTTTAAATTGTCTTTGTTTTGCCCGTCATGTCCATGCATATCCTTAGGCACTTTCTTCGAGTTGTACATATCTTTAGGCACTTTGTTGGGTTGTGGAAGGGCATCTTTGAACAAATCGATGAGCATGTTGTAACAATTGTTAGAAAAGAAGAACTTAGACTTAATTGCCATAAATCTAGTCACAAAATTGAGGATTGACATTTTAGTGTGTTCATGCAGAGCCTCTTCTGAATCTTTCAGACGTTTGAAGAACTCTTTAACCTCTGCTGTTTGAGTATCTTCTGTAAGCTCTGGTCGTATAGCTTCCAGCATCTCATCCATCATATCAACCTCTTGAGCATCATCATTGTCCGCTTCCACTTCTTGTACAACTTGAGAAGCTGTCTCGCCGTGGAAGTTCCACAGCTCATAATGTGACACGTAACCGTTTCGACACAAGTGCAACGTAAGTTCCACTTTGTCCAAAAACGTTCCGTTTCGGCATTTCGTACATGGGCACCGCGCCTTATCGCTATTTGACAACGAAAAAGCTCATTCCACAAAAGCTTCTGTCTTGGCGTACCACTCATCTGAGTGACCACCAGTTCTGCTCTTCCAACCAGTGTACATCCAACTACGGTCTTCGCCCATGTTTGACTCTGCAGTTTAACGCGAAAGAAATTGTCGTTAATGTATTGTTATGTTATGTGTCACGGCCCTACAACCTAGGCAGATAGATCCTAAACCCACCCAAGAGTGACCGAGCGGAGCGTGCTCATGACGAGACACGTGATCCGGATTCGAACGAAATTTCGGCAGTATAACCCCGTTGTTCTCCACTGCACGCCCAAAAATGGTGCAGCAGAGAACAACAGGGTTACGCCACCGAAATCTCGTCCAAATCCGGACCCGCGTCTCGTCACAAGCCATGCCCCCTCGGTCGCTCCGAGGCTGTCCAAAAAGGGACAATTCTGAACCTGCACGTCTCACATGCCAATGACATGTGAGACGTGCCGATCCGAAACGGGTAATACATTGCTATAGGTTACGTTGCTCATTTTCATTTTGAGGTCATTTAAGAGAGAGGAAAGAACTAGAGAAAGACCGAGAAGAAAGTTGGTCTTAGATGACAATTCCACATCCATTTCCACCGTCCACACAATCGCGGGTCATTGACGTTCTTAAGGCGGTAAGGCAACTTAAGGCGACGGATCCCCCTGCTCCCGCGGCGCCAGCTTTCCCTGCCGCCGCCGGCTTCCCTGGTCGCCGCTGCCTTACCCTAGAAAGCAAGACAACAGGGACGCCTTACGATGTCAGAGCGCCTTACCGCTTTAGCGTCGCTAAAGCGACGCTAAAGCGACGCCTTAATAACTATATACCGCGTTTCTCAGTTCACCGCCGGCGCGAGCTTCTTTTGCGTGTCGCCCACCACCTCGAGCTCCTCCGCCGCCCCAATCTCCTCTGCTCACCCCTACACACGACCCACGGTTTCTCTCTCTCTTGTAGCTACCGGCGACGCCGTGGCACCCGACAGTGGGCCGCCCCCGACGCTGCCCCTTCTCATGGTGCAATTAAGCACTTAATAATAAATAGATAAACCACTTTAGCATAATTAAACGCATAAGCAAATTAACAACTTAAATAAACCAATTAAGCATAATTAAACAAATTTAAGCAATTTAAGCATAATTAAACATAATTAAATAAACCACACCTAAGCATAATTAAGCAAATTAAGCAAAAATAAGCAAATTAAGCATAATTAAATAAACCACTTAAGCTTAATTATGCATAATTAAGCAAATTAACCATAACATAACAAACCACTTAAGCATATTTAAGCAAATTAACAACCATAATTAAATAAATAGTTCAGCAAGCACTGCCATCATAGAATCACTTGAGCAATAAAACACGACATCAAGCTAACAATTCTAATTAGGCTACAATGATAGCATAACAAGTATTTGAAAGCACTAAATTTAGAGTCCAAATTGAAGTGCGTACCTGATCGATGGGACGGCCGGAGGCGAGCCGGCAGCGAGGGCGCAGGGGCGGCGAGGGCGCAGGGTCGGTGGGGCCGGGGGCAGGCTGGCAGCAGCGGCGCAGGGCCGGCGGGGCCGGGCGGTGGCTGGGGGGCGGAGGCGCAGGGGCGGCGGGGCTGGGGGCGGGCCGGCAGCGGTGGTGGGGCCGGGCGGTGGCGGGGGGTGGCGGCGCAGCGGCGGCGAGGGCGGACCGGTGGCGGGCCGGCGGCGGCGGCGCAGAGGCAGCGGGGGCAGACCGGCAGCGGGTTCGGGGCCGCGGGGTCGGGGCGGCGCCGCGAGGGCGGGGCCGCGGGCGGGAGGGGGGTGGAGGCGGGGCGGCGATGGCGGGGCGGCGTGCCGGCGGCGGGGCGGCGACGGGGCGCAGGGGCGGCGGGGTGGCTCGTAGTCGGCGGCGGTGGGGCGGCTCGGGGGTCGGCGGAGCGGGAGCAGCGTGAAATGAAACGGCGCGCACCGCTCGCACGGTTAGGTTTAACCACAACTTACGTCGGCTGGTGTTACTTACGTCGGTCGACATCAGAGCCGACGTAAGTTAGTGTTAATTTACGTCGGTCGATTAACTTACGTCGGCTGCGGGCCGGGGCCGACGTCAGTAAAATTTATTAATGTCGGTCCCTTTACTTACGTCGGTCAGCCGACGTAATTTAATTAACTTACGTCGGCTACCAGGCACCGACGTAAGTTACTAACTTACGTCGGTAGACCGACGTAAGTTGCTCTGGCCAACGTAAGTGATCGATATTCCTGTAGTGACCAAAGTGACATTCTGAAGTGGACAGTAAAGTTCCTCCAACAACTGACGCAATCAAGAAGCTTCGGCGACGGCGTTGGCTACAACACGATATTCCACTTCGGCGCTGGAGCGGGATACTGTGTGTTGGTGCTTCGAAGACCAGGAGACTAGATTATCACCGAGGAAGATATCGCATCCTGAGGTGGAACGACGTGTGTCAGAACAACCAGTCCATTCAGCATCAGAATATGCCACAAGCTCGCTAAACGAAGAGCGATGAAGCTGAAGACCATGATCCAAGGTGCCTCAAATGTATCGAAGATTGGGTTTCACCAACACAAGATGAGGTTCACGAGGATCATGCATATAGAGACACACCTGCTGCACGGCATATGCAATGTCGGGTTGAGTGAAGGTGAGATACTGCAGGGCTTCAGCAAGACCATGATAGTGAGTAGCATCCGAAACCGAAACACCGCCGGATGATAACTTGGTGCACGTGTCGACTGGAGTAGAACATGATTTATAATTAGTCATGCCCGCTCTCTCAAGGATCTCAACCATGTACTGTCACTGTGAGAGGAAGAAATCTGCGCTGCTCCGAGTAACAGTTATGCCAGAAAATGATGTAGGTTGCCCAAATTCTTCATTGGAAATTCTACAGCAAGAGCATCAATAATGCAATGGAGCAGTAGTACTGGTGGGGCAGTCAGAACAATATCATCCACATACAACAATAGATAAGCCATGCATGCGCCGTGTCGGTAGACGAAAAGAGAAGTATCGGACCGAGCACCAATAAATCCAAATGAGATAAAATGAGAAGCAATGCAGCTGTACCAGGCATGAGGAGCTTGCTTCAAACCATATAGGGACTCGTTCAGTCGACAGACAAAATCCAGATGAGTTGTATCAAGAAAACTAGAAGGTTGCTCACAATAGACTGTCTTAGATAGAGTATCATGCAGAAAAGCATTCTTCACATCAAGATGGTGAACGGGCCAATCACGAGAGAGTGCAACTGAAAGAACAGTACAAACTGTAGCAGGCTTCACCACAGGGCTGAAAGTCTCACCCCAATCAACATCGAGCTGTTGAACAAAGCCACGAAGAACCCAACGAGTCTTGTAGCGATCAAGAGAGCCATCTAGATGAAACTTGTGGCGAAAAACCCACTTCCCATTCAAGACATTTGTACCTGGAGGACGTGGCACAAGATCCCAAGTGTTGTTGGCTTGTACAGCGGTGAAGTCCTCGATCATGGCCTCTCGCCAATTGGGATAGGCGAGAGCACCACGATAAGTCTTTGGAATCTGTGACAACGTTGATGCTTGAATGTTCATACGCTGCATACGAAGACGAAGAACGACCTTCCCATGTGTCCGCATGTGATGCTCGTTGTCAACGGGTTGCACCTCGAGCACGCACCATGGACCACGTATAAAGCCTGGTTGCTGGTGAAGGGCAGTCGGTGGAGCCGTTGGAGAGTTGAATCCTGAAGGAGTGTCACGTTACGAGGAGGAGCTCGGGGCGGTCTAACCGCATGGGGTGCCAGTTGGGATGGATGGTGAACAAAGGCATGCCTGGTCTTCGGGACGAGTACCATCGGTTGGACTACGAGGATCAGTGGTTCGACCATCTGAGCAGTAGCGGCCCTCCTGGCCTCTAATTGGGTTTAAGATCTTACTGTTGTGAGTCACGATGGGACGGTGAGGCGAATAGAGGCCCGCGATGTCACCGGGTGGACAGGGGCCAAGAGTGCCTCTGTGCATAGGCGCGGTCTGACCCATTGGAGCTGAGGTTTGACCGCTAGGCTTGTAGAAGTCTGGTGGAGGCCCACATTGACGAGTACCTGCAAAACAGTCAGTGCGAGGGAGCACTGATAAATTGTTAGTATCAAAAAGAAAGTCAAAGTGGGATGAAGAAGGGTTGGAGATTTCCGCAAATAGAAAGGAGGACTCGTCAAAAGTGACATGATGAGAAATAATGATACGGTTTGTGGCTAAGTCTAAGCATCATTATAATTTGCGATCGGATGGTTAGCCAAGGAAGACACAATCTACAAAGAGATTTGGGTAGCACTTGCAACCGAAAACGCGTAGGTGGGAAATATCAGGTTGGGTGCCAAAGAGGGTGAAATGTGGTGTGACAAAGGAGAGTGTTTTGGATGGTCGCAAGTTTATGAGGTGTGTAGCGGTGTGGATCACTTCTACCCAATAACCGACCGGAACACTAGCTTGGAACATAATCGAGCACATAGTGTCATTGGTGGTGCGAATAATACACTCAACACGTCCATTTTGAAGAGACGTGTGGGGACAAAAGAGACGCAAAAGAACACCAAGACGGAGAACGAGTGCACGTGATGTGGAATTATTGAATTCACGACCATTGTCACATTGGACTGCCTTTACGGTGCGGCCAAATTGAGTGGATACATAGGCAAAAAAGTGTGACAAGGTCGGTAAAGTGTCGGATTTTAGGCGTAGAGGAAAAGTCCACGAATAATGAGAGCAATCATCAAGAACAACAAGATAATACTTGTGACTAGAAACACTTTGCATGGAAGATGTCCATAGATCACAATGTATTAAATAGATGTTGTTTGAAGCAAGAGAATTTGATAGAGAAAAATGGAAGACATTTGTGACGACCAAGCTGACAGGCATGCCAAAGAGTGTCAAGTTCCTATTTACTACATTGTGGAAATAACCTAGACATAGTCTCGAAACCTAAATGACCAAGACGATGATGCCAAAGCGTAGATGGTGTGGTGGCTGTGGCTAAGGCATGCTGTGGAGAAAGAATCAACAAGGAGATGGACTAGAGCTGCCCGGAACTATTACATCTGTCGATCACGTTCTTGGTGTCAAGATTCTTCATAGAAAGACCAAACCGAGCGAATTCAATGGAAACATTGTTATCAGTGGTTAACTAACGAACAGAAACCAAATTTTTAATTATGTGAGGAGAGGAGACACTAGAACTCGATGCAAATGCAAAGGACGAGCGGATGTAGAAAAAGAAGTATGACCCTTGGAGAACTCATAACTACTCATTTATCTCATTTTCATCAATTCCATATACCAAGGCCATTTAATTAACTAATACCAATTCCCAATTCAATTTCAGCCATTAAACCATGTTAAAGTCCAAATTCTAATCATGTGAGGATCCATGTTGCTCTTGACCAGGAGCACGACTATCATGATAGTTTTAGACACACTTTGCAGAGGTTGTACCACTTTACCCACAAGTTCGTGATTTCATCACCTTTTGATGACTAAGGAATCTCAATTATGTCGTCTCACACTTCCTTAGGGGTGTGGCCAAGAGATCACAAAATAGCCTTTACAAAGTGATTACTAGCCTATTTAGACCCCCCCTGAGGTTTCACCGGTGGTGATGTCTCCAACTGAGCACATCCAACCAAGGGCCCCCTCTTGAGCCATTCGGATCCCAGGGTAGTCCCACAAATCTCTACAACCCAATCCGACTACCCCTTCCCCGAGCATTCTTAATGGTCCAAACATCATTGGCAATTAACTAATTAGTCAGCTAAGCCGCACCCATACTTGACCCTGTGGTGGCACTGTAAATCTTGAATGGTCGCTCCACGAACCGGTCCATAGATCTAAAGCAAGCAGAACCACCAAAATAGTCCAACACATTCCACATTACCAACTTACTTAGATCCATAGGCACCATGTTGCTAAAGGGTCATCAATATCGATTCTCATCATTCATGTGTTCAATAGTTCACATTTAAGTCATTTGATTGTTTCCCAAACCTAATTGAACATTACGAAGCAAAAAGCACAAAATACCCTTCCCGACTCTCTACGTAGTGTTCAAGTGACAAGGGTGGTCATACAAAACTAGTAAACTCCTACAATTGGATTTTCCCATCAATTTTGACACAAGCATACAATTTTACAAACAAAACCTTTAAAATAGGATTAATATGGTGAAGGACACTTGCCTTGTTCGTGAACTTGATTTGGGTCGAAGGCTTCAGAACTTTGGTTCTGCAGGTCCTCGAGAGCACTCTCTGTGGCAATTTCTTCTATTCCAAGCGACAAATATGCAAAACACACAATTTAATCAAATAATGCTCATATAGTACTCAATATGCTATGATATGCATGATTAATGCAATTGTGAGTTAAAACTTGTTAATGAAATGCTATTAATATTTACTAACAAGTTCTAATAGGTTTCAACAAGTTTGAACAAGTTTGGAATTAATTTGAGTTAATTTTGAATTAATTCAGCACAATTCAGATTTAGAGGCCGGACTAGTCCGTACACAGGGGTTGGACTAGTCCGCCCTAGACAAACTGCAAATTAGGGTTTTCTTGATCTGAAGGAATTGGGGTTGAATTTGCATGAAAATTTTAATGTAGAGGGTGTACCACATGTTTAGAGATCCAAGGATCAAGGTTTCAACGTGAGACTTCGGATCTTGGCAATTAGGGCTCGATAGAGATGAGTTGATGAAGAACTTGGATGAAGAACGTCAATTTGTCGAAAGGCCCATGAAGATTGATCTTGACTGGCCCCTCTTCGTGTGTCTCCCCTCCTCCTTGCCTCTGGACTTATCTTGACTATGACACAATGCAAAGGTGGCAGCAACGGATTTTCAATTGGGGTGGAGAGGTGTGAGGCATTGGGTTGTTTATATAGAGGTGGTGAATTAGGGTTTGGGTTTAATTCCAAGTATAATTCGGTGGGGGACGAGTAGGGGCTGAGGTGGGGTCCCCTTGGGCTCTTCTGAAGTTGGGCACAAAGTTCTTGGGCCCAGATTAGACAATCACCCAAAAACATATCATGGAGAGATAAAAGAATTCGAATGCGATTTAGGAGACTGGACTAGTCCGCATAAGAGACCGGTGAAAGCATCTAGGCCCCCATGAGGTATGGTTTCGGTGATTAATGACAACCATTGGATTTTACTAATGAATTTGTGGATGCAAGGTCTCCCATATCACTCAATCAAACGAAATTTATATGAACATCAATATCAACTACTAATCAATGGAGACCCATATACAATCACTTTATGAGATCAAACCAATGATATGAAGATAAGAAGTAAAAGCTCTTATGTCAAAGTCATTCAATCACAATTGATGACACTTAATGCTTGACAATCATCAGAAGTACATTTCCAACAAATGTCTAAGAGGTCAATCGAGGAAAGTTCAAAAGAATCACTTAGAAACAACTCGAAGCAAACAAAATCAACTCACCGGATCAACCGATGTTTCCAATGAACAACACGTCGGTCGAGTTGGTTTAGCAGAAGAAGAAGACCTCAGAACAAAGCACTCATCGGATCATCCGATGTTAAGGTCTTAGCTACATAGGTCCATCAGTACAGTATGCAATATCCTTGGACCAAGTGTAGCACCGGATCATCCGATGTACAACAATATACACATCGGTCAATCACTCCATTAAGCATCAAGTTTGAGCCAATCCTGGAGGAAGAGCCACCGAATCATCCGATGAGAAGACAAGTGTAACATCGGTCTAACAACGGTCATATCTGACACAGTGACGTCAGCTAAAGTGAACTTGACCGATGATAACTGAAGGGGAGACATCGGATCATCCGGTATTCGCAGAAAAGTTCTGTCAGCCTACTTTTCCAACGGCTATTTCGTGGAGGATGGCTATTCATACCCCTTCAACCTGTCAAATCGATAAGTCTTGATCACCAAACATACTCTACACATTCACAAGCATTCAATACAAAGAGCCATCACTTCTACGTCATTTAGACCATCTACACACCAAGAGATAGGCTAGAACTAGCTAGAGAGAGAGCTTGTGTGCCTCCATTCTTGGTGAGTGGAATCTCTAGTGTAGTGAGAGCTGTAAGGGAGTGTGCCTTGGTGTGTGTTATTGAGAGAGACTTCCAGAGCTTGCCAAGATGATTGTGGAAGCCCGGAGGATTCAAAGTGTACAAGGCTTGAGCTCCACCTTGCCGAGGTTGGCAAACGGAGAAGAATAGTGAAGATCCCTAGTCTTGGTGACTTGGGTGTGGCTATACCCTTTGGTGGGTGCCAAAACGTGGATGTAGGAAGATCTTGACGATCTTGCCAAACCAAGGGATAAATCCTTGTGTCTCCTTGGGAGTTTGCATCCTTTTCCTCTCCCTTACACATGCATTTTATATACCGCGAAGTTGCTATTTACTTGAATGCATAGGTAGTTTGCGTAGGGAATTGGGCTTTTAGGAATTAAGTTTTATTGCTTTGTTTTTGAAAATAAGCCCAATTCACCCCCCCTCTTGGGCATTCGATCCTTACAATTGGTATCAGAGCAAGGTTGCTCATAGGATCATTCTAGCTTCACCGCTAGAGAGCTAAAATGGCCAAGGTTGGGGGTTCGGTTCCTATCTTCGAGGGCAAGAACTTTTCCTATTGGAAAGCACGCATGCGCGCTTATCTAGAGGCTATTGCTCCCGAAGTATGGGAAGCGACCCACGCGGGGTTTGGAGAACACAACTACGTTGGTGATCAAATTAAATGGGATGCTAAAGCTAGGAATGCAATCTATGAATGTATTAGTCAAGATGTGTTTGCTAGGATTGTTAGCAACGAAAAAGCTTGTGAAATTTGGGCTTGCTTAATAGAGATTCATGAGGGTTCTTCTCGAGTCAATGAACTTAAATATCACATGCTTAAAGCAAAATATGATGAATTTAAGATGCTACCTCATGAAAATGTCAATGAGATGTTCTCTCGCTTGAATGTACTTATTGAGGAAATTAATGCTCTTGACATTGCTTCTCTTGGCAAGGGACTCATCAACCGCAAGATACTCATGCTCCTTCCCAAGCCAAAGTACAACATCATCAATTCCATGCTTCAAAAGGAGTCTCTTGACCACATTGAAGTTTCAGAGCTCATTGGAGAAATTCACGCTCATGAGATGAGTGCACTTGGGATGATGGAGCAATCATCTTCAAAAACAATTGCTCTAAAGGACACCACCAAGAAAACAAGCCTCAAGAAGAAGAAGGTGGTTGAGCCTAGCTCAAGTGAAGAAGAGCAAGCATCAAGTGAAGATGATGATCATGAGCTTGCATTGATGATGAGAAAGTTCTCACGCTTGAACTCCAAGATTACTAAGAAGGGATACACATTTGATCCCAAGAAGAAAGCGTTTCTACCAAGGAGAGATGATCACAAGACTTGCTACAATTGTGGTGATCAAGGCCACATCTCCTATGATTGTCCAAAACCAGACAAAAGAAGAGAGAACAACAAGAGCAAGCATTGCAAGCTTGAAGATAGTGAAGATGATGAAGAAGAGGCCAAACCCAAACCAAGATCCTTTGGGAAGAGGAAAGATGACAAGGGCAAGAAGACAAGACTCTTCCCAAAGAAGAGAAATGGCCCACAAAAGGTGTTCATGTGTGAGGCAAATGAATGGTTCACCGACGAAGAAACAAGTGATGAAGAGAGTGAAGCGGAAGAAGAAAGTTTGGCCGGTCTTGCCATTGCCAACAATGATGACTCACCTCTTCATCCACCGCCCATGTGCCTCATGGCGAAATGTAACACCAAGGTATGTGAAGACTCTAGTGATGATGAGCTTTCCCCCGATGATTTAACTTCTTTCATAAATGAATATCATGCTATCATTAAGAGGGGAAAGAGTAAGGTTAAAGCTCTTGAAGAAACTCGTGCTAGACTTGAGAGTGCTAACCTCGATTTGCTTGACAAGTATGAAAGCATACTTATAGAGCATGACATGCTCAAATCCCATGTCAAGCAAATTGAGGAAGATAAGGCTAAAATCAAGTTAGATAATCATGAGCTTAACTTAGCACACCAAACACTCTTGGGAGAGCACAACAAGCTAATACAAGAACATCAAACACTTAACCTTGCTCACGATGTGCTTGATCAAGAGTTGAAAAATATAAAGAAACAAAATCTTAATGATAGGATATCCATTACTTCTCATGTCACTAATGCCTTGAACAAGTCTTTGCCTTTGAAAGCAAATGCTAGGGAGAAGGACTTGTTGGAAGAAATTGAGAGTCTCCACACTAGTGTGGCTAGACTTTCAAAAGGGGAAGTCAAACACAAGGAAATACTCTTCCAACAAGCAAAGGCCTTCAACAAGAGAGGACTTGGATCCTTCCCGGTGCCTAACAAAGGAAAGGTGCCCTCACCGGAGCTTAGAACAAGCTTCATCAAGGAAGTTGGTTCTTATTGCCAACATTGTGAGGTCACCCATCACCACACAAGGGAGGGTCCTCTTCCTAACCGACCTTCTCCAAAATTGCCCATTAATTATAAATCTACTTTCAATGATCGTTATTATCTCTTGAGTAAAGTAGATGGAAAGGTGAAGGCTAGGTTCATTGGGAAAGACATGAAGGGCATGAAGGGGAAGCTCCCCAAGCAACTTTGGGTCCCAAAGACACTTGTATCACACATACAAGGACCTAAGTTGGCTTGGGTGCCTAAAGTTAAAAATTGAATTCATGTGTGTAGGTGAACTACAAAGCCGGAGGAAAGTATTGGGCACTCGATAGCGGGTGCACCCAACATATGACCGGCAATGATGGTATGTTCACCACCATAGAAAACCCCGACAATCATGAACAAGTCACCTTTGGTGATAACTCTAAGGGAAAGGTAATTGGGTTAGGTAAAATTGCTATTTCAAATGACTTATCTATTTCTAATGTTTTGTACGTTAAGTCACTTAGTTTTAATTTACTTTCTATTGCACAAGTATGTGATCTTGGACTAACATGCACATTTAGCAAAAATGATGTTGTTGTGAGTAGTGAAACAAGCCAAGACATAGTCTTCAAAGGATTTCGGCATGGACACCTCTACCTAGTAGACTTCTCCAACAAGAATGCTAGCTTGACCACTTGTCTCTTCACTAAGACAAGCTTGGGTTGGCTATGGCACCGACGCATAGCGCACATAGGGATGAGCAAACTCAAGAAGTCATTCAAGCTTGGGATGGTGACCGGCGTGAAGGATGTCACATTTGAGAAGAACAAGCTTTGTAGCGCTTGTCAAGCCGGGAAGCAAGTTGCTTCACACCACCCAATGAAGACAATGGTGTCAACCTCCAAGCCACTTGAGCTACTCCACATGGACCTCTTCGGACCATCCACATATCAAAGCCTTGGTGGTAACCTCTATTGTCTCGTTATAGTTGATGACTACTCTCGCTATGCTTGGACTTTATTTCTAGGTGACAAGAGTGAAACTCCGGAAGTATTCAAGACCTTCGCCAACCGCGCTCAAAGGGAATTTCAACTTCCCATCATCAAGGTCCGGAGTGACAACGGCACCGAATTCAAGAACTACAACATTGGGGAGTGGTGTGACCGTGAAGGTGTGAAGCATGAGTTTTCGGCCACATACACTCCTCAACAAAATGGTGTTGTTGAAAGGAAAAACAAGACACTCATCACTCTTGCGCGAGCAATGCTTGATGAATACGACAGGTCGGAGAAGTTTTGGGCCGAAGCAATCAACACGGCGTGCCATGCCGCAAATAGGGTCTATCTACATCGACTACATCAAAAGACCCCGTACGAGCTTCTCATTGGGAGAAAGCTCAACATCTCCTACTTTCGAGTCTTTGGGTGCAAGTGCTACATCTACCGCAAGAAAAGGCTCGGTAAGTTTGAAAGAAGATGTGACGTTGGTATATTTATTGGTTATGCATCAAACTCAAAAGCATATCGAGTATTCAACCAAACCTCCGGTTTAGTTGAGGAAAGTTGTGATGTTGAGTTTGATGAAACTAATGGCTCCCAATAGGAGAGTTTTGGTCATGATCAAATAGATGATGAGCCTCTACGAGAAACCATGAAGAACATGACCATTGGAGACGTCAAGCCTAAAGTTGAGGAGAGCCATGATCAAGGGGGAGCTTCCAACACCTCTATGGCGCCTCAAGTTGACGAAGAAGAGAAGGATGATCCATTGCCGACTCAAGACTCACAAGCCCAACAACATCAAGAAGAAGAAGAAGTCCATGATCAAGTCCAACCACAAGAGGAGCAACACGCATCACCATCGCCAAGTGCTTCACAACCACTTATGAGGCATGGACGTATCTCCAAGGCGCATCCGATGGACCAAATCATTGGAAGTCCGTCAAGGGGTGTAAGTACACGTTCTCGCCATTTTGCTTCATTTTGTGAGCACTACTCATTTGTTTCATGTGTAGAACCCACTCACATTAAGGAAGCACTCCAAGACGCGAATTGGGTGATGGCCATGCAAGAAGAACTCAACAACTTCATCTGCAATGAGGTTTGGGTGTTGGAGGAGCGACCCAAGGACAAAAATATCATCGGAACAAAGTGGGTGTACCGCAATAAACAAGACGAGAACGGCGTTGTGGTCCGCAACGAGGCAAGACTTGTGGCCAAAGGGTTCTCGCAAGTTGAAGGACTAGGCTTTGGGGAGACATTTGCTCCGGTCGCCTGGCTAGAAGCCATCAGTATACTTCTTGCCTTTGCATCAAATCATAATATTAGACTTTATCAAATGGATGTGAAAAGTGCCTTTCTTAATGGTTACATTAACGAGCTTGTTTATGTTGAACAACCTCCTGGGTTTGAAGATCCGAGGAATCCTAATCATGTGTATAGGTTGCACAAGGCGCTCTACGGGCTCAAGCAAGCACCTAGGGCGTGGTATGAACGACTACGGGATTTCCTTATCATGCAAGGATTCAAGATCGGGAGGGTGGACACTACACTCTTCACCAAAGACATCAGCGAAGATTTGTTTATTTGTCAAATTTATGTTGATGATATTATTTTTGGTTCAACTAACGAGGCTCTTAGCCATGAGTTTGGGAAAATGATGTCTAGGGAATTCGAGATGTCAATGATTGGAGAGCTCAACTTCTTCCTTGGATTCCAAATCAAGCAGCTTCAAGAGGGGACCTTCGTCTATCAAGAGAAGTATACCAAGGACCTGTTGAAGAAATTTGAGATGGGAGATTGTAGCTCAAGAAGCACTCCAATGGCAACAAATTGTCATCTCGACGCGGATAAGGACGGTAAACCTATTGACAAATCTAACTACCGTTCTATGATTGGTTCATTGCTTTATCTTACCGCATATAGGCCCGATATCATGTTTAGTGTATGCTTGTGTGCTCGCTTTCAAGCGACACCTAAAGAATCGCATAGGAAGGCGGTCTTTAGGATACTTAGGTATCTTAAGCATACCCCTAGTGTGGGCTTGTGGTACCCTAAAGGTGCAAAATTCCACCTCTTGGGATATTCGGATTCGGACTTTGCCGGATGCCGCGTGGATCGCAAGAGTACCTCCGGTGGGTGCCACTTGCTTGGGCGTTCCCTAGTATCTTGTTCTAGCAAGAAGCAAAATTCCGTCGCCTTGTCCACGGCGGAAGCGGAATATATAGCGGCCGGTGCATGTTGTGCCCAAATTCTTTATATGAAACAAACCCTTTTGGACTTTGGTATTAAACTTGGTTGTGTGCCTCTCCTTTGTGACAATGAAAGTGCGGTTAAGATAGCTAAAAACCCCGTTCAACACTCCCGCACTAAGCACATTGATATTCGCCATCATTTCTTGAGGGACCATAAAGCTAAGGGAGACATCTCATTGCGAGGTGTTAGGTCCGAAGAACAATTGGCGGATATCTTCACTAAACCACTTGATGAGAAAACTTTTTCTAGGCTAAGAAGTGAGTTAAATGTGCTAGATGCAACAAATGTCACGTAAGAATGCATCTCATATAAGTCTTGCCTAACTCTCAAAGGATAGGGGTGAGGAAGGGTTAGCTTGGGATGGAGGTTCTTTTGGGTTTTCCCAAGGCTTGGAGAGTGGCTCTCCCTGAAGAAGCCTTTGAAAGGTTCAAATTTGGCAAGATAGATTTATTTTATGCCTTGCATGATGCCTGCCATATAGACTTGTAATTTCTTGCATTATAAATGTTTGGCATTGCATACGGTAGATTGTCACAAAGGGGAACCCACCTCATGAGAAAGAGACTTGTTTGAAATGCAATATCTCAACTCATATGTGGTGGAAAGAACAAAATGTTAGGTGCGTTAATGCCTAGAGGAACATGCTTTAAAGAGATAGAAGTCTTCATACTCTAGCTCACAAAGCATGTGCCTTACATTTTATTTGGATAATTTCCTTCCCATTTTCTTCGGCGTTCTATTCGCTTTAAGTCTTAGCCAATTTATTGGCAAATTAGCATTTTTGAGGGGTAAGGGGTTGCCCAAAAAGTCCTGAGACATGTGTTTCTCATTGTTTGTTTGTTTGGTCAAAGGACATATATGGCATGTTGCTGTTTTATAGTCATCGGATTATCCGATGCTTAGGTCAGACCATCATCGGATCAGTTGGTGTTCAAAGACCAAGAGCCAGTTCAGTCAGTATCTCAAATCAACCGACGAGTTCATTCTGAAAAACATCGGTGCATCCGATGTTTACACTTATAGAACTGTGCTGAATTCCAACGATGCTAATCCCTTCCACGTCGGACCATCTGGTGTCAACGACACCTTTTTCAATACCCTTACTGTGCCATTCGATCGATTCTTCTAACGTTTAACGTCGGTCCATCCGGTGTTAAATTTTCGGCGAGGGTTTGGGACCCACTATTTAAACGGCCCTTCGCCTCCCTCCCTTCTCTCTCCCCGATCCCGACTCACCAGCGCCTATCTCCGCCACCGCCACTCCTCTCGCCCTGCGCCATTGCTGTCTCCGGCCGCCGCTGCCGCCTCCGGCCGCCGCCGCACCACAGCAGCAGCCGCCGCCGCACCACCGCAGCCACCGTTGCCACTCTCCTCCACCGCCGCAGCCAAACGCCGCCGATCGCCGCTCGTGCACCACCATTGGAGGAGATACGCTCTCTGTTTGGACCGACTTTCTCTCCAGACCAGCCGAGGGTACCGGCACTACTAACTCCAGCTGCGCGCACAGTGCACCTTGCCTTGCGCCGCACACTCTTGCCGAGGTCCGGGTACCTAGAGGGGTTCACCAGCCTGCAGCAGACCCTCCTGTTCTACATTATGAACGGGATGGAGTTCGACATTGTGGACCTCCTCATATGTGAGATGGATGATGTGATCACTGACCGAGTTGGCATGATGAGGCAGCTTCTGTATGGACACTGGATCAGCTACCTGCTCTCCATGATGGTTCTTGAGGAGTCCGCCGTGCGTGACCGCCTCACTGACGAGAGTGTCACACGGTTCAGCCACTACAGTGATCAAGCTCCTGGAGACCGCCGCCTTGGCCGTCCTGTCGAGCGTCAGGTTCGTGCTCATCTATCCGTGGAGGATTGGCCAGATCTGGAGAAGGAGGATGAGAGGCTGGCAGAGGCAGAGGCTCAGGGTGAGGACCTGCAGCATATATGGTCCGAGAGCGACACAGATGACAGTGTTGAGGAGTACTTCCCAACTCCTCCCTCACCCAGGCAGCACAATGCGGAGGCTGGAGGATTGACAGTGCCACCCCCTACTCCAGCTCCCGTCTCAGAGGCACAGGTCTCTCAGTCGTCAGAGCTCACCTCACTCCTGCAGCAGATGGTTGAGCAGCAGCGCTTGGACCGGCTTGCAGCTGAGCATGCCCGAGCTGAGCAGGCAGCGCGCCTTTTGGAGCTCCAGCAGCAGCAGCAGGAGATGCAGCGCCAGATTGCCCGTGAGAGGCGAGAGGACACAGACCGGCTGACGGGGCTGATCGACCAGATGCACCAGCGCTCCCTCGACCAGCAGCAGCAGACACAACAGGCGATGATGGGCATCCTAGGGTTGATCACCAACCTCTACACCTAGACCGGGATTTCCCTGCCATCGTCGCTGCCAGGCGTTGCTCCACCCCCGCCTGTCCTTGCTCCAGCTGCCGCTCCGGTGCGGACCACGCCGATCCCATCGATCAGCATGTCTCCACTGCTGGCTCCAGGTGCACCGATCCACTCTCCACTGCCGGCTACGACGCTGTTCCAGCAGACGCCAACATCCGTCGTCAGTGCCCCCTTGCCAGCAGCTACTACTCAGCAGGCACCGACGGCGGCTCCTACGGCTCTGACAGCTCCTTCCACCTCTACTCCAGGCAGCAGCTCCTGCGACAGCACTCCCGATGGTGACCAGTTCGTCATCGCTCCTAGCACTCAGGGCTCGTAGGTACTCTTATCCCTTTTTGGTTTCTTGATGCCAAAGGGGGAGAAGAGTTAGAGGAGAGTCAGAGGGAGGATAGCTTAGTCTCAGGGGGAGTATCCTAGCTGTAGGGGGAGTTTATCCTTATGAGTCTATCTATATCATCTTTTGTAATTTGATGTTTTTGCTACTCATTGAGCATTAATGAAGTTGCCACTTTTTCCCATGAGTTACTCATCGATTGAGTTTTCGAGTTATTGATTGATTTTGAGCCTTCAAATTTTAAGTGTGATAATCTTGTATTCATTGCATATCCTCTTAAGTTTTGTACTATCAAATTCATTACTATTGTTCTTCAATTGTTGCGTTGTCATCAATCACCAAAAAGGGGGAGACTGAAAGCATCTTGGCCCCCATGAGGTATGGTTCCAGTGATTAATGACAACCATTGTATTTTATAATGAATTTGTGGATGCAAGGTCTCCCTTATCACTCAATCAAACGAAATTTATATGAACATCAATATCAACTACTAATCATTGGAGACCCATATACAATCACTTTATGAGATCAAATCAATGATATGAAGATAAGAAGTAAAATCTCTTATGTCAAAGTCATTCAACCACAATTGATGACACTTAATGCTTGACAATCATCAGAAGTACATTTCCAACAAATGTCTAAGAGGTCAATTGAGCAAAGTTCAAAAGAATCACTTAGAAACAACTCGAAGCAAACAAAATCAACTCACCGAATCAACCGATGTTTTAGAGAACAACACGTCGGTCGAGTTGGTTTAGCAGAAGAAGAAGACCTCAGAACAAAGCACTCACCGGATCATCCGATGTTAAAAGCTTAGCTATATCGGTCCATCAGTACAGTATGCAATATCCTTGGACCAAGTGTAGCACCGGATCATCCGATGTACAACAATATACACATCGGTCAATCACTCCAGTAAGCATCAAGTTTGAGCCAATCCTGGAGGAAGAGCCACCGGATCATCCAAATGAGAAGACAAGTGTAACACCGGTCTAACAATGGTCATATCTGACACAGTGACGTCATCTAAAGTGAACTTGACCGATGATAACTGAAGGGGAGACATCAAATCATCCTGTGTTCGCAGGAAAGTTCTATCAGCATACTTTTCCAACGGCTATTTCATGGAGGCTGGCTATTTACACCCCTTCAACCTGTCAAATCGATAAGTCTTGATCACCAGACATACTCTACACATTCACAAGCATTCAAGACAAAGAGCCATCACTTCTACATCATTTAGACCATCTACACACCAAGAGATAGGCTAGAACTAGCTAGAGAGAGAGCTTGTGTGTCTCCATTCTCGGTGAGTGGAATCTCTAGTGTAGTGAGAGCTGTAAGGGAGTGTCCCTTGGTGTGTGTTATTGAGAGAGACTTCCGGAGCTTGCCAAGAGGATTGTGGAAGCCCGGAGGATTCAAAGTGTACAAGGCTTGAGCTCCACCTTGCCGAGGTTGGCAAACGGAGAATTAGAATAGTGAAGATCCCTAGTCTCGGTGACTTGGGTGTGGCTATACCCTTTGGTGGGTGCCACAACGTGGATGTAGGAAGATATTGACGATCTTGCCGAACCACGGGATAAATCCTCGTGTCTCCTCGGGAGTTTGCATCCTCTTCCTATCCCTTACACTTATGCATTTTATATACCACGAAGTTGCTATTTACTTGAATGCATAAGTAGTTTGCCTAGGGAATTGGGCTTTTAGGAATTAAGTTTTATTGCTTTGTTTTTGAAAAGAAGCCCAATTCACCCCCCCTCTTGGGCATTCGATCCTTACAACTGGACAAGTCCATTGTGGAATAGAGGCGAAATCGGACAAGTCTGTGTAAATGGTTGGACAAGTTCGGGGTTGCAGTATAAGATGCTTTCGAACTAAAATTCAACAAGGGATGGACTAGTTCGTGGACCACGGACAAGTCCGGACAACATCATAGGCCAAACCGGACTAATTTGTGCATTGTGCCACACAAGTCCGGGCTCTAAAGGAAATTGAATTTTCTGAACAGAGGATAGGGGTACCAGACTAGTCCGGTTCAGAGGCTAGGCAAGTCCGCACCCTGACAGACTGAAATTTCCAGTTTAGCCTTAAATTCATTTTAATCTTGTTCATTTTTACATGGCTTAATGTTAAACATGTATGAGGAAGTATGCAATGCATTATGCATGAATATGAGGGTGTTACACCGCCTCCTTCTGTAGCGGCCATACTGCGGCTCCTGGTGAGCCAACCCCCAGATCTTTGTATGGGGGAGCTTCCAACTACTCTGCGTCTTCTACAACATGGCATCAAAACGTGCTGGCTGACTCGTTCAACACCATGTTACTAACGCCGCCACCGTCCGCTGAATGGTACATGGACTCCGGCGCTATCGCATGTGCTCCTGCTCCTGTAACTTCTCCTCCTCCCTCCCTCCTTATTTTTTGACTCCTTCATCTATTGTTGTCGGTAATGGGTCACTGCTACCAGTAACCTTTATGGTTTATTATTGCTGGAATCGGTTATTTAAGTTGAAATCGATGATATTTGGTTTATTTTGAGATGGACCTCACTTAATAATCATATAATTGCATTTTCAACTGTTTTAAATGTACTTTTATGCAATTAGCCTATTTATCTATCGTGCCTTGTTTAAGTTACATGTCATACTTTCCCAAACTTGCTGAGTACGACATATGCTCACCCTTGCTATTCCCCCACCAAATCCAGACGCAGGCGACCAGGTGGAGTACCAGGAGGTTTTTGAGGAGTTCTAGGCGCGTGTTACCGTCAAACCTTCCTGTGGAGTTTGGAGTCATTAGTGTTTAGTTTTTCCGCTGCAGTTTCATTATTGTATTCGAGACTATTTGGTTTGTAATAAGGTACTATTATTAGTGCTATTATTTGAGACTTGGTTTATAATTTGTTTATCAATTGTGAATCACTTGTGTATGTGTGTTAAACATCCTGGACACACATATGCATTACGCTTGGTTCATTTTTGGAACCGGGTGTCACAAGTTGGTATCAGAGCTTTGTTTGACCATAGGACGCATGCCTAGGTAGAATGGACACCAAAAAAACACTTAGGACTTCTTTCCTATTCAAAAATTAGCCTGTTTTGCACTATTTTGTCTTCCACTAGCCGTATAAAGCGGGAAAAACTGTGTTTTTGCCACTGCTACAATTTTTGCTACTTTTGCATCTTTTTAGGCAAATGCACATCCTCTCATCCAAATTTATGGCTGCTACAATTTCAGAACTGATATTTGTGCTTTCCCTCTATTTTTCTCATGTTTTCATGTAGATGGCTCACACCAAAATGACAGCCCGCAGGAGAGCTCCTTTGCCACCCCTTAGAAGCAAGCTTAGGCCTCGTAAGGAGCCGCAAATGGAACCAGCTCAAGAGGAGGAAGAAGTGAGTTCTCCTGCAAAGGAAGTTGAGCACGAGCATTCTAACACGACAAAAGAAGACCCTGAAATGGTGGAGTCATATCATGATGAGGAGGAAGAGGAAGACCCTGAAATGGTGGAAATTTATGATAGCGAAGAAGAGGAGGATGATACACATGAGGGGAATGAAGATGAAGCCCAAGATGAGGAGGAACCCTAGGAGGAGGCAGCCGAAGCCCATAGAAATGCATCACAGCCTAGTGAAGCCAGGAAGGAGGATACATGCATAGTTTACCGTGATGCCCAAGAATTCCGCTCCGACGGCACCAATGGAGGAATTGCAGCTAGGCAATTGAAAGAGTTCCTTGATTTATGCAAGATGCACCCGGTGTATTATGTCAAGAGGATTTCTCGCCATGGATGTGAAGAATGGAGAGCTCAAGTTACTGTTGTTGCTAGAGATGAGGTGGTTACCCGACACTTTGCATCCACATGGAGAAGCACCTGGGAGCAAGCTATTGATGATGTCGCTTGGGATGCACTTACTAGATTGTGACACATCTATTAGGAGCAGATTGGAGATACTAGTTTTGCACTACACCCGCAATGCAAGGAGGGGACGAGGGAGATATTAAGAACGCAGGATGGAGCCCAGATCAGTTCACATGCCATTGACAGATCTCAGACAGTATTGATGAATTTGGGAAATCGCTATGCTGATGCTATGGAAGAGATCCAATACCTAAGTTAGAAGCTGTCCATCATGGAGAAGCAAGAGGAAGTCCATGCCACCGTGGATATCAATGGTGTAGCAACCTCTCTAGTGCCTACTTGGACGGCCAACTCATCTTGGCGTGCGCCTACGTATGCCTCGCCGCCGCCGTCGCCTTCGCTGCCTCACGGCCAGGACAACCACGATTTACATAAGTAAGTTTAGGTTTCCTGTCTAGAAGTTAGAAAGACGTTTAGATCGTCTTAGTCATATTAGATGTGGTGTGTTGAGTTTTCTTGGTGTGTGCTTGTGCCTGTGTGCTTGGTGCAAGTTGTGGGACGTCTAGCATTTTTCCACATCCGCACGTAGTATAGTTTTTGGGATTCTTGTCCATGTCCTCTAATAGGATTATTAGTACTAATAAAGGAAAATTGTTAGTTACATATACCTTGATGCATATAGTTGGGGCGTTTCTATTTAAATTCTAAATTCCTCCGTATCTAACATTCTTCCACCAGTAGATGTCGAGGACTTGTAACCAGAGGAATGCCAATAGTGAGGAGGAAAGCAATGAAGCACCTCAGAACAACCAGGGACCTACCCACGGAGCTATCAACCTTGAGTAGCTATTGGCTTGCAGAACCAGCTCATGCAGACAATGATACAAACTATGAGACAGCTGCAAGATGGCAAGAACAGTTAGCCCCACATGCCGCCACCACCGCCACACCACAACCGTTTGGGAGAGTTTATGAGGACCAGGCCGCCTACCATTGCTCAAGCCATAGATCCAATGGAAGTTGATGACTCGCTGAAGTCTGTGGAGAAGAAACTTGCTATTGTCCAGTGCAGCGATAGAGAAAAGATTATTTTTGCCTCACACCAGTTGATGGGAGCTGCAGCAGACTGGTGGGAATCTCTAAGCAATGCCCATGAAAATCAAGAGAGAATCACATGGGCTGAATTCAAGGAGAGGTTCTGTTCTCACCATGCGCCAAAGGGAGTTATGATACTAAGAAGGCAAGAATTTGAGAACCTCGGGCAAAGAAGAATGAGTGTGAGTGAATACCTCAATAAATTCACTCAACTTTCAAGATATGCGCCAGAGGACATCAACACTGATAGCAGGAAGCAATACCTGTTCATGAGGGGTCTCAACATTGAAATTCAGGTTCAGTTGCTCAATGCGGACTATGCAAATTTCCAGAAGCTGGTTGACAAGGCCATTGTGGTTGAGAACAAGATTCATGAGATTGAGCTATACCACAAGCGGAAGATGCCATATCAGCAATAGCCGCAAGGAAGCAATGTCCATCCTCGCTATGCACCACCTGCTGCACCCTATTAGAACATGTCTGCTGCTGCATACCGCCCTGCTTATCCATCGCGACTACAACAGCCAATGCAACAACACCTACCTATGCAAGCACCTCCCTTACCTATGCAGCCTGTGCCATGCCCAAATATGCCTGCTTATGCTCAAAACCAGCCTCACCCTACTTTTGCTGGCGCCACTGGTGGAAAGACTTGTTATGCTTGTGGTTAGATAGGACATTTTGCAAATCAATGCCCAAGGTCAGGACAGGGTCAAATGAACAATGTCCCAAGGCATAATCCACGACCCAATGGAGGAGCAACTCAAGTCAACCATGGACCATAGAGTTTTTCTCGTGGCAAGTTGAACCATGTATCTGCAGAAGTGGCTCAGCAAGTTGAGGATGTTGTGATTGGTATATTTCTCGCAAACTCCAACCCAGCGACTATACTATTTGATTCTGGAGCATCGCATTCATTCATATCATCAAAGTATGTTGCGAAACATAGGATGCCTATATCATATCTGAAGTTTACTTTATTGGTTAAATCTCCTATAGGAGAGATGAGGACAAATATAGTATGTCTAAAAGTAAGTATTTCCATAAGGGGGTAGAATTTGTTGCCAACCTTATAGTTCTGAATTCACTTGGTTTGGACATCATACTTGGAATGTCTTGGCTAAGGAAGCATAACGAAGTGATTCAGTGTGCTACTCAGACTGTTTAATTGACAAATGAGGAAGGAGTCAATGTGGAATTCAAGGTAGTTCAGTCGACAACCGAGAAGGAAATGGTCAATCATGCAGAAGGAGTAACCTTGGAGGAGATTCCTGTTGTTCGAGAGTACCTAGATGTGTTTCCTGAGGAATTGTCAGGTATGCCACCTAATCGTGACATTGAGTTCGTCATTGCTTTAATATCTAGAACCGCACCTATAACAAAGAGGCCATATAGGATGCCTCCTAAGGAATTAGCAGAACTCAAGAAGCAGATTCAAGAGCAGCTAAAGAAGGGTTTTATACGCCCAACTCTTCACCTTGGAGAGCTCCAGTGCTTTTTGTAGATAAGAAGGATGGATCCCAGAGAATGTGCATGGATTACTAGTCTCTCAACGAGGTGACAATCAAGAATAAGTACACACTACCCCACATTGAAGATCGGTTCGACCAGACGAAGGGAGCTAGAATATTCTCTAAGATTTATATCCGGTCGGGATACTTCCAAATGAAGATTAGACCATCAGACATACCTAAAACAACTTTCAGAACACGGTATGGATCCTATGAGTATACGGCCATGTCATTCGGATTAACCAATGCACCCGCATACTTCGTGTATCTTATGAACAAGGTTTTCATTGAGTATTTGGATAAGTTTGTGGTAGTGTTCATTTATGTCATCATGATCTACTCGAAGAGTGTAGAGGAGCACGAAGAGCATTTAAGGCTAACATTGCAGAAATTGCGAGAGCACCAGTTGTATGCCATGTTCAAAGAGCCAATTCTGGTTAAGGGAGATATCATTTCTAGGTCATATCATATCTGGAGGAGGAGTGTTAGTCGACCCATGGAAGGTTAGAGATGTGCTAAAGTGGGAACAACCACAAAATGTGAAGAAAATAAGGAGTTTTCTTGGAATGGTTGGCTATTACCGTCGGTTCATCAAGGACTTTTCCAAGATAGCGAAGCCCATTACCTAATTGTTGATGAAGGAGAAGCCTTTCAAATGGACTCAAGCTTGTCAGGACATTTTTAGGAGCCAAAGATGAGTTTAACAATAGCACTTGTGTTGGTATTGTCGGATGTGAGCAAGAGCTTCTATATCTATTGCGATGCTTCAAGGCAGGGACTTGTATGTGTATTGATGCAAGAAGGCCGAGTAGTAGCTTATGCATCCAGGCAATTGAAGAAACATGAAAAGAACTATCTTACGCATGATCTCAAACTTGTAGCCGTAGTGCATGCATTTAAGATTTGGAGACATTACATCCTTGGTCATCGATGTGAGATCTACACAGATCATAAGAGTCTCAAGTACCTATTCACTTAGATGGATCTGAATTTGAGGCAACGAAGATGGTTGGAACTCATTAAGGACTATGATGTGGGAATCAACTATCATCCAGTGAAAGCCAACGTAGTGGCTGATGATTTGAGCCGAAAAGGAGCAAGCCACTAGCTCACCATTAGGGAATTGCCACCCGAGCCCTGCAAGGAATTTGAACGGTTAAATATTGGATTTGTAAATGAGATGGGAGCAATGAAAGTGAACCCAATCTTGGAACAAGAGATTTGTGAAGGTCAGACAAAGGACAAGGAAATCTAGGAAATCAAGGAAAGGTCCCAAGAAGGGAGAGAATTCAGATTTGATGAGGATGACCAAGGTACTCTATGGCTTAGAAAACGGATTATTGTGCCTAATGACAAGAGTCTCCGACGGTTAATATTAAAGGAGGCACATGACTCACTTTACTCTATCCACCCCAGCTGTACAAAGATGTACAAAGACCTGAAAAGATGCTACTGGTGGGTTGGTATGAAAAGAGACATAGCGGAACATGTTGCACTATGTGATGTATGCCAACGAGTCAAAGTTGATCATCAAAGACCAATAGGATTATTGCAGCCATTGAAGATTCTAGAATGGAAGTGGGAAGAGGTTGTATGAACTTCATAGTTGGGTTACCTTGCACTTCAGCTGGATATGATTTGATATGGGTTATTGTGGATCAGTTGATGAAATCAGCGCATTTTATTCCTGTAAAGACTACCTATAGTGGAGCCAAGTTGGCAGAATTGTATATGGGAAGAATAGTGTGTTTACACGGAGTGCCCAAGAAGATAGTGTCCGATAGAGGTTCTCCGTTTACCTCAAGGTTCTGGCAAAAGCTGCACGAATCAATGGGGACTCAATTGAATTTCAATTATGCATATCACCCTCAAACGGATGGACATAACGAGAGGAAAAATCAGATTTTGGAAGACAAGCTAAGAGCTTTGCGCTAAAGTATGGAGGAAGCTGAGACAAAAGTCTGCCATATGCTGAATTTTCCTACAATAACAGCTATCAAGCAAGCTTAATGATGTCACCATATGAAGCACTGTTTGGGAGAAGGTGTAGAACACCCTTGTTTTGGAATGAGACAGTGGAAACCCAAGTATTTGGACCTTATGTGATCCAAGAGACAGAAAAGAAAGTGCAGACCATCCGCGAGAACTTAAGGGCTGCTCAGTCAAGATAGAAGGGTTACACGGATAATAGACGAAGAAGCCTGTCTTTTGAAGTGGGAGATATCGTGTACCTTAAAGTGTCACCTATGTGAGGTCATAAGAGGTTTAATGTTAAAGGAAAGTTGGCACCTCACTATATTGGACCATTCAAGATTTTGGACAAATGGGGAGAAGTAGCTTATAAACTAGAGATGCCTGCACACCTTTCGGATGTTCATGTTGTGTTTCATGTCTCTCAACTCAAGAAGTGCTTGAGGGTACCGGAAGAGCAAGTACCAATGGAGGAATTGGAGCTTGAGGAGGATTTGACCTATGCCGAGCAACCTGTCAAAATTTTGGAAACTAAGGAGAGGGTCACAAGGACCAAGGTGATTCGATGGGGCAAAGTGCAATGGAAGCATCATACAGAATCGGAAGCAACTTGGGAGCAAGAAGACGATCTCAAGAAGTAATTTCCCTATATCTTTCCCTTTGCGTCGAATCTTGAGAGCGAGATTCATTTTGAGGGGGGTATGTTTGTAGCACCCTCATTTTCATGCATAATGCATTGCTTACATCCTCATACATGTTTAGCATTAAGCCATGTAAAAATGAACAAGATTAAAATGAATTTAAGGCTAAACTGGAAATTTCAGTCTGTTAGTGTGGGGACTTGTCCGGCCTAGAGTCCAGTACCCCTGTCCTCTGTTCAGAAAATTCAATTTCCTTCAAAGCTCGGGCTTGTCCGGCACAATGCACGGATTAGTCCAGTTTGACCTCTGATGTTGTTCGGACTAGTCTGTGGTCCAAGCGAACTAGTTAGTCCCTTGTTGAATTTGTGGGGACCAGAGTCCACACATCCGAGGATCTCATTGGGTGGTGCCGTGCGATGCGGCACCTAATGGCACACACAAAAAGGATACCACAACATATAAAGTTTTCATTTCATAATAAGAAGTGTTTATAAAAGAGTGTACAACAGGGGTACACACGCAGCGGAAAATACATACTCATAATCTCACCTAACTAAGCAGGAGAGAAGACGTCCATGCCCTAGGACGCTTCTCACTAGACACATGAAGGACATTCAGCAGCGGCATGGTTCACATGAGATTTATCTCGATACCTCGAGATCTCATGTACAACCTGAACAACAGAAATAAACCTAATACCTGCAAAAATTGTTAAAGCGCAAACGTGAGCATAAGGTTCGCAACTAACCCATCTCACTAGACATATGCAGGGTGAATACTAAGCATAGGTAAGGAATAGCATAAATAGACTCGCCTACAAGTGGATCATTATAATCATGTTTTAAGTAGCAAATGACATTCTTCAAGAACGGCACATCATAGACTCCCCAATCAAACAAGAAACACTTTGCCGATGATATGACATGCCCAAAGCACAGAATGCTATTACAGGTAAAGTATGGGGAAACTGTAAACTTTTAATTGTACTATCTCTAAGCCATACAAGGTTGCAAAGCAATTATAATTCAATATATCATATTCTTATGACTTCTTCAGTATTTACTACGTCACGGCGCAGTGAACAAGTGGTACTCTATTACTGCGTGGGACAGTGATTGCAATCAGGACACACCCAGACAACATGACACATACCCACGTTCGGATGTGTCAGCGAGTACATCAGTACCTACGTAACACTTCAATACTAGTCGTATATGGCAACCTTTCACAAGAAACCTGAACACCGAACCCGTCTCACCTTCGTGAACAGAAGGTCTCCGCACGGAACAACTCTGTGTCCGCCGACTGATTTACACCTTACTATCCTCAACCCACCCCTATCGATTATGAGTTAATGGCCTAGACATCCCAGTTATCAAGTTACGTCAGTTTACTGTAGCCCATATATCCAGTATGTCGTCGGTACAAGTCAAGCTTGTTCGAAGGGGCCGCATACAGACGGGCCTTAACTCACTAGTCAGAGCTATGCGACCAAGACCACGCCTTGCCGCTTCCTATCCATCTCTGACCGGTCTCAAGTTTAGATTTAACAGTCATTCTCTATAAATGTTAACCCAGTGTAGATGAGTGTCAATTTTCTATCGGAGTAGATTCCAACTACTCGACTTCTACCGGTTCACCTACAACATTAGCATAGAAGTTCTACACGTCGAGTTATCAACCTACCCAATTAACCAATGGGATTGTGGGTCATGCATCTGGAGTATTCAAGCATCCTGAACGTAATGCACAATTCACATGCTAATCAACATAGTGATAAAGCAAAACTTTATAAACGACTTAAATGCAAACCGGGGCTTGCCTTACTTTGCGACTCTATAACAATGTCAGTAGTTATTGGCTTGGTCTTCCTTCGAAGAGTCCGCCATGGAACTTCAAGCTGGAACACCCCGACCTTCTCCACCAATCGAAGCTCCTCATCGATCACCAACAATCACGTTCCTACCAACATGATATGCATATAAGTACATAATGTAATATACTTTAGATTAACAAGTTAAACAAACTCTAAGACTGGTGAGACTAACTAGAAGGAAAAGGTATGCCTCTATTGTGTGGATAAACAAAGGATGGAGTCAAGTGGTCATAGTAGTATCGAGATGTGAATTGAAAGGTGCAATGTAAGCACGCATTGCAACTTGGCACTCAACACTCGACGCTATGCCACTCAAGGACGATAAAGCTGAATGGTGTGGAAGTGTTGGACTGGTAGGGTAAGGATGACCCAAGAGTCCAGGTGGCATCGAAAGCTTGCTTATGAGCGGAGTGTACAAGACGAAGGTCGTGACTTAGCAGTCAACCAATGAAGTTGTTCCAACTCGTAAAAAAGTAAAGCTAATTATATCTAAAAAGTGTTGCTGCAGGGTTCAAGAATAGGATGAGTCAAGGTGGAACCCTAGCGATACTTGGAAAAGAAGTGAGATCGGCATTGCTTGGACTCAAAGAGTTATAACAAACCATGTTAACCTGATGTGAGTACCAAGACAACAATCAAAGGACCTTTAGGTAAATCAGTCGCTACGACTATCTTCGCAAGCATCGTCCAAGTTCTTACATGACACTATTGCAGTGTTCTTTGCAAGATTGTCCATATGAGCTCAGTAAGCTACTGGGACTTGAACATGATGCGAGATCTTGCCGTGACGGCATGCTTTGCCAACTCGAGAAGATCGGATTAGCGAGGTCCACATCGACCCGGACTCGTCAACGGTGGTGGGCGGAATCCCGAACACCACCTTATGAGTCACAAGGTTAGTGATGTCGACTCGATTGTCGACAAGCGACTCGACGAAACTGTCGTCTGAAACGGCACACCTAGTTACGCAATTATGCGGACGGTTTGGAAACATCGTCGACACGAACAAGAAACTCTTATCCAAGGTTCCCCTTGGTCTAGTTTTCCTTGTCGGTCGCAACGTTCTCGCATTACTCAACCACAGGTCATCGGTGATCACCAACCACCTTAGTTTGACCTGGAAGGCATTTTATCGAGGACCTTGGCTATACCTAGGACTCGATCGCCCTCACATCGACTAAAACCTAATTTGGCTTGACAACCATTGTCCGACGAGTCGTGCTTGTGTTCCAGCACCACACTCATCAGATGCACCCTTCATCTCGATGCCAGGGCACAATGACGGCTCAGAGCGTCACGATGACATCATGTGGTCAACGACGTCGACACGGCTCATGGTGGAGCATCACGAGCATGCACGGACAGGCCAACGTGATACAAACGACAAAGGAGGTCAACTTGGGGATTTCTATAAGAATGATATCAATGCAGAAAATGGACGTACGGCTTGACGACACATGAGTACCCTTAGCGATCACGACGAACGGACTTCGGTGCGTCAAGCAAGGCAATTCAGGGCAAGGCTCACCTTGTAGGCATTTCACCGAACATCTTGGGTGTGTACTTGATTCCATCGCTTCATCACCATTCAAAGGGTATCTTGGCACATGTCCTTGTCGATTGCCACATCATTCTACCCCTGCATCACAGACTAGCTCTACACATCAACAAAGTTGGTTCTTCCCTCGTAAACATTTCATCGAACACCTTAGCTACAGTCACTGATCCAATAAATCTTGCAAAATCAGAGCTAACCTTGGATCAATTGTCGATGCTGGTGTATCAATGACGTGTTCTGGGATCTCATACATCACATACATCCCTCGCTTTGTTGGTTGGGTGCAACCATGGCGCGGAACGCCCCGAGGATGCGAGGACAACGACAGTGTTGGGACAGCACAACGCGAAATGCCGCAACGTGTGAACGGGACTCCACGGTAAGTATTTGAGCCGCACGCAAAGGATGGAGGTGGCTTGGTACGTGCTGCAATGAAGGCAGTGAATTGGAGATGTGCCGCGATGGCAAGAACGACTGGCGTCATGGACGGCGATCACTGCGATGACCATGGCGTGCAGGCAACGGTGACTGTGAGCGAGAAGACTGACGGCCGGTGAGCAGCGGAGTCGGTCATGGGCACGGGGAAAACACAGCCCACGGCGGTGACGGGGCATAGGGGGTGCGGCGGTGGCATGGGCACATGTGAAGCGCGACCAAGGCGAGGACAGCGGCCGGCGTGCAGCAGAGCTAGGCGCGGCTAGGAAGGTCGGCGTGGTGGACGGCGGGGAGCTCCATGGCGGTCGCGCTAGGGCTGGAGGGACGCACGACCGTGGGATGCATGTAGGGCCTCGTAGCTAGCAGCGCAGGCGGTGCGGGGCAGAGGGAGTGCGTTGTGGCATTGCAGGAAGGCAAACCGGCGGTCGGGGTGGTGCGGCTCCGGGCGAGGAGGCGCGAGCGGCGGTGAGGAGCCGAAGCAGCGGCGTGACTGGGTGCCAGGGAGGCACGGTGATGGAGCGGCGCGACCAGGAGGAAGCTGGGTCAGATGCGTGCAGAGGCCGGGGAATGGGCGTGGGGTGCTGCTGTGGCAGAGGACGGCGCTCGTCGGGAGTGGCCAGGGCGAGCGGCATGGCTTGGAGGGGGCGAGCGGCGCGGTGGAAACGGCGCGCATGGCAGCGCTGCAGGCGGCCGGGCGCGGGGCGACGAGGCACAGTCATGAAGATGGAGCGCGCATGGCGTCGGTGGACTGAGCAGGCGGACGGCGGGGAAGGTGCGCGAGCCGACGGCCAGGCGAGCGGACGGACGGGCCGGTGGCCGGTGTTGGGCGGGGTTCCGGCGCCGTGGTGCCGGGGCCGGAGGGAAGAGCGTGACTGGAAGCGGGAGTGCTTCCGCGCTGCGATCGGGCGGCTATGGATAAGAACCGGGAGAGGAAGAAGCGAACTCGATTTTGCGGCCATGAGGATAAACATGACATGTGGGACCCACTTCACTCTCCTCCCTTCTCCTTTCCAATTTCAAATAGACCTAGCAAACATGCTTCAAAAATATTCAACTTTGGCCCAATGACTAAATAAAATGTGAAGAATTTTATAGTTCAATCAGATTTCAAAACTGAGCAAGTTGAATTTTTTCTCAGGTTTGAATTTAGATTCAAGTGGTGATACTTGATTCAGTTAAATAAATAGTAAATCAGGTTCAAAAACCCTAAAACTTTGAAATTAACCTTTTTGAACCATAAGGTACCTCAGGAAAAATTTGGAGTTGATTTGGACAAGGTTAAGTACAAAGTTTAAATTTGAAGTCGACTTTGATTAAATTCTCAGTACGTGTCCAATAAATGGAAAACGTGCTTCAAAGATTTTGAAACTTTACCGAGAGTCTATTTGGAATATTAGAAGGTCATGGAAAAATTTACAGCCTTAGATTTGAACTTTTCTGAATGTCCCATTTTAGGGTTGGAATAATTCCTTTTTCTTTCTCTCTATTTTGTTTTCTTTTCTCCTTTAATTTTTCATTGAAAATGTGAATACTTGGAAATTAAGGATTTTACCCCTTAAGTTCCAAATACATTAGCAACCATGTTCTATATGTAAAATTTTAACAAGTTCCTATTTTTAGTGAACATGGGTTAACTCATATGGTTCATGTGAGTTTGGATTTCCAAGTCCACTTTCAAAATTTTTAAGTTCGCATTTTTGCGTTTTTGTTCTTCCGAAAAGTGGGCTTTTACAATCCGCCCCCCTTAAAGGAATATCATCCCGAGATTCCAACAAGTAGAATAACAGAAATGATGAGGGGACGATCTGTAAAAGAAGGTCATTGACTAAGGAAAATGACAATGCCCTTAAAGACTTGGGTTCTACGAAATAGTGATTATCTTCAAGCATCTTAAGAAATTCTAAAGTTTGCTTCAGGTGATTCCAATCTTCAGGTTGAAAATCTTGACAGGATGCTCGACAAGACAATATCACATCGTAAGACTTTCACGTCTGTTACTGACCCTTTATTGTTGTACTCTTACACTGACATGCCATCTTGTCCTGTCCTAGTCTTGACTTGAAGAATCAGCACTTGTTATTTGCTTCTCTAGGTCACGATGATAGTTTGAAACTATCTTTGCATTGATTCTTGGTTGCTTGCTTGGTTTTTGCATAGGTCCTTATAACTTAATGTGGTATTTCCCCTTATATGAGTTAAGATGGGTTACGAGGTTAAGCAACAATCATTAACCTTGTTTGATGTTTAGTCAACCATAGGATCCCTTAGCTATAGCATAAGAGTAGCAAAACACTCAAGATTCTTATGTGATCAAAACAGCAGGAATACTGAAGATATGGCGACTACAAGGTTTTCGGGTATATCAACATCTTCAAACAATAGAAATAGAAGATGAAGACCCTTTTCGGTGGCACACGAGGATTTAAGGATTCATCATCCTCATATGTTCCCAACACAGCAAAGAACTCAATCATATGGTAACTACAAGGTAATTATTGTAGCAAGGTTACCATATAACAACGCAAGATCTTAGATGGACCCAAAGAGTTTCACAATGTTGATAATCGAACGGTATCCTCGCGAGGAAGGAGATTTCATGGATTTTACAAGGTTGATCATCGAACTGATGACCACTCGATGACGAACGGTATAGTTGCAACAATCAAGGTACTTGAATCTAAACAAGTCAAGGATGGACATTCAAGTGTTTGTTTAGTTGCAAGTGAGGTTGAGTCATCGGTTTTCCAAGTGTTACTCAATGGAAAGTAGATCAACAACGTAAGAAGTTAAATGGAGACGGTGAAATGATCGTAGTCATTAGACACCTTAGCATAGTTTGAATGGGGTACACAATCTTGCTCTAAATTTTAGTATTACTATGCATCCTATCATTGGTGTTTCACTGGTAATGATGCTTTATGATGCATCGCATGGGTTATGATGCAATGCCTATGCACATGGTATGGTGCAAATGGTGCACATGTATGGTGCAAATGATGCATATGAATGGTGCAACTGCTGCACATGCATGGTGCAGTAGCTTTTATAGTTTGAGCAAGACTAAATGAACCACACCCACAAAACTCAAGTACTGTCTGATGATTTGCAAGGATTGGGTACCGTGGTCGTGAAAGACACTCAATGAGTAGTGTTCCTTTCATGACTCGACCACAGTTAAGGAATTCATAACAGAACGATTAACAAGGAATGTGGGAAACATACCACGTTACCTCGACCTTTCAAAAGATTGTTCATGTACTACTCAACTTGATTGTATCTTCAACTAGGTCTTAGAGTTACCAGTTGACTTGAGGAGTATCTTTATCAGAAGAAAAATAACTAACTATATGTCGAAGGTTATCCCAAGACACCTGGTCGAGATCACTAGACACATCTCTAGTGATACTTCACTTAACCTTCACTTCAATCAGTCATGAGGAACGGATATCCTTCTCGATCACTTTAGTGGAGTTGAAGTCACACTTCTTCTTAGAGTAACTCAATCTGGTGGCATAGGTTGGATCCTCTTGAAGATGTAATCTTAATTGATCGTCTTCTTGTTGACACGACTCGTTGTAACTAAGGTTGATGGTTGAACACCACTATTACTTAAGTGCTCACCTTCCCCCCTTAAAGTTTCAAACCAGGATGTCGAAGCGTACTTCAAACAATCCTCATGGGAAAATGAGATGCACCTCGAGTAATTGCGACCTGCGTTCAACATCACAAGAGGTGATGTGGTAAGTCACATAAATTAGACACTAGTATGCCTATCTAAGGGAAAAAGGCTTCAATGAGTTTAACACTCTATTCAACTTGGTAATTAGTTTAGTCCTAACTCTGGGTTGGTTACGACACTCCTCGAGTTGAAACCGAGAATCGAATGCCTAACAAAAATCAAAAGGTTCAAACTGGCTAGACTATAGTGACAAACGACGAGCCTGGACGCAAACTCGATTTTTATCCAGTTAATTGCAAAATCAGATCTCTAGGTGAATAACAAAGTTAAATTACACTTCAATACCTTTCCAAAAAGTATTTATTTGCCTCTATATCATCCCTGGTTTGCGTGTTATGCTATTTTAAAGTTAACACAATTTTCTGCACTTTCAGTAGAACCTGCTTAAAAAGTAGCAGTTTTGATCTAAAGTTTTCAGACCTTTCAGTTCGAAATATGGAAATATTATTATCTACAAAGTTGTAGCCAATGTAATAAGGTTTCCAGAATGTACTTACTTGTATTCATATCAGTCCTGGTTTAAAAGATATGAATTCTTGAAGTTGGGTAAAATTTCAGCATTCAGAATTTGAATTCAGATCAGATTGACCACTCTGCATTCAAACTCGATTTGGAATAGGTCTATGACCGATTCAGGTCTGGAGCCAATTTCAAAAATTGTAGCTGAATCTCTAACCTTTCCAACGGTTACTCGCGCGACACCATTGGATCAAGGGGGTCTGCGAGTTATGGATTAAATTCAGAGGTGTACAGATTGCTGTCCAGTTTGGGTGTGCCTGGACAATCTCTACGATTATCCAAATTTCACCCACTTAGAAAAGGATTTTGGTCTCGAGCTGAATAGAGAACTTGTAGAGGACTTCCAAATTTTTCTAAAGAGTATTTACTTGCCCTCATAGCACTTCTGGTTGAGAGGATATGGCATTTGCAATTTGACAGTTTTTCTGAAAATTTGGACAGCACCTCCTTTGTTTAAAGCTGATTTTGTCCATAATTTTCAGATATACAAATATCAACATTTGCAAAAATAACACATAAAAAACTGGTTGCATACATTCTCAGGATACCAGAAATGTAAAACCTGAAGCCAATCAATGAGTCTACTAGAAATTACGATCCGAACAGTAACTGAATATATAGCAGTCCATATTCTAGACTGTTTCGACACCTTAAACGATACTTCGATTTAGACTTGGTTATTGCACATTTTAGCCTTCGTGTTGAATAGGAAGTTGATAGGGGACTCTTTAAGCTTTCCAGGAATGTATAAACATGCCTAGGTTGCATTTCTAGTTTAAGAGTTATGGCTGTTCAAAGTTCAGAATTTTTCTGGCTGTTTCAGATAGCACCTATATACATGTACTATCTTCAACTCCAGTTTCTAATTAGTTCTAAACTGAATTTGAGATAACATTGAATAACAAGGTCGTAGAATAGCTCTTCCCCTTTACATAAATGTATCATAATGGAATAGAAGAGCTTTCTACAAAGAGTTATGGTAAAAATTCAGATGCTGTCTTACACAGTTTCCGAACAGCAGTCGAGTTAGAGAGAGAGCATTTTCACCATCTTACAATGGTCTTTTGGCTTTGGGGTCAGTAGAAAACTTATAGAAGACTTCAAAAGCTTTCCAAAAATTATTCAATTGCATCCATAGCCCTTCAGGTTTAAGAGTGGAATTTCAAAGTCAGGTCAATTCTGTTTGAAAACAGAACTCACCGGCTTCGAAACACAAGAATTGGGAACAAACTCAAATTCTGAAACTTAGCTCAAAACTCAAGTCCGATAGCTATAACTTGATTCACAACTAATCATTTGCTTTGGAACTAAATGGAATCTTAAAAGAGATCTTGACGACCTTTTTATCCATAGCATATCACTATGGATCTTCATGCTTAACCAAAATCTTACTCCGACGAAGTCGAGCTAAACTCTCGCCAGGAACAAAGAACTTTGGTTCACCTACTCTATAAGAGAAACATTTTACCTTGTCCAAAAGATATCAGCAATTGATATTTGGACTTAATATGAATATGAACCCATTTCTTTTGTGGAGGATGGTCAAAGTATCAAATGTGATACTGACGGTACTACGTTCCTTACTAAAGAAAAGTCTAATCCGGTATATACAAATACATCTACAGGTGGTCCTAATATCGATCACTCACAAACGTTTGCTACACGGGTCGCTACCGTAGTTAGTGTATCTGCAGAAGACAAACAATCCCCTTTCACACCTTCACACCTCAAGGGTGGCACGGGGAAACACGACAGGCAGTCACAATAATATATATAAAAGTAAATGCATACGACTCTGGTGTGAGTCGCCCTCGAGCGAAGTCATGTCTCGAGGTACATGGCTGTACTACGTCTGTACAGTAAAGATTCCCGCATGAACCGTCTTATACACGCTCGGGCATACGTGTTTCGCATGCTCCCATAGAACATAAATGGTTCTAGAGATGCATACTATCGGGTTATACACCACCGGACGGGGGCTCCCACTAATTTTTTGTCACGCTGGAGTACCGTGAGTCATATGTTCTCAGAAACATGGAAAGTTTCAAAGACTCATATTGACTTTCCGTGTCAAACCACGGAAATATCACATACCACATCTCGTATGCAGAGCTTACCGAGATTGATCCGCTCTCGGTGGCGTACCTTACCTCTTACCTTGAAGACGAAACGTTCTTACAGAATAATATAACAAGTTAGTTCACCACCTTTATAACTTATACTAGTAATAGTCCTTAATGGGCATATAGCTAATCCTCACTCGACTACTTTGGCGTTTTCGAAAATAGGCTCTTTTCGAGCGTGCTATTCCCAATGAAGCTCTGATACAATGTATGTGGAGACCGGAGTCCACACATCCGAGGATCTCATTGGGTGGTGTCGTGCGATGCAACACCTAACAGCACACACAAAAAGGATACCACAACATATAAAGTTTTCATTTCATAATAAGAAGAGTTTATAAAAGAGTGTACAACAGGGGTACACACACAGTGGAAAATACATACTCATAATCTCACCTAACTAAGCAGGAGAGAAGACGTCCATGCCCTAGGACGCTTCTCACTAGCAACATGAAGGACATTCAGCAACGGCATGGTTCACATGAGATTTATCTTGATACCTCGAGATCTCATGTACAACCTGAACAATAGAAATAAACCTAATACCTACAAAAATCGTTAAAGCGCAAACGTGAGCATAAGGCTCAGCAAGACTAACCCGTCTCACTAGACATATGCAGGGTGAATACTAAGCATAGGTAAGGAATAGCATAAATAGACTCGCCTACAAGTGGATCCTTATAATCATGTTTTAAGTAGCAAATGACATTCTTCAAGCACGGCACATCATAGACTCCACAATCAAACAAGAAACGCTTTGCCGATGATATGACATGCCCAAAGCACATAATGCTATTACAGGTAAAGTATGGGGAAACTGTAAACTTTTAATTGTACTATCTCTAAGCCACACAAGGTTGCAAAGCAATTATGATTCAATATATCATATTTTTCTGACTTCTTCAGTATTTACTATGTCACGGCGCAGTGAACAAGTGGTACTCTATTACCGCAAGGGGCGGTGATTGCAATCAGGACACTCCCGGACAACACGACACATACGCACGTTCGGAAGTGTCAGCGAGTACATCAGTACCTACGTAACACTTCAGTACTAGTCGTATATGGCCACCTTTCACAAGAAACCCGAACGCCGAACCCATCTCACCTCCATGAACAGAAGGTCTCCGCATGGAACAACTCTATGTCCGCCGACCGATTTACCCCTTACTATCCTCAACCCACCCCTATCTATGGTGAGTTAATGGCCTCGACATCCCAGTTACCAAGTTACGTCAGTTTACTGGAGCCCATATATCCAGTATGTCGCCGGTACAAGTCAAGCATGTTCGAAGGGGCCGCATACAGATGGGCCTTAACTGACCAGTCAGAGCTATGCGACCAAGACCACGTCTTGCCGCTTCCTATCCCTCTCTGACCGGTCTCAAGTTTAGATTTAACAGTCATTCTCTATGAATGTTAACCTAGTGTAGATGAGTGTCAATTTTCTATCTCGCGAGTAGATTCCAAGTACTCGACTTCTACCGGTTCACCTACAACATTAGCATAGCAGTTCTACACGTCGAGTTATCAACCTACCCAATTAACCAATGGGATTGTGGGTCATGCATCTGGAGTATTCAAGCATCCTGAACGTAATGCACAATTCATATGCTAATCAACATAGTGATAAAGCAAAACTTTATAAACGACTTAAATGCAAACCAGGGCTTGCCTTAGTTTGCAACTCTATAACAATGCCAGTAGTTATTGGCATGGTCTTCCTTCGAAGAGTCCGCCATGGAACTTCAAGCTGGAACACCCTGGCCTTCTCCTCCAAGCGAAGCTCCTCATCGATCACCTACCATCACATTTCTATCGTCATGATATGCATATAAGTACATAATGTAATATACTTTAGATTAACAAGTTAAACAAAATCTAAGACTGGTGAGACTAACAAGAAGGACAAGGTATGCCTCTGTTGTGTGGATAAACAAAGGATGGAGTCAAGTGGTCATAGTAGTATCGAGATGTGAATTGAAAGTTGCAATGTAAGCACACATTGCAACTTAGCACTCAACACTCGACGCTATGCCACTCAAGGACGATAAAGCTAAATGGTGTGGAAGTGTTGGACCGGTAGGGTAAGGATGACCCAAGAGTCCAGGTGGCATCGAAAGCTTGCGTATGAGCAGAGTGTACAAGACGAAGGTCGTGACTTAGCAGTCGACCAATGAAGTTGTTCCAACTCGTATAGAAGTAAAGCTAATTATATCTGAGAAATGTTGCCTCAGGGTTCAAGAATAGGATGTGTCAAGGTGGAACCCTAGCGATACTTGGAAAAGAAGTGAGATCGGCATTGCTTGGACTCAAAGAGTTATAACAAACCATGTTAACCTGATGTGAGTACCAAGAAAACAATCAAAGGACCTTTAGGTAAATCAGTCGCTACGACTATCTTCGCAAGCATCGTCCAAGTTCTTACATGACACTATTGCAGTGTTCTTTGCAAGATTGTCCATATGAGCTCAGTAAGCTACTGGGACTTGAACATGATGCGAGACCTTGCCGTGACGACATGCTTTGCCATCTTGAGAACATCGGATTAGCGACGTCCATATCGACCCGGACTCGTTAATGGTGGTGGGCGGAATCTTGAACACCACCTTATGAGTCACAAGGTTAGTGATGTCGACTCGATTGTCGGCAAGCGACTCGACAAAACTGTCGTCGATGAAACAACACACCAAGTTACGCAATTCTGCGGACGGTTAGGAAACATCGTCAACACGAACAAGAAACTCTTACCAAGGTTCCCCTTGGTCTAGTTTTCCTTGTTGGTCGCAACGTTCTCGCATTACTCAACCACAGGTCATCGGTGATCACCAACCACCTTGGTTTGACCTGGAAGGCATTTTATCGAGGACCTTGGCTATACCTAGGACTCGATCACCCTCACATCGACTAAAACCTAATTTTGCTTGACAACCATTGTCCGACGAGTCGTGCTTGTGTTCCAGCACCACACTCATCACATGCACCTTTCATCTCGATGCCAGTGCACGATGACGGCTCGAAGTGTCATGACGACGTCATGTGGTCAACGACGTCGACGCAGCTCATGGTGGAGCATCACAAGCACGCACGGATAGGCCAACGTGATACAAACAACAAAGGAGGTCAACTTGGGGATTTCTATAGGAATGATATCAATGCGGAAAATGGACGTACGACTTGATGACACATGAGTACCCTTAGCGATCACGACGAACGGACTTCGGTGCGTCAAGCAAGGCAATTCAGGGCAAGGCTCACCTTGTAGGCATTTCGCCGAACATCTTGGGTGTGTACTTGATTCCATCACTTCATCACCATTCAAAGGGTATCTTGGCACATGTCCTTGTCGATTGCCACATCATTATACCCCTGCATCACGGACCAGCTCTAAACATCAACAAAGTTGGTTCTTCCCTCGTAAACATTTCATCGAACACCTTAGCTGCAGTCACTGATCCAATCAATCTTGCAAAATCAGAGCTAACCTTGGATTAATTGTCGATGCTGTTGTGTCAACGACGTGTTCTGGGATCTCATACATCACATACATCCCTCGCTTTGCTGGTTGGGTGCAACCATGGTGCGGAACGCCTCGAGGATGCGAGGACAGCGAGAGTGTTGGGACAGTGCAACGCGAAATGCCGCAACGTGTGAACAGGACTGCACGGTAAGTATTTGAGCTGCACGCAAAGGATGGAGGTGGCTTGGTACGTGCTGCAATGAAGGCAGTGAATTAGAGATGTGCCGCGACGGCAAGAACGACTGGCGTCATGGACGGCGATCACCGCGATGACCATGGCGTGCAGGCAACAGTGACTATGAGCGAGAAGACCGACGGCCTGCGAGCAGCGGAGTCGGTCATGGGCGCGGGGAAAACACGGCCCACGGCGGTGACAGGGCACATTGGGGTGCAGCGGTGGCATGGGCACATGTGAAGCGCGGCCAAGGCGCGGACAGCGACCGACGTGCGGCAGAGCTGGGCACGGTTAGGAAGGCCGGCATGGTGGACGGCGGGGAGCTCCATGGCAGCCGCGCTAGGGCTGGAGGGATGTGCGATCGTGGGACGCAGGAAGGGCAGCACAGCTAGCAGTGCAGGCAGTGCGGTGCAGAGGCGGGTGCATTGTGGCGTTGCAGGAAGGCAAACCGGCGGCCTGGGTGATACGGCTCCAGGTGAGGAGGCGCGCGTGATGGTGAGGAGCCGAAGCAGCGGCGCGGCTGGGTGCCAGGGAGGCACGGTGACCGAGCGGCGCGACTAGGAGGAAGTTGGGTCGGCTGCATGCAGAGGCCAGGGAACGGCGCATGGGGTGCTGCAGTGGCAGAGTACGGCGCTCGTCGAGAGTGGCCAGGGCGAGCGGCGCGACTTGGAGGGGGCGAGCGGCGTGGTGGAAACGGCGCGCATGGCGGCGCTGCATGCGGCCGGGCGCGGGGCGACGAGGCACGGCCATGAATATGGAGCGCGCATGGCGTCGGCGGACTGAGAGGGCGGACGGCAAGGGAGGCGCGCGGGCCGGCGGCCAGGCGAGCGGACGGACGGGCCGGCGGCCGGTGTTGGGCAGGGTGCTGGCGCTGTGGTGCAGGGGCCAGAGGGAAGAGCGGGACTGGAAGCGGGAGTGCTTCCGCGCTGTAGTCGGGCGGCTATGGATAAGAACTTGGAGTAGAAGAAGCGAACTCGGTTTTGTGGCCATGAGGATAAACATGACATGTGAGACCCACTTCACTCTCCTCCCTTCTCCTTTCCAATTTCAAATAGAGCTAGCAAACATGCTTCAAAAATATTCAACTTTGGCCCAATGACTAAATAAAATGTGAAGAATTTTATAGTGCAGTCAGATTTCATAACTGGGCAAGTTGAATTTTTACTCAGGTTTGAATTTGAATTCAAGTGGTGATACTTGATTCAATGAAATAAATAGTAAATCAGGTTCAAAAATCCTAAAACTTCGAAATTAGCCTTTTTGAACCATAAGGTACCTCGGGAAAAATTTGGAGTTGATTTGGACAAGGTTAAGTACAAAGTTTAAATTTGAAGTCGACTTTGATTAAATTCTCAGTACGTGTCCAATAAATGGAAAACGTGCTTCAAAAATTTTGAAACTTTACCGAGAGTCTATTTGCAATATTAGAAGGTCATGGAAAAATTTACAGCCTTAGATTTGAACTTTTCTGAATGTCCCATTTTAGGGTTGGAATAATTCCTTTTTCTTTCTCTCTATTTTGTTTTCTTTTCTCCTTTATTTTCATTGAAAATGTGAATACTTGGAAATTAAATATTTTACCCCTTAAGTTCCAAATACATTAGCAACCATGTTCTATATGTAAAATTTTAACAAGTTCCTATTTTTAGTGAACATGGGTTAACTCATATGGTTCATGTGTGTTTGGATTTCCAAGTCCACTTTCAAAATTTTTAAGTTCGCATTTTTGCGTTTTTGTTCTTCGGAAAAGCGGGCTTTTACAAAATTTTAGTCCGAAAGCATTTTATCCTGCAACCCCGGACTTGTACGACCAGTTACACCGGACTTGTCCAATTTTGCCTCTGTTCCACTGTGGACTTGTCTGGTCTCTTATGCGGACTAGTTCGGACTCCTGAATCCCACTCAGATTCTTTTATCTCTCCACGATTTGTTTTTGGGTAATTGCCTAATCTGGGCCCAAAAACTTCATGCCCAATCTCAGAGGAGCCCAAGGGGACTCCAGCTCGGCCCCTACTCGTCCCCCACCAAATTCTACTTGGAATTCACCCTGAACCCTAATTCACCACCTCTATATAAACAACCCAATGCCTCACACCTCTCCACCCCAATTGAAAATCCCTTGCCGCCGCCTTTGCATTGCGCCGTCGTCAAGACCAAGTCCAGAGGAAAGGAGGAGGGGAGACACATGACGAGGGACCAGTCAAGATCAGTCTTCATCGACCATTCGACGAATTGACGTTCTTCATCCAAGTTCTTCATCAACTCATCTCCATCAACCCCTAATTTCCAAGATCCAAAGTTTCATGTTGAAACCTTGATCCTTCTATCTCTAAACACGTGGTAAACCTCTACATTCAAGTTTTCATGCAAATTCAAACCCAATTCTCGCAGATCAAGAGAATCCTAATTTGCAGTCCTTCTAGGGTGGACTAGTCCGACCTCTAAATCTGAACTGTGCTAAATTAATTCCAAATCAACTCAAATCAATTCCACACTTGTTCAAACTTGTTGAAACCTATTAGAACTAGTTAGTAAACATTAATAGCAACTCATTAACAAGTTTTAACTCACAATTGCATTAATCATGGATATCGTATCATATTGAATACCATATGAGCATTATTTGATTGATTATGTGTTTTGCATGTTTGTCGCTCAGAATAGAAGAAATTGCCATAGAGAGTGCTCTCGAGGGCATAAAGAACCAGAGTTTTGAAGCCTTCGACCCAAATCAATCTCAGGAGCAAGGCAAGTGCCCTTGACCATATTGATCTTATTTTAAAGGTTTTGTTTGCAAAATTGCATGCTTGTGCCGAAGTTGATGGGAAAACCCAATTGTAGCAGTTTAATAGTTTTGTATGACCACCCTTGTCGCTTGAACACTACATAGAGAGTCGGGAAGGGTATTTTGCACTTTTTGCTTCACAATGGTCAATGTGGTTTGGGAAACAATCAAATGGCTTAAATGTGAACTATTGAACACATGAATTTTGAGAATCGATATTGATGACCCTTTAACAATATGGTGCATAGGGATCTAAGCAAGTTGGTAATGTGAAATGGGTTGGACTGTTTTGGTGGTTCTGCTTGCTTTAGATCTAAGGATCGGTTCATGGAGCGACCATCCAAGATTTACAGTGTCACCACAGAGCCAAATATGGGTGTGGCTTAGCTGACTAATTAGTGAATTGCCAGTGCTGTTTGGACTATTAAGAATGCTCGGGGAAGGGGTAGTTGGATTGGGTTTGTATAGATTGGTGGGACTACACTTGGATCCGAATGGCTCAAGAGGGGGCCCTTGGTTGGATGTGCTCAGTTGGAGACACCACCACCAGTTGAAAGCATCTAGGCCCCATGAGGTACGGTTTCGGTGATTAATGACAACCATTCGATATTACTAATGAATTTGTGAATGCAAGGTCACAATGACACTCAATCAAATGAAATCAAAATTACATTGGAGACCCATATAAAATCAACGAATGAGATCAAATCAAATCGTATGAAGACAAGAAGTGAAAGCTCTAATTTGACATCACTCAATGCTTGAAGACAATCAAAACAATATTTCCAACAAGTGTCAAAGAGGTCACAAGTTCAAAATTCCAAAAGAACAACTCAAAACAACTCGAAGTCAACAAGTTGAACACACCGGATCAACCGACGTTCTATGAGTTGACTACATCGGTCGATTTGGACTCAACAGAAGAAGAAGACCTCAGAATGAAGTACACACCGGATCATCCGATGTGTATCAAGTGAACATCGGATAAATACAACAGTAAGCAAATTTTCTGAAGTGTTCTGAAGGACTGAACACCGGATCATCCGATGATGAAGGAAGATGCACATCGGTCGATTACAACAGAAGCAAATTATCAGCTCAACCAGATTGAAGATCTATTCATCGGATCCTCCGATGATGAAGGAGGTGAAGCATCGGTCTAATAACGGTCATATCTGCACAGTGACATCAGCTAATTTGACTTTGACCGATGTTAACTGAAGGGGAGACATCGGATCATCCGGTGTTCGCAGACAAGTGATGTCAGCCTACTTTTCCAACGGCTATCTCGTGGAGGCTGGCTATTTATACCCCTTCAACCTGTCAAATCGACAAGACTTGAAGCCCAGACATACTCTACACATCCTAGAGCATTCAAGCAAGAGAGCTACCACTTTCACATCATTTACTCATCATTTGTACACCAAGAGATAGGCTAGAACTAGCTAGAGATAGTGCTTGGGTGCCTCCATTCTTGGTGATTGGAGTCTCTAGTGTAGTGAGAGCCTTAAGGGAGTTTCCTTGGTGTGTGTAACTTCCGGAGTTTGCCAAGAGGATTGTGGAAGCCCGGAGGATCCCAAAAGTGTACAAGGCTTGAGCTCCACCTTGCCAAGGTTGGCGAACGGAGAAGAATAGTGAAGAAGCCCCTAGTCTCGGTGACTTGGGAGTGGCAAAACCCTTCGGTGGGTGTCACAACGTGGACGTAGGAAGATCCTTGTGATCTTACCGAACCACGGGATAAACTCCGTGTCTCTTGAGCGTTTGCATCCCTCTCCCTTTTTACTCTTATGCAATCTTCATTTCGCAACTTTAAATTATATTGATTGCATAGTTTAATTGCATAGGGAATTGGGCTTTAAGTTGTTAAGTGTTTAATTGTCTTAAAATTTGAAAGAAAGCCCAATTCACCCCCCCTCTTGGGCGTTTCGATCCTTACAATTGGTATCAGAGCCTTGTTGCTCATTGGATCATTCTAGCTTCACCGCTAGAGAGCTTAAATGGCCAAGAATGGGGGTTCGGTTCCTATCTTCGAGGGCAAGAACTTTGCCTATTGGAAAGCACGCATGCGTGCCTACCTTGAGGCTATTGCTCCCGAAGTTTGGGAAGCGACCCATGCGGGATTTGGAGATAATGCTTATATTGGTGATCAAATTAAATGGGATGCTAGAGCTAGAAATGCCATTTATGAATGCATTAGTCAAGATGTATTTGCAAGAATAGCTAGTAAAGAAAAAGCTTGTGATATTTGGGCATGTCTAATTGAAATTCATGAGGGCTCATCTCGTGTTAAAGAACTTAAATATCACTTGCTTAAATCTAAATATGATGAATTTAAAATGTTTCCTCATGAAAATGTAAATGAAATGTTTTCTCGCTTAAATGTTCTTATTGAGGAAATAAATGCTCTTGATGTTGCTTCTCTTGGCAAGGGACTTATCAACCGAAAGATCCTCATGCTCCTTCCCAAGCCAAAGTATAACATCATCAACTCAATGCTCCAAAAAGAATCACTTGATCACATTGAAGTTTCGGAGCTCATTGGAGAAATACACGCTCATGAGATGAGTGTACTTGGGATGATGGAGAGTTCATCCTCTACAAGGACAATTGCTCTCAAGGCTTTCAAGAAAACGAAGAAAATGATCAAGGCTAGTTCAAGCAAAGAAGAGCAAACATCAAGTGAAGATGATGATGATGAGCTTGCATCAATGATGAGAAAATTCTCCCGCTTGAACTCCAAGATTGCCAAGAAGGGATACACTTTTGATCCCAACAAGAGAGCCTTCCTCCCCAAGAAAGAAAGTAGCAAGACTTGCTATAATTGTGGTGAACAAGGCCACATCTCCTACGATTGTCCAAAACCGGACAAGAGAAGGGAGAACCACAAGAGCAAGCATCACAAGCTTGAACACAGCGAGGATGAAGAAGAAGAGGTCAAGCCCAAGGCAAGAACGTTTGGAAATAAGAAATTTGACAAAGGCAAAAAGTCAAAATTCTTTCCAAAGAAGAGACAAGGACCTCAAAAGGTGTTCATGTGTGAGGGGAATGAATGGATCACCGACGAAGAGTCAAGTGAAGAAGAGAGTGAAGAAGAAGAAGAAAGCTTGGCCGGACTTGCCATTGCCAACAAAGATGATTCACCTCTTCCTCCACCTCCCATGTGCCTCATGGCAAAAGGTAACATTGAGGTATGTGACGACTCTAGTGATGATGAGCTTTCCCCCGATGAATTAACTTCATTGATAAATGAATATCACACCATCATTAAAAGGGAAAAGAACAAAGTCAAGGCGCTAGAACAAGCTCATGCTAAACTTGAAAATGCTAACCTTGATTTGCTTGGCAAGTATGAAAGCATACTTAAAGAGCATGACACGCTCAAAACCTATGTCAAGCAAATTAAAGAAGATAAGGCTAAAATTGAGCTAGACAATCATAAGCTTGGCTTAGTTCATCAAACGCTCTCGGATAAGCATAATGAGTTAGTTCAAGAGCATCATGCACTTAATCTCTCTTATGAAGCCATTGAACTAAAATTAAAAAATAAGGAGAAAGAATCTAGTGATGGCAAGGTACCCATTATTTCAAATGCTACTAATGCTTTCCATGAGTCTTTGCCTTTGAAAGAGAATGCAAGGGAGAAGGAGTTGATGGAGGAGATTGAAAGTCTCCGCACAAGCTTAGCAAGACTATCTAAGGGAGAAGACAAACATAAAGAAATCCTCTTCCATCAAGCAAAGAGCTTCAACAAGAAAGGACTTGGATCCTTCCCGGTGCCCAATAAAGGAAAGGTGCCCTCACCGGAGCTCAAAACAAGCTTCATCAAGGAAGTTGGCTCCTATTGCCAACATTGCAAGGTCACCGGTCACCATACAAGGGAGTGCCCTCTACCTAACCGACCTTCTCCAAAATTGCCGACTAACTATACATCTACCTTTGAGAATCACTATTATTTGTTGAGCAAAGTAGGTGCTAAGGTGAAGGCAAAGTTCATTGGCATGAACGTAAAGGGGATGAAAGGGAAGCTCCCCAAGCAACTTTGGGTCCCAAAAGCACTTGTATCACATATACAAGGACCAAAGCTAGCTTGGGTGCCTAAAGTCAAGAACACGTGACCGTCCACGAGGTGACTTCAAGAGGGGACCTCCACCATCAAAGAAAATCTACCAAGGACCTCTTGAAGAAAGTTAAGAATGGGAGCCCAACGCGGATATGGACGGTAACCTTATTGTCAAAATTACCATTCCATAAATAGTCTATTGCTATATCTTTCCGCATCTAGGCCCCATGTCATGTGTAATGAATGCTTGTATGATTATATGCCTCTCCTTTGTGACAATGAAAGTGCGGTTAAGATAGCTAAAAACCCCATTCCCGCACTTGATAAGAAACCTTTTCTAGTCTTAGAAATTAAATGTGCTAGATGCATCTAACGTCATGTAAGTTGCCATGTTCATGTAAGGATGCATATCATATAGGTCTTGTCTAACTCCCAAAGGATAGGGGCAAGCTAGAAGTAGTTTTCCCTGAGGAAGCCTTTGGAAGGTTCAAACTTGGCAAGATAGATTCATTTTATGCCTTGCATGATCCCTGCCATATAAAACTGCACTCATTCAATATCTTGCAATATAATTTGTTTGGCATTGCATACGGTAGAATTGTCACAAAGGGGAACCCACCTCATGAGAAGGAGACTTGTTTGAAATGCAATATCTCAACTCATATAAGGTGGAAAGAACAAAATGTTAAGTACGTTAATGCCTAGAGGAACATGCTTCATTGAGATAGTAGTCTCCATACTCTAGCTCACAAAGCATGGGCCTTACATTTTCTTTGGATATTTTTCCTCCATTTTTTTCTCGGTGTTCCATTTGCATTAAGGACTAGCCAAGTTATTGGCATATTAGCTTCTTGAGGGGTAAGGGGTTGCCCAAAAAGTCCTAAGACATGTGTTTCTCCTCAATTGTTTGTTCGGTCGAAGGACATATATGGGATGTTTTCGTTCTGTTGTCATCGGATTATCCGATGCCCCTGTCAATCTCTCATCGGTCAAATAGGTGTTCAATCCTCAATACCCAACTCTGTCAAAACCTCAAATGATCCGACGCGTTCATCCTGGAAAACATCGGTCCATCCGATGTTCACTCTTCTGGAGCTGTGATCCATTCAACCGATGTCTACCTCCCTCTAACGTCGGATCATCCGGTGTCAATATCACTCGGTTGAACACCCTTACTGTGCTATTCGACCGATGATCAAAACCCTAATCATCGGTTCATCCGATGTCAACAGCAATTCTTGAATATCCTTACTGTTGCAATTGACCGATGTTCACTGCATATATCATCGGTCCATCCGGTGTTTGAAAAACGGCTAGGGTTTGGGCCCCACTATTTAAACCCGCGCGCCGGCCCGACCCTTTCTCTCCCCGACACCCCGTGCTCCCGCCGTCGCCGACCACCGCCTCTCCGCGCCGCCGCCGTCCCCTGCACGCGCCGCCGCCGCCGGCCACCTCTCCCGCGCGCCGCCGCCGCCGGCCACCTCTCCCGCGCGCCGCCGCCCTTCCCTCGCGCCGCCGCCGCCGTGCTCCACCCGCAGCACCGCCGCCGCTGCCTCCCCACGCGCCGCCGCCGCCGCCCCTCCAGGGCGCCGCCGCCGCTTCTCCTCTAGTCGCCGCCACCACCTCCGTCACCAGCCTCCACCGCCGGCAGTTCTCCCTGCTAGGGTTTCTCGCCCGAGCCATCGATCGTCGCCGTTCGTCGCCTTTCATCGATCTCGTGTCTTTTCGTCGACGAGGTTTGTTCCGTGCAGCGCGACGTCCTTCATTGTTCCCGTCATCTTTTCGCTAACCCTTGCTCTCGAATTTCTTGAAGATGGCCCGTGATCGCAAAGGCAAAGGCAAGGCTATCGAGGAGCCCGCCGCGAAGAAACGGAAATTATCGAAGGATGAGAAGAAGGCCTTGATGGCCGCTCGCGCCGCCGAGGAGCGTGAGCGCGGCCGTGGGGGTTCCTTGAGGATCCGTGAGGCTCGTCCGAGGCCGCCTCCAGTGGTCGACGACTCCGACGCCGAAGAGGAGCCAGTCGAGCCTCTCGTCCGCCGGCGCTCAGCCCGGACTCGAGGAGGTCACATCGAGGCTGCTCCTCGTCCGAGACCGACGGCCGCCGACCGTCGTGAGGACAGGGAGGCTGAGAGGGACATCCATGAGATGGACACGGCCGTCCTGGTCCGTGAAGGAGTCCGTCTTGTGGACTACCGGAAGATGAAGGCAAAGCAACTACGGAAGCTCAGATGGAGTGTTCTTCTTGAAGAGTGGTTCCCACAGCACCGAGAGCTGCTTGTTGACAGTCGCTTTTGGACTGTCACCCAGGCGTCTCTCTATGAGACTTACAAGCGCCAGGGGCACAAGCTTTTTCAGCACAACCACCGGGACTGGAGGCAGCTCGCAGTGGCAGCAGAAACTGATGTCCGCCCCTTCTTTGAGCGATACAGAGGCTTGGTGGAGCTATTGGACTATGAGAGAAGTGCGTATGTGGAAGAATGGGTCCGTGTCTTCTACGCGACCCTGTACATCTCAGAGGGCAGAAGATCAATTGCCTTCATGTTCAATGGTCAGCACTACCATCTCACGAGGCAGACTTTGGGGCACATCCTTGGCTTGAACCTGCACGACACTAGCATACACGAGAAGTTCTATGGGCAGGCAGATCCACCGAGGAGGCCACTTACTGGAGGGGTAGCACCTCAGCTGGACGAGATTCGCTCCTTGTTTGGCCCCACATTCTCTCCAGATCAGCCGAGAGTCCCAGCACTCCTGACCCCAGCTGCGCGCATTGTGCACCTCGCCTTGCGCCGCACGCTCCTGCCGAGGTCAGGATACTTGGAGGGGTTCACGAGTCTCCAGCAGACCCTCCTGTTCTACATTATGAACGGGATGGATTTTGATATCATAGACATTCTTCTCTGCGAGATGGAGGACGTGATTACAGATGGAGTGGGCATGATGAGGCAGATGGTCTATGGGCACTGGATTAGCTTCATTTGCTCTATGGTGGTGCCAGAGGGACATTCAGCACAGGCCCGGCTTGCTGACGAGAGCGTGACCCGCTTCGGTCACTACCGTGCGTCCGCTCCTGGAGACCGCCGTCTTGGTCGTCCAGTTGAGCGCCAGGTCAGAGCGCGCTTGACTGAGGAGGATTGGTCTGACCTCGAGAAGGAAGATGAGCGTCTGGCTGAGGCAGAAGCTCAAGGTGGAGACTTACAGCACGTCTGGTCCGAGAGCGACACAGACGACAGTGTCGAGGAGTACTTCCCTCCTCCTCCACCTTCACCGAGGCAGCACGACGCCGAGGCCGGAGGATCAGCTGCTCCGCCACCGACACCACCTCCTGTGTCCGAGGCGCAGGTGACGCAGCCGTCTGAGCTGACGTCGCTTCTTCAGCAGATGATCGAGCAGCAGCGCCAGGACAGGCTCGCTGCTGAGCAGGCCAGGGCAGAGCAGGCTGCGCGGCTCGCAGAGCTTCAGAGACAGCAGACAGAGATGCAGCTAGAGATGGCTCGCCAGAGGCGCGAGGACACGGACCGGTTCACCAACCTGGTCGATCAGATGCACCGCCGTACCCTCGACCAGCAGCAGCAGACCCAGCAGGCCATGATGGGGATCCTAGGGTTGATCACCAACCTATACACTCAGACCGGGATCGCCCTTCCTTCACAGCAGCCTGGACTGGGACTGGCTCCAGGTGTCGCTCAGGTGCCTACTACTCCTATCCCTTCGATCAGCATGTCACCACTTCTGGCACCTAGCGCACCGATTCACTCACCACTGCCGGCGACGACCTTGTTCCAGCAGACACCGGCATCCGTGGTGAGCGCTCCACTTCCTCCAGCTCCTCCAGCATCTTCAGTACCTGCTCCCTCTCCTCCAGCACCGGCAGCGGACCCTCCAGTTCCCACCGCTCCGGCAGCTCCTTCGACCGGCGACTCCAGCTCCGACGACTGCGACGGTGCTCAGTTCGTCCTCGCGCCTAGCTCTCAGGGTCAGTAGGCGTTCTGATCCCTTTTTGGTGTCTTGATGCCAAAGGGGGAGAAGATGTAGGAGAGTCAGGGGGAGTAGCAGTCTCAGGGGGAGTACGTGTTTAGGGGGAGTGTGTGAGTGTGTGTTTATCTTTTGTATTCATGCTTGAGTACTCTTTTGTAATTTTAATTAAGCACGCTTTCGTTTGTCTCACTTGTTTATGATTTTAAATCAATTGAGCTTTTCGCACCACAAATTTCTTTTGCAAACTTATTGTATCCTATGCTGTATTCATTACATATACTCTTGAGTATTATCATAAAATTCATTATCATTGCGCTTTAAATTATTGTGTTGTCATCAATCACCAAAAAGGGGGAGATTGAAAGCATCTAGGCCCCATGAGGTACGGTTTCGGTGATTAATGACAACCATTCGATATTACTAATGAATTTGTGAATGCAAGGTCACAATGACACTCAATCAAATGAAATCAAAATTACATTGGAGACCCATATAAAATCAACGAATGAGATCAAATCAAATCGTATGAAGACAAGAAGTGAAAGCTCTAATTTGACATCACTCAATGCTTGAAGACAATCAAAACAATATTTCCAACAAGTGTCAAAGAGGTCACAAGTTCAAAATTCCAAAAGAACAACTCAAAACAACTCGAAGTCAACAAGTTGAACACACCGGATCAACCGACGTTCTATGAGTTGACTACATCGGTCGATTTGGACTCAACAGAAGAAGAAGACCTCAGAATGAAGTACACACCGGATCATCCGATGTGTATCAAGTGAACATCGGATAAATACAACAGTAAGCAAATTTTCTGAAGTGTTCTGAAGGACTGAACACCGGATCATCCGATGATGAAGGAAGATGCACATCGGTCGATTACAACAGAAGCAAATTATCAGCTCAACCAGATTGAAGATCTATTCATCGGATCCTCCGATGATGAAGGAGGTGAAGCATCGGTCTAATAACGGTCATATCTGCACAGTGACATCAGCTAATTTGACTTTGACCGATGTTAACTGAAGGGGAGACATCGGATCATCCGGTGTTCGCAGACAAGTGATGTCAGCCTACTTTTCCAACGGCTATCTCGTGGAGGCTGGCTATTTATACCCCTTCAACCTGTCAAATCGACAAGACTTGAAGCCCAGACATACTCTACACATCCTAGAGCATTCAAGCAAGAGAGCTACCACTTTCACATCATTTACTCATCATTTGTACACCAAGAGATAGGCTAGAACTAGCTAGAGATAGTGCTTGGGTGCCTCCATTCTTGGTGATTGGAGTCTCTAGTGTAGTGAGAGCCTTAAGGGAGTTTCCTTGGTGTGTGTAACTTCCGGAGCTTGCCAAGAGGATTGTGGAAGCCCGGAGGATCCCAAAAGTGTACAAGGCTTGAGCTCCACCTTGCCAAGGTTGGCGAACGGAGAAGAATAGTGAAGAAGCCCCTAGTCTCGGTGACTTGGGAGTGGCAAAACCCTTCGGTGGGTGTCACAACGTGGACGTAGGAAGATCCTTGTGATCTTACCGAACCACGGGATAAACTCCGTGTCTCTTGAGCGTTTGCATCCCTCTCCCTTTTTACTCTTATGCAATCTTCATTTCGCAACTTTAAATTATATTGATTGCATAGTTTAATTGCATAGGGAATTGGGCTTTAAGTTGTTAAGTGTTTAATTGTCTTAAAATTTGAAAGAAAGCCCAATTCACCCCCCCTCTTGGGCGTTTCGATCCTTACACCAGTGAAACCCCAGTGGGGTCTAAATAGGCTAGAAATCACTTTCTAAAGGTTATTTTGTGATCTCTTGGCGACACAGCCAAGGAAGTGTGAGACGACATAATTGAGATTCCTTAGTAATCAAAATGTGATGAAATCACGAACTTGTGGGTAAATGTGACACCCGGTTCCGAAAATGAACCAAGTGAACGCATATGTGTGCCCAGGATGTTCAACACACATACACGAGTGCATTCACAAAAGAGTATAAAGAAAATTACCACAGGACAAGATTAATTAACCAAATTTTATTATACAAACCATATCATCCTTGAATACAGGTTCTAATAAATATTAATGAGAAGTTCAACTAATGCAACGCAAATAAACTAATTAAGCAACTAAGCAAACTAAGCAAAGGGGTATAGCGCAGCTCCATGCAACACCACAGACAAAGATGACGGTAGACACGGCCTAGAACTCCACATTATCGCTATTAAACTCCCAATCCTGACCAACAACTCTTTGGGGGGCATTGCAAGAGTGAGTACATGTCTTACTCAACAAGTGTGGAAAGTATGACATGTGGCTGATTCAAATGACGAATATAATAATGGTTTAGTGCTGAAAAGTACATTAAAACATTTGAAAAGCAATATATTATATGTATATGAAATAAACCCATAATAAGCCATGTAGTTATCATAATACCAGTCCATATTCCATATGCATCATCATATACCAATATCCACATTCAATACCAGAATTCAATTCATAACCATCCATAACCATAACACCAACCATAACCATAATACCAACCATAACCATCCCAAATCCCAATTTTCCTCTAATCTTGTGAGTGTCCAGGTTGCTCAAGACAGGGAGCACGACTATCATGATAGTTTTAGACACAATCTATAGAGGTTGTACAACTTTACCCACATGTTTGTGATTTTATCACCTTTCGATAACTATAGAATCTCAAATATGCCGTCTCACACTTCCGTCGGTGTGTGGCCAAGAGATCACAAAATAGCCTTTACAAAGGGATTACTAGCCTATTTAGACCCCATTGAGGTTTCACCGGTGGTGATGTCTCCAACTGAGCACATATTCAACCAAGGGTCCCCTCTTGAGCCATTCGGATCCCAGGGTAGTCCCACCAATCGTCAACAAACCCAATCCGACTACCCCTTCCCCGAGCATCCTTAATGGTCCAAATAGCGCGAAACTGACGAACTAGGGTTTTCTAGATCGACGTGGATTTGGAGTTGAATTCATGTAAGAAAAAGAGAATAGAAGGTATACCAGGTGTTTAGGACTCCAATGAATCGAGAGACTTGGAGGTAGCACTTGGATCTTGATGATTTAGGGTTGATGAAGAACTTGATGATGAATTGGTGATGAAGAACGGAATTTGATGGAGATCTTGATCCTCTTTCGTTGCCTCCTCTTCTTCTTGCTTGGGATCTCCTCCTCCCTCCCTGATGGTGGCTCTCCACGAACTAGGGTTTGGGTCGGGTGGAAAAGTGGCAAATAGAGGTCAAGCCAAGGGGTGGGGTTGTTTATATAGAGGTGGAGGCTAGGGTTAGATAGATTTTGAGTATGAGATGAGTAGAGGCCGATTTAGAGTCCCACATGGGCTCTAAAAGAGTTAGGCACGACGTCCCTAGGCCCACTTAATGTGAAACCCAAGAGACAAGTCGTGAAACAAAAGATCAACTCAGAATCACGAAATATCAGACAAGTCCGACAAGGAATGGACTAGCCTGAAGTTGTCCAGAGAGAAATCAGACAACTCTAGCCAAAAATCGGACAAGTCCGTTTTTAGTTAGAGAGGAAAACAGACAAGTCCGCTTGACCACCAGACTAGTCCGAACAAGTTCTGGGACTTAACAAATTTTCAAGGATTCTTGGAACATCGGACTAGTCTGCATAAGATCGGACAAGTCCGAAAGTGTCCAGAGGAAAAAATGGACTAGTCCGCAGCAAAAACGGACAAGTCCGACGGAGGTCAGAGAGAAATCGGACTAGTCCTCACCAAAATCGGACTAGTCCACACTTTCTATAATTTTAAGTGTGGTTTTGTTCCAAATCAATTTTAAACTCATTCCTATTTATGTGGATTAATGTTAAACATGTATATGAATGTATGTAGGGCATGATGCATGAAAATGAGGGTGTTACAAACCTACCCCCGTTAAAATGAATCTCACCCTCAAGATTCAACGCGGAAGAGAAGAGATAGGGAAATTCCTTCTTGAGATCATCCTCCAACTCCCATGTTGCTTCTTTTTCTGTGTGGTGCTTCCATTGAACTTTACACCATCGAATCACCTTGTTCCTTGTGACTTTTTTCTTTTTTTTTTTCAAAATTTTGATCGGTTGCTCAGCATTGGTCACATCTGCCTCTAATTCCAACTCTTCCACTGGCACTTGTTCTTCTGGTACTCTCAAACACTTTTTGAGCTAGGAAACATGAAAGACATCATGGACATCCGAAAGATGAGCTGGCATCTCCAACTTATACTCTACTTCTCCTCTTTTGTCCGAAATCTTGAATGGTCCGATATAGCGAGGTGCTAGCTTGCCTCTTATCGTAAACCTCTTATGACCCGTTGTTGGTGACACCTTGAGGTAAACAAAATCTCCCACTTCAAAGGTTAATTTCCTTATCCTATTGTCTGCATAGCCTTTTTGTCTTGATTGGGCAGCCCTCAAGTTTTCATGAATTATTTGGACTTGCTTTTCGGCTTCTTGCAACACATCCAGACCAAATACTTGAGTTTCTCCTGCCTCATTCCAGATTAAAGGTGTCCTACACTTCCTTCCATAAAGCGCTTCATATGGTGACATTTTCAAGCTTGCTTGGTAACTATTGTTGTATGAAAATTCTACATATGGCAAGCTCTTGTCCCAAATTTTCCCATGCTTTAAAGCACAAGCTCTTAACATGTCCTCTAAAATATGATTGGTCCTCTCAGTTTGTCCATCCGTTTGAGGGTGATATGCTAATCTAAAATTCAACCTCGTTCCCAAAGCTTCATGTGGTTTTTGCCAAAACCTGGAAGATAATTGTGAACCTCTATCCGATACTATCTTCTTTGGAACTCCATGCAAACATACTATTCTTCCCATATACAGTTCTGCCATTTTCTCTCCATTATAGGTGGCCTTGATGGGAATAAAGTGGGCTGACTTAGTTAACCGATCCACAATTACCCAAATTGAGTCGTAACCGGACTAAGTACATGGTAAACAAACTATGAAGTCCATACCGATCTCTTCCCACTTCCATTTCGGGATCTTCAATGGTTGCAATAATCCAGCTGACCTTTGATGTTCCGCCTTGACCCGTTGACACAAATCACACAATGCTACATATTCAGCTATGTCCTTTTTCATGCTATCCCACCAATAGCAAGTCTTCAAGTCTTTGTACATCTTCGTACAACCGGGGTGAATTGAGTAAGTTGAGTCATGTGCCTCTTTTAATATCTCCCCCGGATATGCTTCACATTAGGCACGACAATCCTTTTTCCTAGCCATAAGGTACCATGTTCATCCTCATCGAATCTGAATTCTCTCCCCTCTTGGGTCCTTTCCTTGATTTCTTGAATTTCCTCATCCTTAGTTTGACCTTCCCGAATTTCTTGCTCCAATGTTGGGTTTAACTCCATCATCTCCATCTCTTTTACAAACTCGAAGTTCAACCGTTCGAACTCCTTTCATAACTCGGATGGTAATTCTTGAACCGTGAGTTGGTGACTTACGCCCTTTCTACTCATAGCATCGGCCACTACATTGGCTTTTCCCGGATGATAGTTGATTCCTAAATCATAATCTTTGATGAGCTCCAACCATCTCCATTTCCTCAAATTCAGATCTATTTGTGTGAAAATATACTTAAGACTCTTGTCATATGTATAAATTTCACACCTATGTCCAAGGATATAGTGTCTCCAAATCTTCAACACATGTACCACAGCTGCAAGTTCTAAGTCATGTGTTGGGTAATTCTGCTCATGTTTCTTCAATTGTCTTGATGCATAGGCGACAACTTGACCTTCTTGCATCAATACACATCCAAGTCCTTGTCTCACTGCGTCGCAATAAATATGAAAACTCTTGCTCACATCCGGCAGTACCAAAACTGGGGCTGTTGTCAACCTCTTCTTCAACTCCTCAAAACCGTTTTGACAAGCTTGAGTCCATTGGAAAGCCTTTCCCTTCATTAGAAATTCTGTCATTGCCTTGGCTATCTTGGAAAAGTCCTTGACGAACCGACGGTAATATCCAGTCATCCCAAGGAAACTCCTTATTTCCTTGACATTTTGCGGCGGTTCCCACTTCAACACGTCTCTCACTTTTCCGGTGTCAATCGATACTCCTCCTCCCGGGATGATATGACCCAAAAATGACAACTCTCTCAACCAAAATTGACACTTGCTGAACTTGGCATACAATTGATGCTCCCTCAATTTCTGCAATGTAAGCCTCAAGTGTTCCTCATGTATCTTCTCATCCTTCGAGTAGATCATAATGTCATCAATAAACACAACGACAAATTTATCCATGTACTCCATGAAGACCTTATTCATGAGGTACATAAAGTACGCAGGTGCATTGGTCAATCCAAAGGACATCACGGTTTACTCATAAGATCCATACCGCATCCTAAAAGCTGTCTTGGGTATGTCTGATGGTCTAATCTTCATCTGAAAGTATTCCGACCTCAAATCAATCTTAGAGAAGACACAAGCACCCTTCATCTGATCAAACAAGTCTTCTATGCGTGGCAAGGTGTACTTGTTCTTGATTGTTACCTCGTTGAGAGCTCGATAATCTGCAAACATCCTTTGGGATCCATCCTTATTGTCCACAAACAGCACGGCCGCTCCCCAAGGTAAAGAGCTTGGGCGAATAAAACCCTTCTCTAGTTGCTATTGAATTTGCTTCTTGAGCTCCACTAATTCCATTGGAGGCATTCTATATGGCCTCTTAGCTATAGGTGCAGTTTCAGGTATTAAATCAATAACAAACTCAATGTCTCGATCAGGTGGCATGCTTGGCAACTCATTCAGAAAAACATCCAAAAATTCACACACCACCGGAATCTCCTCAATTGCGGCACCGTCCATATGATTCAGCTCCAATTGCTTCGGTGCGGTTTGAGATGCTTCAAATTCTACAGTGATCCCTTCCTCATTGGTCACATTCACCTTCTTCGTGGCACACTCAATAACTCCATTGTGCTTCCTCAACCAGTCCATACCAAGTATAATGTCCAATCCTTGGGAATCCAAAACAATTAGGTTGGCGGAGAAGTCTACGCCCCTTATTTTAAGGCATACTTTTGGACATACTATATTTGTCCTCATCTCTCCTCCAGGAGACTTAACCAATAGAGCAAACTTCGTATGAGAGCTAGGCAAACTATACTTGGCAACATATTTCGATGCAATGAATGAATGCGATGCTCCATAATCAAACAACATAGTCGCGGGGTTGGAGTTGGCGAGAAACATACCAATGACCACGTCATCCGCTTGTTGAGCATCCTCCGTAGAGACATGGTTCACGTTGCAACGAGCAAAATTCTGCTGTCCACAGCTTCCTTGCGGCTGTCCTCCACTTGGTCTTGGTTTTTGCCTCATCGCATTGCTTCCTTGACCAAGGCCTGACTTAGGACATTGATGCGCAAAGTGTCCAGCTCCTCCACAAGTATAACACTTCTTTACTCCACCAGAATTATTGGGACAGACTTGATTCTGTGCATTGGCACCATGGAAGTTGGCACGAGGTGCATAAGGCATTGGAGGCCTAGGTGCTTGCATAACAGGACGCTGCTGCACAAACTAAGTTGGGCGCGGTGCAAATCCAGGGCACTGTATAGGAGTAGAGGAGCTGTAATATGGCACATTAGGAGGTGCAAAGCGAGGGCACACATTGCTTCCTTGTTGCTGTCCTTGATATGGCGCCTTCCTCTTGTTGTCTTGCTCCATCTGACGGACCTTGTTCTCAACCACAATTGCTTTATCCACAAGCTTCTAAAAGTTGGCATAATCGCAGTTGAGTAGTTGCACTTGGATTTCATTGTTCAAGCCCATCATGAATAAGTATTGTTTCCGGCTGTCCTGACTAACATCCTCAGGCGCATACCTTGAGAGTTGAGTGAACGTATTAGGATATTCACTCACGCTTGATCTTCCTTGCCTTATGTTCTCAAATTCTTGCCTCTTCAAAATCGTAACACCTTCCAGCACATAATGAGAACGGAAGCTCTCTTTGAATCCGGCCCAAGTAATTCTCTATTGGTTCTCATGAGCATTGCAATAAGAATCCCACCAATCCGCAGCTGCACCAACTAGTTGATGAGATGCAAATAGAACCTTTTCCCGATCGCTGCATTGGACTATAGCAAGCTTCTTCTCCACAGACTTGAGCCAATCATCAGCATCCATACGGTCAGCAGCTTGGGCAAAGGTCGGTGTCCTAGTCCTCATAAACTCTCCCAACCGGTTATGAGGAGGTGGGAGTGGCGGTGGAGGCATGTGGGGCTTATTGTTGATGTTGTCAGCCTGCAGCTGTCCCATAGTTTGTATCATGGTCTGCATGAGCTGGTTCTGTATAGCCAAAAGCTGCTCAATGTTGATAGCTCCATGATCAGGTCCTTGTCCATAGTTGTTCTGAGGTACTCCATGGTTCTCCTCCTCTTAATCGCCATCCCTCTGGTTGCGAGTCCTCACCATTGAAGAAAAGCAAGAGACAAGAATTTAGAAAACGTCCCCAACTATATGCATCAAGGGATATGAAACTAAACAACTAGATACTCTAGCCTACGTGGATATGGCAATGCTAAAGCATCCCAAAATCCTCTATTAAGCACACAAGCAAACAATATATATAGCAAGCAGCACACCAAGTAAGAACATCGATTCCTTAGTGTTTCTATGTGCTCTAAAGTGTCCATTCTATCTAGGCTGTGTCCTACGGTCAAACCTGTGGCTCTAATACCAATCTTTTGCTCTAATACCAATCTGTGACACCCAGTTCCGAAAATGAACCAAGTGAACGCATATCTGTGCCCAGGATGTTCAACACACATACACGAGTGCATTCACAAAAGAGTATACAGAAAATTACCACTGAACAAGATTAATTAACCAAATTTTATTACATAAACCATATCATCCTCGAATACAGGTTCTAATAAATATTAATGACAAGTTCAACTAATGTAGTGGAAATAAACTAATTGAGCAACTAAGCAAACTAAGCAAACGGGTATAGCGCAGCTCCATGCAACACCATAGGCAAAGCTGACGGTAGACATGACCTAGAACTCCGCATTATCGCCATTAAACTCCCAATCCTGACCTGCAGCTGTTGGGGGGGGGATTGCAAGAGTGATTACATGTCATACTCAGCAAGTGTGGAAAGTATGACATGTGGCTGATTCAAATGACGAATATAATAATGTTTGAGTGCTGAACAATACATTAAAACATTTGAAAACAATATATTATATTAATATGAAATAAACCCATCATAAGCCATATAGTTATCATAATACCAGTCCATATTCCATATCCATCATCATATACCAATATCCATATTCAATACCAGAATTCAATTCATAACCATCCATAACCATAACATCAACCATAACCATAATACCAACCATAACCATCCCAAATCCCAATTTTCCTCTAATCATGTGAGGGTACAGGTTGCTCATAACTGGGAGCACGGCTATCATGATAGTTTTAGACACACTCTGCAGAGGTTGTACCACTTTACCCACGTGTTTGTGATTTTATCACCTTTCAATGACTATAGAATCTCAATTATGCCGTCTCACACTTTCGCATGAGATCACAAAATAGCCTTTACAAAGGGATTACTAGCCTATTTAGACCCCACTGATGTTTCACCGGTGGTGATGTCTCCAACTGAGCACATCTTCAACCAAGGGCCCTCTCTTGAGCCATTCAGATCCCAGGGTAGTCCCACCAATCATCAACAAACCCAATCCGACTATCCCTTCCCCGAGCATCCTTAATGGTCCAAATAGCACTGGCAAAGCCCTAATTAATCAGCTATGTTGCACCCATACATGGCCTCGTGGTGGCACTGTAAATCCTGGATGTCGCTCCACGAACTGGTCCTTAAATCTAAAGCAAGTAAACCACCATACATCCAACCCACCATGTACCAGGCTTGTTTAGATCACCCATTACCATATCAGATTTAACCAGTTCATGTCAACCACAATCTCATTAGTGCATAATTAAATTAAGTGGCATAGTTGTTTTTTCATCCCAATTAATTAAGCGAAGGAAAAAGGTAAAAACCCCATCTCGAATCTCTACCATAAATTTCAGGTGGTGGTTAAACAATTCTAGTAAACTTCCTATGATAGGATTTCTCATCAAATTGACACAAGCATGCAATTTTGAAAACAAAACATTCACTTTAAAAACAGGATCAATATGCTTCAAGGACACTTGCCTTGCTCTGGGGATTGTTTCGAGTCAAAGCCTTCAAACTCTTGGTGCTGGAGATCCTCCGCGGCACTCTCTAGCGCAAATCCATCTAATCCGCACAATAAACATAGAAGACAAGAAACACAATCAAAGAGTGCACAAATATTACTCAATATGACATGACATGCATGATTAATACAAATGCAAGGTAGAACTTGTTAATAGATTGCTTTTGATTGATCACTATATAATTCTAATAGATTTTAACAAGTTTATACAGGTTTGGAATTTATTTGATCTAATTTTAGAATTAATTTGACACAATTTAACCAGGAAAATTGGACTAGTCTGCACTTTGCGAGATCAGCAGATTAGGGTTTTCTAGATCGACGTGAATTTGGAGACTTGGGGTTGAATTCACGTAAGAAAAAGAGAATAAAAGGTATACCAGGTGTTTAGGACTCCAATGAATCGAGAAACTTGGAGGTAGCACTTGGATCTTGATAATCTAGGGTTGGTGATGAACTTGGAGATGAATTGGTGATGAAGAACAAAACTTGATGGAGATCTTGATCCTATTTCATTTCCTCCTCTCCTTCTTCTTGCTTGGGATCTCCTCCTCCCTCATTGATAGTGGCTCTCCACGAACTAGGGTTTGGGTGGGGTGTAAAAGTGGCAAATAGAGGTCAAGTCAAGGGGTGGGGCTGTTTATATAGAGGTGGAGGCTAGGGTTGGATGGATTTTGAGTTTGAGATGAGTGGAGGCCGGTTTAGAGTCCCACATGGGCTCTAAAAGAGTTAGGCACAATGTCCCTAGGCCCACTTAATATAAAACCCAAGGTACAAGTCGTGAAACAAAAGATCAACTCGGAGTCGCGAAATATCGGACAAGTCCGACAAGGACCGGACTAGTCTGAAGTTGTACAGAGAGAAATCGGACAACTCTGGCCAAAAATCGGACAAGTCCGATATTAGTCAGAGAGGAAAACGGACAAGTCCGCTGGAACATCGGACTAGTCCGGATATGTCTAGGAACATAGCAACTTTTCAAGGATTCTTGGAACACCGAACTAGTCCGCATAAGACCAGACAAGTCTGAAAGTGTCCAAAGGCCAAATCGGACTACTCCGTAGCAAAAACGGACAAGTCCAATGGAGGTCAGAGAGAAATCGGACTAGTCCTCACGAAAATCGGACTAGTCTGCACTTTCTCATATTTTAAGTGCGGTTTTGTTCCAAATCAATTTTAAACTCATTCCTCTTTATGTGGATTAATGTTAAACATGTATATGAATGTATGTAGGGCATGATGCATGAAAATGAGGGTGTTACAGTAAAGTGGTACAACCTCTGCAGAGTGTGTCTAAAACTATCATGATAGTCGTGCTCCCGATCAAGAGCAACCTGGATCCTCACATGATTAGAATTTGGACTTTAACATGGTTTAATGGCTAGAATTTAATTGTGAATTAGTATTGGTTAATTAAATGGCTTTGGTATATGGAGTTGATGAAAATGAGAGAAATGAGCAGTTATGAGTTCTTTATGGTTTATTATTGCTGTAATTTGTTATTTAAGTTGAATTTGATGATATTTGGGTTATTTTGGGATGGACCTCACTTAATCATCATATAATTGTATTTTCAACTATTTTGAATCTACTTTTATGCAATTAGCCTATTGATCTATCATTCCTTGTTTAAGCTACATGTCATACATTCTCACACTTGCTGAGTATGACATGTGCTCACCCTTGTTGTTCCCCCACTGAATCTAGACGTAGGCGATCAGGTGGACAATGAGGAGGTTTTTGATGAGTTTTAGGCGCGTGTTACCATCAAACATGCCTGTGGAGTTTAGAGTCATTAGTGTTTAGTTTTTTCGATGTAGTTTCATTAGAGATTGTATTCAAGACTATTTGGTTTGTAATAACGTACTATTATTAGTGCTATTATTCAAGACATAGTTTATAATCCGTTTATCAATTGTGAATCACTTGTGTATGTGTGTTAAACATTCTGGGCATACATATGCATTACGCTTGGTTCATTTTCGGAACCGAGTGTCACATGCATTTTGACTACCGCAAGGTGTAGTTGGGTTGTAGTAGAATGGCATGGTCAGTCCGCTAGGTGTCCAGAGGCATGGGGGCTGATAAGCAGATGCGCCGTAGCATCCTCCGTGTGCCATAAGAGCCCGCTGAGGAGGAGAAGGTGCGCGTGGACGTGCCGAGAAGCCTGGAGGAGGACCAGGACAGGGTGCAACACCACCCCAAAGCTGCATGGTCCCGTTCCATGGATTCCCCAGAGTGGGAAATCGACCACCGTTACTTGTGTCATTAAACTTGTTCTGATTACACTGATTTTGATCTCAGTTGGAGGACGAGGGGCCAAAGACAGCAGCGTTGGAGGTAGGAGTGCTTGATGCAGGGCCACTAGGAGCGGGATCATGTGGAGGAGGACCACCAGACGATGCAGAAGACGGGGTGCATCCCGCACAAACGGAGGTGGCTGCCAATGCATTGGCGTTCCACGGCTTGGACTTCATCTCGATCTCCTCAAGTTGGAGGTCGTTGCGAACCTTGACGAAGGTGCAAAAAGGGCACTGTTGCTTGAGAAGAGACGCCATGTGAGAGAACCACACGTTCAGCCCACAAAGCGTCATGAGATCGAGAGTGCGGTCGGGGATGACCTCGCCCAAGTCACCGATTGCATCGGGCATCGCCTTGATACAACGACAATAGTAGGTGATGGAGAGGTCACCCTGGATGAACGTGCGGAGCTCGACATCCAGAATCATAGCACGAGTCTCCCGGTTGCCGATTAACTGTTCCTGAAGCCCGAGCCAAATGGAATGAGCTGTGGGTATGCCTGCTAAGGTGACATCAATAAGATCAGCAGAGACGGTGCTGTGAAGCCAGGAGATGACGATACAGTCCATGCATCGCCATTGAGAGTCGGCGACAGCGGGATTAATGTCGGTTAGGACATGATCGGAGAGCTCGTACTTCCCGAGAGTGTTGAGGAAGAGACTCTTCCACTGATTGTAGTGCGACAAAAGGTTGTCAAGGACGACGGGGATCATTGACTTGATGTTGAGGATGGCGATTGATTGAGCATGCAGAGAAGCAATGTCGTCAACCGCTAGAGGAGAGGGGTCATGGTTGATCAATTCACGACAAATCTCGTCAGCTATGAGAAGCAGCTTGCGACGCACCTCGTCGGCCGCTGCTCATCATCCCTAAGTTTGGGGGAGGCTCCAAGAGATCTTTTTGGTATGCCTCCATCATGGGGTGGATAGTTGGCTCTTCATCCAACACTCATGTCATGGGTTGGCACCTCCAATCCATGACCACATTCGTACTGAAGCTGAAAGAGTCCTATTCCCATTCATCTTGGATGAGAATATGGTTTCTATTCAAGGGGTGGATTGAAGAATGCTCTTGTTCCATTAGCCTGGCATGCACACCATTTAACAAGGTGCAAATGCTAGCTAAGGAACTACACCTCCCATTGAAGTATCATGAAGATTAAGCCAATGGAGAACTGTTTGGATGATCCAAGCCATGGATATTCACATGATTTGTGAAATACCATGCAAATATGGGTCAGTTGGGGAATCATTTTTCTACGACCAATGAGGTTTCTTCCTTTCAACACAACTCCAGTGGATATCACCTAAAAGGAGGTCAAGAGTGAATCAACATCACCCTTGTAACCAATGAGGCTATGGGGATTTCAAGGGATTTAAGTTCAACTAGCCTACCTTGAAGTATCTTGTCCATAGCCAAGCAAGAAATAAAGACAACATTTACATGAAGCTCTTGGCCAAGGACAAGAAACTTAAAGAGCATTAAAGGTCCAATATATCCCACAATCACTTGTTTGGATCCCTACCCTTCGACCAAGCCCATGCAACCTAGGGCAAGTGACATTGTGGATGAAGCGTTTCTTGTTTGATTCTGGAGTCCACATGTCATCATGCCCAAGGAAGCTTTTGATCCATGATCAAAGTATGGGTTGACCTTAAGGAATATCAAGAAGGTCGAAGTGACACCCCTAAAGAAGGAAAGCCTCACCATGCCCATAAGGGAATATCTTCAAGAGGGAGAAGCCGTCACTACATCAACATGTCTTCATCAAAATTACAAAGAGGCTAGGTCCATCATGTGGTCCACATGTCCAACTGACATGCAAAAGGAGATTTGACATGTCAATCAATATAAGTTGTCCACATCTTCAACTCCAGAATTGGACGACAATTCATCGAACAAACAGGACGGAGGTAAGTCCCACTCATCATACTTCAAAAATTTGGAGAGTCCTTTCCAATAGGTAAATTGGTAGTTATCTCATCTTTGATTTCCCAATTGCATATTTGAATTCCCCATAAGTCTTTGCATTTGCATGTAGCATGTTTGAATTTTCACACTTGCATGTTGGAAAGTAAAATTTCCAACCATCCTAAAATTAAATTTTGAATTAGGAAATAAATTTATTTGGATATGAACCTTGGGCATAACCACTTGAATTCATCTACCTAATTCAAACCAAAAATATTTCCCTTAATATTCATTGCATTTGCAAGTTGCTTCAAGTTGGGTAAAACAATTTGACAAAGGGTACAACATGCTTTTTAGCTAACATAACCCATTTTTGAGTTGTTTTGTTTGTTCTTGATTTTAGTTAAGCCAGGACAAAATTTGTAAAGAGGTTGGAAGGCCCCATCAGGAGCATATCACTCCATCGATCTCTTTTTTAGTTCATGGTAGAGAATGCTCAAGATAGTGGTCTAATGGAGGAACAAGATGAAGCTCATTGAACTCCAACCTCAACTTGGCAGGAGACATTGAACATGAAGGCTACATGAACATTCATGGTTGTGAGTTTCTCACACAACAACCTTCAACCCGGATTACTCTTCAATTGAACTACAAGTTTGAAATTTTCCATCGTTTGAATTCCATTAGGATTGAATGATTATTAACATTGGTGAGAAAGGTTTACACCTTCTTATCATTCAATTCTTATGCATCCTCACGAGAGTAAGTGCTGGCATGGCTCTTTTTTATTCTTCAAAAAGGAATGTCATCTTTCTTGGGAATAAATTTAAACAAGTACCTAAAATTTCATAAGCACTGCTAAAATTAACTTAGACGTTTTCTACCTAGGCAACGCTTATGGAGTGACTTAATGGTTGAACTGGTATGTAGCAACCTAGAAATAGTGATGTCCATAATTTTGATTTGAAATTCATTCATACATGGATCACTAAGTTTCAAATTCCTAGGCAAGAAAAAAATTGTTCAGGAGGATATAATTGAGAATCTTGTTTGCCATGATCCAATGATAAATTTGCTCTTGTAAAAAGCTATGATGGTTAGAAATTCTACAAGATGAAGGGATCCATATAGTGTATTTATATCACTTGCATGGTTATGAGTAGGAGCTTTAGAAAATGTGCAAATTGATTTATCCATAAGCCCCACTCCTATAGATCAATCATACATTATTCATGGATACATTTGAAATTTGACCCAATGCATCTTTGATATTGTTCTTCCCCGTACGTACAAATGAAGATTTGTACAAGTATAGAGAGCTAACCATCCCTCTCTATCATAAAGTGGAAGTTTGCAGGAGTATTATTACTGTGCATACATTCAAAGATACGAATGTTGGAATCCCTAGAGGATTCCATTTCAACATCTCTTGGCCAAGGAGTAAATTAGGATGGTTGCTACCTATCAGTAAGTTAAGCCTGAAGGTCAACCATAACTACACGAGGCCAGAGATTTGACATGGAAACCCTCCATGAGCAACCAATGGGCTACTACGAATATGTGAGAGCATTATGCTCTCAACTATTCTAGGCACTCATTCAAGCTCAAGGGAATTGCCATCATAATTAGGTGTATGTCATTCCTTTGTGGCTAAAAGGTATGATGCACCTTAACCAAGGAATGACAAAGATCACATCAAATGTATGTTGGGTGTATGTTGTTCCTATGTGGCTAGAAGGTATACCTTGGCCAAGGAACAACAGATCCCACTCAACCCATGTTGAGTGCACGTGATCCCTTTGTGGTTATATATGTTGTACCTTAGCCAAGAAATAATGGATCGTACTCAACACATGTTGGATACATGTCACTTCTTTATGGCTAAAGGATATCATTAACAGATACTACAACTGTACTGATAGAGAGGCTTCAAAAAAAAACTTAGCCAAGAAGTAACTGATCACACCCAATGCATGAGAGGTACAAGTTATTCCTATATGGCAAGAAGCAAATGGTTATCATTACCTTAGCCAAGGAATAACAAGCTACATCCAACCTATGGAAACATTGAGGTGTGAACGAGCAACATCGACAACACTCTCCTCGACCATACTCATTGAACCCATGGAAGGTAACCCAACATAGACACTAAACCCCTCCAATGTCAAAGCCATGCTACAACAAGATTAGGACAACCTCATGGCCTACATCCGTCATTAGGATTTCGGCCCCTATCGCGGACCTTGAACAAGAACAAGCATGGGGGAGGACCCTCACTTGATGTAACTTGTATCACACAACTTGCATATTTATTTCCATTCACCCATCATCCACCTTGCATATAAAAAAACTTAAAAAACGTAGAGTAGATTTGCTTTCAAAATAAAATAAAAGATGTGCGGTAAGAATGATTTGGAATTCACATAGATGAAATGATGAATAGTTGCTCTATTTTAATTTTCCTAAGTCTCAAGTTTACAACTTACTACTCTCCAAAATATTGCTTTCATTGGCTAGAGTTGCTTTTGCCTTGATTTAGATATCATGTGTAGCAAAAGCTTAATCCAATTCTAAGGTGTTGTGAGATATGATATAGTGATAGGGCTGCTATTCCTAGTTTCAAAGTGAAACTTAGATCTTCGGAGAAATTCTAAAACGAGTTAAGTTACTCTCATTTGATTGGAAATACCTACCAAAGCCATATGATATATTACGTTGATAGACCTTATGCATATGCTATTTTTCTTCACATTGAGCTTTGTCAAACTAGTATAGACCTATGTGATATTTCATTCATTACCTTTTGAATTCAAGGCTTCACTTGCACATGCTATACTTTTACACTAGAAGTAAGCAAAATCCAATTATACCATCCCTCCACAGTAAAATGAAAAACTCCATACCTTTCATGTTTAAGTACTCTCTCAAAAAATTCTTGCATAAAAAGGGAGTAGAAAACATGGCTACACAAAAAAATATATGCTTACATCAAAAGCATGAGAAAAAAAAGAGAGAGAAAAGTAGCCATGTTTCATCCCTACAAAATAAGAGAGTCCACACAAAAAGGAGTCATCTCAAATATCCACATCCACTTCGACTCCATCACACATGCACAAAGCTTGAATCAAATAGTTTTGAAATGATTTCTCCTAAGGCTTGCTTTTTGTGACTTAGCAATATTATGTGTTGCAAATATTCTTACTATATTCCCTACCAAGCTCCACATAAAAGCCTTATTTTGTGGTAGGATGTGTATAGGCAAAATGCCTTCGTGAGGAAATATTTCCACTATACACAAAGGAGTGATTGATAAAATCAATTTGAGGTACTTAAACTCTAAATTGAGTTCTCCAGAATTTGAGTGGAACTTGATCTCTACGGTATGTATGCTCCATTTGCTGTTCTATCTTTCAACCACCCATGAATAGGAGAAGGCATAAGCCCCATAATAACTTAGGATGGGTGAAGTACCATGCCAATTTTTGCAATACTAGTAGAGTATTTATTTGTGCACATGGTACTTTTGAAAATTAGAACATTGTAGCAACTCCTGATCATCAATCTAAAGTATTGACTTTGCTCGGTACGAGCAAAGAATGAGCTTTGGGGACTTTGTTGATGGTTGTTATATATAATTTTCACCCGTCAATATAACTCAATTATGTGAAAGAATTACCATTTCTTGCTGACGTCACCTTTCTATTTAACCTATTTCCACTTGTCCTTGGAGAAATAGTGCATGCAGATAATTATTGGAGGAAATGAGGTAAAAGAGGGGGGAGCAATCCTATAAAATATCATCCCAGTCAATCATGCACCAACATGTGGCACCACATGGATCAAATGACCCACAAACAGAAGTATCCGAGGCCATCCAATAGTGTAGCACCCATATCAAGGGATGGGACCCACCTGGAAGTGACCTGGAGAAAGCACACGTGAAACGGTGCAAAGACCAGGTCGGTCGACCCCCCTAGTCGGTCGACTTGGTCCTGGCGCCAAACTCGGTCAATCGCCACATGTTGGCTCTTTCCGGTTTGAAGAAGTCAGTGGTGACTGATTCACGCGCATTTGGTGGCAGGAACTGAGCCTTCTCCACCTAAAAATAGGACCCCCCTACCCTCACTTCACACACACACCACATGAGCATCATTCTATTGTATACACTAGTTCTCTTAGTCCTTAGTGGAGTTGGGCTATAGAGAGGAGAGCCTCTAGTCCCAAGTCCAAGTTGGGAAAGGTATGGCTCATGTATCTTTTCTTATATTTGTGACTTTATGAATAATAAAGATATTATCTTTATTCTTTTTTATTTATATACTTGGATGAAGCGTTTCTTGTTTGATTGTGAATACCATGTATGTGGTAGGAGTAGTCTTTATCATAATACCATATCACTCTTAATCTATCAACATAAACACTACAAACCCCAACTATAGTATGATTAGTTATGATATGATCATTTAATATGAATAACTTATGCTATGTAATGTAAAATCCCACTTAATTCCAAATATGAAATAGTTGTCAGTTAAATTCAAATTTAATTGGGTTCAAGACATGGTCATGTGCATAAACTTGAACCTATTCAATTCTTTCATCTTCTCATGTTTTAAAATTTTATTAACGTGAGAAACATACTTCACCAATAATCTTAGAATAATTCAAATATCATCTCTGCAAAATTTTGGAATATTTGAATGGGGTTTGCTTGGGCAAATCAATTTATAGTACCTCATATACTCAAATAATCAAAATAGAATATAGTTACTGCATACACATGCCCTGTCATAAATGTTCAAATCTAAGGCTATATTTTTTTCTATAGTCTTCTAAAGTTACAAATAAGCTCCTTGAAAAGTTTCATGAATTTTGGAGTCCATTTATTATTTTATTGAGACGCTCAGCGAATTTGAGTCAAGTTTATATTCAAATTCAAAATCTGGTCCAAATATACTTGAGCATAAAGATCTAAACACACCATTGTGTTCAGCACATTTTTCTTGACTTATCCATGAAGTTTCAGGATTTTTGGAGTTCATTTACTATTTTAAAATGATTTACTAAGTGGGCGGTGGCCGTGAGGCTAACTGGTGGGGCCCACCAGTCAGCAGCCCACGTGCAGCCAAAATCCACCGCGCGCTGTGCGCGCCACCGCGACGGCATGCACCAGCACAACGGCATGAGCTGTTCCTCCTCCATATCCCTACAAATATCACTCCCTGCTCCTCCTTATCACTCCCCCGGTTGATCTTTTCTTCCTCCCTGACGCTGAGCCGGCGCTCTGCTCCATTTCGCCCCCGTGCGCAAGACTCCGACCGCCGGTGCTGCGCAGCCGTTGCCGGCCAACCGGAAGATCCTCTCGCCGAGCTCTCAATAGCAAAGTTGTTCCCCACTCCCTCTTCTATCCTCTGGTTCAATCCCTTCGTTGTTTAGTTTATGTTTTGGCCGGTATTTTGAAGCTAAACCGGAGCTCGCCGTCGAGGTCACCGTGTGCCGTTTCTGTTCCACGGTGCCAGGCTGCTGCGAGCCATTTCGGTCTTCGACTCTAACAGCAAAGTGGTGCGCCTGGACACGCTCTGCACGACGGTGAAAGCCGTTCCACATTTACGTGAGTATCGAACAACTTATCCAATTTTTAATTTCGGCCAAAGCATATGAGCTCATTAGGTTTCCGTTTCAATTCGGTGTGCACACATAATTATTCTTCACAATTGCTTGAGAATAGTTTCTTCATTTCCCTATGCACCCTCTCGAACTGGAATCATCAAAGATGATCAACCTTAGCTCTAGAATCATGAGTTTTTCCTTCCGCCATTAAGAAACCGCCCCTGTCGCCGTCGACGATTGTTTGCCGGCCATTACACAATGATTGCACCTCCCTATCACTTCCCTCATGGTTCCATGATACTTCCCCAATTTTTTCCGAAGGTTTTAAGCCACGGGGCGACGGTTCTGACACGGCCGGAACCCTAGCTGCCGCCTCCGCCGATGCGCCGCCGTTTCCGGTCGTCGGCAAGCCACCATCGTGCTCAGCGCACGATTTTAGGGTTGGGCGCCCAAGACTAGGCACGTAGGTGGTTGGGAACTTGGTTCCGGCGAGGCTTGCCGGAGCGCGCCGCCGCTGTAGCCTCGCGCGCCACCCGCGTCGAGAGGTTGACGATGACACCGCGGGCCCCGCGTGTCAGCATCTATTAGCCCCTGTCAGGTCAGGTGTGGCCATGGGATTTGTTGTGGCTACACGGTGTTCCTCTGTGGTCCTCGTGTGGTTTGAATGCCACAGGTCCATTTTAAAACGGTGGGGCCCACTGTTTAATTCAAATTAGAATTTAATTCCAGATTGGGCTCCAACTTAGAAAATCCATAACTCTCTGTAGACTGCTCCAAAAATCTTCAAGCAAATTTTTTTTTGAAAGCCCTTGAGCTCTAGTTTCTGTTAGTACCAATTAGGTTTTGTGAAACTTACTTTTAAATTCTGTAGAAAACAATCTTTCCAAATAGAAATGCAATTTTTCCAGATGAACTTTCCACTGGAAAAATCCCCAAAATTCACATAAAATTCATCATCCTATTCTTGATTACCAGAAAATAATTTGAGAGCCGTTGCACCAGTATAACCCTCTGTATAATTCCATTACCTTTTTCAGTCATTGAATTATCACAGATGTTCAGTTGCTTTATTGTGTCCCAAATTTAGACTGAACCTTCCCCTAGTCATACCCTAGTTTCTATAAAAATTTGGGATTTAATTGACTTAGTATCCTGGTCCTAATTCAGTTTCCAACTGAATGTTAATTGAAAAGCTAAAATTCAGTTATAAAATAATTCCAGAAATTCTTGCCAACTTTGAAATTTCCTTCACCAAGGCTTAGAAATTTATGAAACCAATTTTGATAGAACCAGGACAACATCCTCTATCATGATCATCAACTAGCAGCTATGTTCAAGCTACAATTTCTTCTCTAAAATTCTTGGAAGTTTATTGCTTACCATAATTTTAGAGACAACAAACTACTTTGATCATCTCCTGTTCTTTGCAAGACTATTCCTTGTAGTCCCTAACATCTACCAAAAAAATCCCAAAGCCCAAGAAGATCATTCACTCACTATAACCATAGTTAGAAGCTTATGAACTATATATACATTATAATTTACTAGCATTCTTATATGCATGTCGTGTAGTGATCGATATTGACGAGAAGTGTCGCTTGGAGGAGAAGGCCAAGGTGTCCACTTGAAGTCCTTGGCGAAGTCTTCAGAGAGGGACCACTAACTATTGATATTTAATCGAGTCGCAAACTAAGGCAAGCCCCAATTTGCATTTAAGAGCATTTCAAAGTTTTCCCAGTTTATTCACTTACGTCTTCATTTGATATTGTGCATTTACGTATAAGGTGTTTGATACTCCACTTGCATATCCACAAATCCTATGGGAGGGTTGGAAAGGTTTACATCTTCACGTGTAGAACTGCCAATGCTAATGTTGTAGATATGCCGGTAGAAGTCGAGTAGTTGGAATCTACTCGCGAGATAGGAATAACAGTTCACATGAGGGTGAAAAATGAAAGAATGACTTATGAAATGAAAATGAGATCGGGCAGAGGAAATAGGAGTCGACGAGCTGGAGTCTCGGGCGCATAGCCCTGCCTGTGTCGCTTGAGGACCGTGCCGTATGCGGCACCGTTGGGCAAGCTTGAACTGTACCGGTTGCATAATGGTATATGGGCCCAATAAACTGATGTAACTCCAGACTATAGTGTGGAGACTCCTCGGTTGTCCTTGAATGGAGATGCGAAGGCATAAAGGTGTAAATCTTCTAGCGGGCAACTTTGACGTGTCCGTGTAGGGGACCTTTTTGCTCAGGATGAAGAGGTTTGTCGACATTGTGGTCTTGGGTGAAAGGTGGCCACGTATGACGCGGGGAGGAGAGCACGTATGTGTCTCCCACGCGGGTGTGCGTGTCGTGCAGTTCGAGTGTGTCCTGATTGCAATCACCGTCCCTCGCGGTTATTTGAGTACCACTTGTTCGTCGCTGTAAGTGCATCTAGGATATCCCTTGTGGGTTTTGGCTAATTAATGACAAACATATGAGATCCTAATGAATCTATTGAGATGATTGCAGGACAAACAAGTGAAATAGCTCGGTGCACACAAAAAGGTGAAAAATGGAGTGGTATCCAAAGAGGGATACTTTGATGGAGCTTGGAAGATCAAATTAGATTTTAAATGTATAGGGAGTGTATGAAAGACACACTCCAAGAGCTCACAACTTTGCGCTGGGGTAAGGGTTTAAGATTAACTTAACTTTCACAATGCACCGAACTAGTCCGATCATGGACCGGACTAGTCCGTTTAACTTTCTGGAATCTATCATATTAGGAGACCGGACTAGTCCGTGTGTCCACCGGACTAGTCCGTTGAACTTTCTGGAGTCTCTCATATTGGGAGACCGGACTAGTCCGTGTGTCCACCGGACTAGTCCGTTGAACTTTCTGGAGTCTCTCATATTGGGAGACCGGACTAGTCCGTGTGTCCATCGGACTAGATCATTGAACTTTCTGGAGTCTCTCATATTGGGAGACCAGACTAGTCCGTGTGTCCACCGGACTAGTCCATTGAACTTTCTGGAGTCTCCCATCCGTGGAGATCGGACTAGTCCATAGACTAATCCATTGAACTTTCTGAAGTCCACCTTCACACAGTACCGGACTAGTCCGAGCTTGGATCGGACTAGTCCGGCAGACTTTCTGGACTTCAAAGTACACTGTGACCGGACAAGTCCAGACTTGCACCGGACTAGTCCGGTGTTAGGGTTTTTCAGCGGTAACTTTTTGGAAACCATATAAATGGAGAATCCATGGCCTTCCAAACAACACACACGTCGAATATTGCTGCAAACACAAACCCTAGTGCCGCCACTTCATCCCAAGAGCGTAAAACACATCTCCCCACACATCTAAGGTGCAAAAAGGAGTCAAATCATTAGAACACTTGGATTTAAGATTGGGAGATCGTCGTTACTTCGTTGCGAGCTCTTGGGGTTTGATCTTTCTACACTTTTACTCTGCATTGTAATACGTTCAAGTGTATTTGATCGCCTCTTCATTGTAATTCTCGCGGGAGCCCTCAACGTGTGAGGTTGCCCCACAAACTTGGTGATTACCTATGATAGTGGAATCAAGTCGGCCTTCGTGGTGACTTGAAGAGGGAAAGGGTTGGAGACCCGGCTCTATGTGAGCTTCCTCGACGAGGACATAGATCTCGTGGTGAGATCGAACCTCGGTAAAAGTTTGCTTGTCTCTTGTTCCTCATTTACTCTACTTTCCGTTCACTAGGTCACTTGATTACTAAACATCAATTAAGTTGCTTATAAGTTTCCACGTGCATTCATACAATAATCTTAAATCAAAGAATCTGTTGTTCTCCTTTCTGCTGCTAGAAGAACCTAGTTTCCCGAATAACACTTAATCAACTCACAATTTTCAGCACACTGGACTAGTCCGTCCACATAACCGGACTAGTCCGGTCCATCAAGTTTTTGACGAATTTATTAAGTGTGCAGGAAATTCAAAAGGTCTATTCACCCCGTCACCTATAGGCCACATTCAATTGGTATCAGAGCAAGGTTCTCCACCAACGAGACTCACATCTCAAAGAGATCAATGGCCTCTGAGAAGAACAACGATATCTTGAAGATGAACATCAATGAGGAAAACAAGAAGCCAAAGTCTTCGATGTGCTGAAAGAAAGGCCACATGATGATGAGGAAGTGCGACAACTAAAGGCACTCCTGAGAAAGAAACTGCTAGGACAAAAAGGAAAAGAAGAAGAGAAGACAACGGGGAGTGGTCATCACGACTACTCTCGACATCCTTACAACTACAACCGTCTCAATTCAAACAATCACTATCTCTCCATTCCTATGGGAAAGCCTCCACAGTTTGACGGAAGTGACTATACCATGTGGAAGTACAACATGAAGATGCATCTAATATCCCTAAATCCTAGTCTGTAGCACATTGTTTGTACTGGCATAGATATCCTGGACACGGATGACGAACTCACCCCAGAACAAGAACAAGAGATTCACATAAATGCACAAGCTGTCACCGTGATCACGTCATCACTAAGCAGAGAGGAATTCACCAAGATCGATGGCTTAGAAAGTGCAAAAGAAATATGGGATACACTCAAGACAACTCCCGAAGGAAATAGGTCGGTTTGTGAAGCTAAAATCGAGATGCTTGAGGGAGAGTTGGGGAGATTTGCTATTGAAGAAGGCGAATCACCTCAAGACATGTACAACCGGATGAAGGCACTCATCAACAAAATTTGTGCCTATGGAAGTAAGAAATGGACGGATCACGAGGTGGTCAAGAGAATGATTAGAGCCTTCATGCCAAGAAATGTTACACTTTGCTCGATGATTAGAGAAAGCCCCAGATTTCACAAAATGACTCCAGATGAGTTATTGGGGAAGATCATAAATCATGAAATGATGGAGAAAGAGGCTCAATACGTCAAGGACTTAGCCAAACTCACCTCTTCCAAGAAGAAAGAAGTTGCTCTCAAAGCAACATGCAGACCCAAACTTAAGGAAACTCGTGAAGACCAAGACAATGGGCATACAAGCGACGAGAGCACTGATCTTGATGATGAAGAAATGGTACTATTTATCAAGAAGTTCAAACACGTGATGAAAAGAAGACACGGCAACAATTCAAATGAAGGCAAGAGCAAGGACAAAGGAAAATCCAAGGCTCGACGCACTTGCTACAACTGCGGAGAGTATGGTCACTTCATGGTAGACTGCCCCTATGAAGAAAATAAAAAGAAGAGGGAAACAAGACCTCAAGAAAAGAATAATTTCAGAAAAAAGAAGACAAGCCCATCAAGCTCATATTGGCAAGGAGTGGGACTCAAACGACGAGTCCTCCTCCGATGAAGAAGAAGAAGAGATAGCCACTATCGCAGTCAAGAAACCTACTATGAAAGCCACACTCTTCCCAAATATGGGAGGCTAGATATGAACAACCACACTTGCCTTATGGCTAAGGAAGGCAACAAAAAGGTACAAATCACTCCTCCTACGCTAAATTTCTCTATTGATGACTTTGATAGCTCTAGTGATAATGAAGAAATGTTTAGAGGACTAAGTAAAATTGCTCTAAAGAAAATGGAAATGTTGTCGAACGAAATCTTTGAAAAGGAGGAACTTCTTAACCGACAAGAAGATATGCTCATCTGTGAAAGGAAGAGATATCAAGAAGTTGAAAAGCTTCTCGAGCTTGAAAGAGAGAAGAACGAGTCGCTTGAGGTTGAGCTAGCCTTGAGTAAGGAAACTTACTCAAAGCTAGAAGACTCGCATATTGCAATCAAGGAAGAAATTGCTAACTTTTCAAAAGTTAACAAGATCCTTGAGGTGCAAGTTGACTCGCTCAAGCAAAGTAACTCCTCTTCCTCCAAGAGCTCTTCCTCCAAAGATATGAGTTCGACAACAATCGGAACTTGCACTTGCTCTAGTAAGAAGAATGTTATTTCTAATACTTCAACTTCTCATAACATGCATGCCTCTCCAAGCGGCATCTTTGATAAGGAGAAGATCAAATATGCACGCGGTGCATATATGGTCACTAGACCTCCTAATGTCAAAGATGGCCTTGGTTTTGACAGAAACAAACATGCTAAGAATAGAATTGTCTTTGTTAAAGAAAAACTCCACGAATCTGAGTTACAAATATTTTTTCAAACATTTGATGCTTCATATGTTATTATGAAAGCCAAACATGGAAAAGTCATTGCTAAATATACAGAGCCACGCCACAAGAACTTGAAAACTTGTGTGTGGGTTCCCAAAACTCTTGTGACTAACCTGAGAGGACCCAAGCAAGCTTGGGTACCTAAAACCAAAGAATAATTCTTTTTTGCAGGCTTACTCCTCCGGTGGATCTAAATGGGTGCTAGATAGCGGATGCACAAATCACATGACCGGAGAGAGAGGTATGTTTGTGGAGTATGAGTGTAACAAGGATCGAAGTGAAGGCATATACTTCGGAGACAATAGCCAAGGAAAGGTCCTTGGTAGCGGTAACATTGAAATATCCTCTCAACATACCTTATATAATGTTTTACATGTAGATTCTCTAGATTATAACCTTTTGTCAATATCTCAACTATGCGACAAAGGTTACAACTGTTTATTCACTAATGAGGGTGTGACCGTTTTTAGAAGAAGCGATGGCTCGATTGCATTCAAGGGAATGTTGAAGGGAAAGCTTTATCTTGTTGACTTCAACAAGATAAAGCCGAACTCAACACTTGGTTGGTTGCTAAGACCAACATGGGATGGCTGTGGCATAGACGGCTAGCCCATGTTGGGATGAGAAATCTGCAAAAACTTCTAAAAGGTTGTCACATCTGTGGTCTTAAGGATTTGGTTTTTGAAAAAGACAGGTCGTGCAGCGCTTGTCAAGCAGGAAAACAAGTCGGAGGACCACACCCCGCCAAGAATGTGATGACTACCGAAAGACCGCTGGAACTCCCCCACATGGGTCTCTTTGGTCCAATTTCGTACATCAACATCGGCGGTAACAAATACGGCTTAGTAATTGTTGATGATTTTTAAAGATTTACCTGTGTATTTTTCTTGTATGATAAATCAGAAACTCAGAGGATCCTCAAGAAGTTCTTAAAGAGAGCTCAGAACGAATTCTCATCAACCATAAAGAACATCAGGAGTGACAACGGGACAGAATTCAAAAACCTCCAAGTTGAAGAGTTTCTCGATGAAGAAGGGATAAAGCATGAGTTCTCGGCACCCTACTCCCCTCAACAAAATGGAGTGGCCGAAAGGAAGAACAGAACATTGATCGAAATGGCCAGAACTATGTTGGATGAATACAAGACATCAGATCGATTTTGGGCAGAAGCAGTGAAAACCGCTTGTCATGCTACGAATCGACTATAGCTCCACCGACTCCTGAAGAAAACTCCATATGAGCTCCTTACCGGTAAAAAGCCTAATGTTTGTTATTTCAAAGAATTTGGTTGTAAATGTTTTATTCTGAACAAGAAACCGAGGGCCTCGAAGTTCGCTTCTAAGTCTGATGAAGGGTTCTTGCTCGGTTATGTATCGAATGCCTACGCCTATCGTGTCTTCAACAAGGTGTCCGACCTTGTTGAAGTAGCACGTGACGTAGTGTTCGATGAATCTAACGGCTCACAAGTGGAGCAAGTTGATAAGTGTGTGCTAAATAAAGAGAAAGCTCCATATGAAGCACTGAAGAAAATGGGACTTGGTGATATCTTACCACAAGAGCGAATATTCGACTCAAATGCACAAGATGAACCTCAACACGGAGGCAATGATCAAGGGGGAGCACTTTCACAAGATCAAGATGAGGAAAATCAAGAATATCAAGATAATCATGGGAGCAATGATCTAGGGGGAGACAATGAACACGAAGAGAATGAAGAACAAGCAATAACACAAGTTCCACACCCAAGAGTGCATCAGAGTGTGCAAAGAGACCATCCTGTCAATAATATCATTGGAGATATTGCTAAGGGAGTAACTACTAGATCTCAAGTTGCAAATTTCTGTGAATACTATTCTTTTGTGTCTTTTCTGGAACCATACAGGGTAGAAGAAGCCTTAAGGGATCCAGACTGGGTGATGGAAATGCAAGAGGAGTTGAACAACTTCAAGAGAAATGAAGTGTGGGAGCTGGTGGAGAGACCAAAGGCGAACATCGTTGGAACCAAATGGGTCTTTCGGAACAAGCAAGATGAACATGGAGTAGTAACAAGAAATAAAGCAAGATTGGTGGCCAAAGGTTATTCTCAAGTCAAAGGTTTGGACTTCGATGAAACTTTTGCTCCTGTAGCTAGACTTGAGTCCATTCATATTTTATTGGCATATGCTACCCACCATAATGTTAAGCTGTATCAAATGGACGTCAAAAGCGCTTTCTTAAATGGTCCAATCAAGGAGGAAATTTATGTGGAGCAGCCACTAGGATTCGAAGACCAAGAGTATCCCGATCATGTCTACAAACTGCGTAAGGCTCTCTATGGCCTCAAACAAGCTCCTCGAGCTTGGTACGAGTGCCTTAGAGATTTTCTGAATCAACATGGATTCAAAATTGGCAAAGCTGACTATACACTTTTCACTAAACACTGTGATGATCATCTATTCGTATGTCAAATTTATGTTGATGACATTATCTTTGGATCCACTAACAAATCTTTCTGTGAAGAATTTAGCAAAATTATGACAGATAGGTTCGAGATGTCATTGATGGGCGAATTGAAGTTCTTCTTGGGATTCCAAGTAAAGCAACTAAGATAAGGTACATTTATAAGCCAAACTAAATATACACAGGACATTCTCAAGAAATTCAATATGGACAAAGCCAAGCCCATCAAGACAACCATGGCCATTAATGGACATCTCGACCTCAATGAAGACGGTCCAAATGTGGACCAGAAGGTATATCGGTCCATGATCGGTTCCTTACTTTATTTATGTGCATCTAGGCCAGATATTATGCTTAGTGTTTGCTTGTGTGCATGGTTTCAAGCCGCACCTAAAGAGTGTCACTTAATTGCTGTAAAAAGAATCCTAAGGTATCTTGTGCACACACCCAACTTGGGCCTTTGGTATCCCAAAGGATCCAAGTTTAACTTGATAGGGTATTCCGACGCCGACTATGCAGGATGCAAAGTCGATAGAAAGAGCACGTCAGGGACTTGTCAGTTTCTTGGTAGGTCCCTAGTTTCTTGGTCATCTAAAAAGCAAAACTCCATTGCTCTTTCCACAGCGGAAGCAGACTATGTTGCAGCCAGTAGTTGTTGCGCACAACTACTTTGGATGCGACAGACTCTTAGGGACTACGGCTACAATCTTGGCCATATCACGCTTCTATGTGATAATGAAAGTGCTATAAAAATTGCACACAACTCTGTAGAGCACTCAAGAACTAAGCACATAGATATCCGTCATCATTTTCTTAGAGATCATTCATTAAAAGGTGACATTGCTATTTCACATGTTAGGACTGAAAAACAACTTGCAGATATTTTCACCAAACCATTAGATGAGAAAAGGTTTTGTGAGCTTAGAAATGAACTTAATATTCTTGACTCTTGAAATGTGGCTTGAAATGTTGCATGCCTGGTTGAAATTTCAAACATCGCATTTTATTGTTAAAAACTGCTCCTCACCTCTTTTTCTTCTAAGAAAACTAACTGTAATGAAGAAATCTTGGAGTTTATGACCACTTTTCATTGTTGATTGCCTTATGGTCATAAGTACCAAGGTTATTTGCGAAACTTGTCCTTGGATTACTATTAAATATCTCTAAATACTTAGGTTTTCTAGGGGCACCGGACTAGTCAGGTTTGCCACCGGACTAGTACGAATTGTCTCTCTTTCCTAGGTCTTCTAGGGGCACCAGACTAGTCCGTCCTCTGACCGGACTAGTCCGGTCGGCAGCGTATATAAGCAGCTGGCCGGCCCAAATCAAAATTTCAACCCTCCCTCCACTTCGAGTTGAGTCCTCACCTCTCCTCTTCCCTCCTAAACCCTAGCCCCCAAAGAGACCTTCGAGTTGAGCCCTCAAAATCGAAGTTTTCTCTGTGGGAAATCCTCTCCTCGATGAGTTGATCCTCCCCTCTGGACAGATTCAAGCTTCTTCAACTCGAATCATCAAATCTCGGTAAAATTCTCCCTCAAACCAAAATCTCAACTTTTCTCATTCTAGCTCATTTCCTTTGATTCCAAGGTTATGCATTGGCTTCATAGATGTATTCCTACCACCCCCATGTCATTTTGTATCCTTAGATAGAAGTTTTGGAATTCAAGGAAATCATTAGGGTTCTTGCCAGGCCGGACTAGTCCGGTGTTCAGAGACGGACAAGTCCGGTATGCCGGACAAGTCCGCACTCTGAACCCGGACAAGTCCGGTCTAACCCTATTTTGACCTCGATCCTTGGTTAATTCTTATCTAATCCATGAACTCCTTGTTAGGCACGATGTCTTCAAGCTCAAATGACAGTTCTTTCCACGTTGATGAAGAAGTTGAACGTGAGAAGACGAGGAGAGCCAAGGAGAGGTACATGAAGAAAAGACATGATGTCAATGTGCACTCTCCACCCTCCGACGACAATTTGCCCAAAAAGAGGAGGGTAATTGTTAAGAAGGCCCAAGGAAAAGCTGGCGAGAGCTCTTATGGGCCAAAGAGGACTCTCAACAAAGGGAAGGGGCTTGCTAGCAGACCCATTGGGCCCCTAAAGATGAAAAACCCAAGTCACCGCAACAGGCAGCGTTCCAGTGAAGATTTCACCAGAAAAGGGGGTGAGCTTCCCAATAGCTTCAGGAAGATTAATGTGTATAATCAACCTCGGCAATGCTCTGACCCAAGATTTTGGAGCAACTTCCATGTCGACTACTATGATCATGTGTACATGAAGATGAAGAATCCCGTTGTGAAGAGTCAATGGGTGAACATTGGGTACATGCAGTCGAAGAAATATCCTGCCTTCCGTGATGTGGTTGAGGCCCTGGAGAGGCACAGACTGAAGGAACTATTTTCTTTTGAGAATGACTGGAACAATGAGATCAGCACCCAATTCTACTCTACCCTCTACTTTGCTCGGGGTGATGGAGACAATCTTACTTGGATGACCCATGGTTCCAAGTATAGTGTTACTTATGATGAGTTTGCAAGGATTCTTCACCTCGAACATACTATGGATCATGATCTTGTCATCCACAATTTGCAACCCTTGGAGAAGGATGAGCTCAAGTTCCTCTATGACACAAGGATGCCCTATGTGCCTCCCAACAGCAAATATCTGAAGCCTTTCTTTGTGGTCCTCAACATAATCTTGAGGAAGACAATAGCCTCGAAAGATGGAGATGCGGGGACTATACAAGGAACCTTGAGGACCCTAACGAAGGTCATTAGTGGAAGGAGACCATTCAATGTCTTTGAGTACATCTACAATGACATTGTGAACATCTCAATCACTCCCAATAGATCTTGTGGGTATGCCCCGTACATCATGTTCATGATTGAGAAAGTGACAGGACTTGAGTTTGTCAAGGATGTCGCTCATACGGGGTTGAAGCCGCAAAAGCCCACCGAGTACACTCTACCCTCAGCTCCTAATGCACCTTCCTCCACTGAAGCCGAGAGAAGGACTAAACAAACTCGGGATGTGAATGCCACAAGATCTGCAGCTGCTCCTCCTGGATCTACACCTGTCCATGAATCCTCCGGTGGTGTTCTCAAAATGCTCACCTCTATCTTTGCCTGCTATCGCAAGATTGAAGTCAGGCAGAAGAAACACCAACAATATGTCAATGCCAACATCAAAGATATCTGTGACGAGCTGGAGATTGAGCCGGTTGGATCTCCGCCCGCCTTCGAGGACTTCGAGGAAGATCCTGCTCCGGCAAATGATGATGGTGGTGAAGATGACGACCGGACTAAAACTGAAGAAGAGAGCGGCGATGAGTGATTCCCCTCAATTTTTCCCTTTTTGGTGCCTTGATGCCAAAGGGGGAGAGATTGAGACTAGTAGTTTGAGACTATCCCTAGTTGTAGTTCTTATGCTTTTGTCATCGAGGACATGTACTTGTTTTTAAAACCTTGTAATGCACTATTTCTTTTCTTATGTGTGATGCCTATTGTTGCTTGAATGATCATCTTTATGCTCATTGTTGATTATCTTTATTTCATCACACTTTGTTGATCACACACCTGTTAGGCACCCCACCATAAGGTGTGTGCATGTGTGAGAAGCTTTTTGTGGATTTATCGTTATTCTCAAATGTGCACACCTTGTGAAAATCTAAATTTTACTCCCATTTGTGATATCTCAAACGGTTGTCATCAATCACCAAAAAAGGGGAGATTGTAAGTGCATCTAGGATATCCCTTGTGGGTTTTGGCTAATTGATGACAAACATATGAGATCCTAATGAATCTATTGAGATGGTTGCAGGACAAACAAGTGAAACAGCTCGGTGCACACAAAAAGGTGAAAAATGGAGTGGTGTCCAAAGAGGGATACTTTGATGGAGCTTGGAAGATCAAATTAGATTTTAAATGTATAGGGAGTGTATGAAAGACACACTCCAAGAGCTCACAACTTTGCGCTAGGGTAAGGTTTTTAGATTAACCTAACTTTCACAATGCACCGGACTAGTCCAATCATGGACCGGACTAGTCCGGTCCGTTTAACTTTCTGGAATCTATCATATTGGGAGACCGGACTAGTCCGTGTGTCGACCGG